>CM069907.1:107251711-107851711 GCA_036172215.1 Camellia granthamiana
GAATGATATGTTGCAAAAGTTGATAGTCGCTCCGCTATTCACTTTCAAAAGTTTTGCATGAACTGGGGGTTCAGATCGAGAATGCGTTCAATAGTGGGATCATTCCAGAACAAGTGAAGCGACAAGGAGGGTGATTTTAGGGAGTGCCAATGCTGGTAGTAGCGCTATTCCCAATCCCGCAGAAATCAATACAGTCGCCACAGCCAACCCTTTTGCCAATCCACGCCTACAAACCGCCGGCCCAGCCCGAGCTCAGGGCAGAGCTTTCACCCCTTTCTATATGAGCCTAACTAGCGCACTAAAAGTCTTGATGGAAAGAGGGTATCTCAAACCCCTCGATCCTCAACCTCTTCCCGACCCACTCCCAGCCAGACATAACCCCGCCAAGTACTGTATGTACCATCAGCAGCGCGGTCATGGCACCGACCGTTGCTACCGCCTTCGTCACGAGGTCCAAAATCTCATCGACAATCGGACAATAGCTCCACCTTTAGACCCCAATGACCAAGTACCTCATCCACATCTCAATCTAATCCATACACTGGCCGTCCCTTACGACCCCAGCATATACATCACCCCAGTCCATCTACCCAAGCCTGAGGTGTTTATCCTAGAAAGCATGGATTTATGCATGATGGGTGCATCTGAACCCCAATCATCTCAAACCTGTGAGCCCACCACTTCTGAGTTGATGAGAATGATCGAAGATCTTCAGAGAACTGTGCAGACTTAGCCTTTGGAATTTTGGCTCCATCATCGACCACATCACAGGCTAGAAGTTTCAATCCAAAAGGCTCCTTAATCTTGGGGCAAGCTGCAACTGAAAAGGGCCAACCTGAAGCCATCTCAGATCTGGGTGTTGGCGTGTCGACAACAACTGGGCTCCGCTCGGATATAGCGACCCGATCCTTTGATAAAGTGAAGGCTAGTGGTAAGAACAAGGTAAGGGTAGACATTGATCCCCATGAACACCTCATGTGGGCTGTTAAGGCTTTGAAAGCCGAAGGACTGAACAAATAGCAAGTGATTGTAGTTGTTGCAAAGGCTGTGGATGACACTTTCGCTACTCAAGTTGGGGGCAGTCTGAATCAAAGGGAAAACTGGGAGAAGGGCCGTCATACCAGAGACGATCCTGTTAGCTCTAATCCTCCACTCGGAAGAGATCAGGAAGCCAGGCCAGCACCTGCCAATACCTTTTCTGGTGCGCCCAGCAAAAATCCACAAACCTTGAAGTACCAACCCTGAGGTCGGAGGGTCTTCCATGCCCTCTATATGCCTTTGTCCAAAGCTCTCCAAATCCTTGTTGGACAAGGCCATCTCAAACCCCTTGAGCCTCGGCCTCTCCTGAACCTTCTTCTGGCTACACATGATGCTACCCAGTACTGCGCGTACCATCAGCAAACTGGCCATACTACTGACAACTGCTTTTGTCTTCACCACGAAGTACAGGATCTGTTTGACAACGGGGTTGTCCTCCCGCCAAGCTCTGCAAAGTCTATCGGCACTGGATCGGTGAACTTGGGGGATAATGTGAGTATGTGATCAGGGGATGAACCACCTGCGGGCAGCGCTCGATTAACTCCAGACGTGGGAATAGCACGCACTGTTCTGAGCAATATGCAAACACCAGTTTTTGTGCTTTCTGACTTGGGTATTGAGTCAGTCTTGTTGTTTTGTATGGAGTCAGTCTTTTTGTTTTGGGTCTGTCTTGTTGTATCGAGTCAGTCCTGTTTTGTTGGAGTCGGGTGATTTCGGGGGTGTTACCTCGGACATCACTTGCTTGTTTTGTGTTTGTCTTTTCGTTTTCTTTTGAGTCTGTTTCTGCCTTGGAGCCAGTTGTGCCAACAGATTCTGAATGAAACAGCAGTGATTTTCACATTCTTGTGTTTACTTTTGCCTTGTGCCAGTTGTGCTAGAAGTTTGAATGAAACGGCAGTGCATTCCACCTACTCTCTTGTGCCTTGAAATTATTGCATTGACCTAAGTTTTTTAAAACTTTTTGAACATTGTGATGAAAACGAAGAGGAAAGAATTTCTCGGGATTTGCAAAAATTTGATCAATTGAGAGAAAGAGAGGCGTGCTAAGCCCTTAATGAATGAAATCATGCTTGTTAATGTGAGTACTGAGAAGGATCCTGACTTGATCCAGATTGGTTCTACATTGTCTTCCATGCTAGCGATTAGTCATTTTCTTAAAAGATTTCAAAAAATGTTTTGCGCCGTCCTGCGAAGACCTGTGTGGAATCGCTCTTGAGATTGTGCAGCTTAGGATCGTTCTCAGCCTCGAGACTCAACCCCTTTGCTTCCAAACCTTGAACTTGGATTCAGAATGTTCAACGGTCAACCACCATGTAAGGCCTGTGTGGCCGGATCAGAAGCAGCCCGTGAACTAGGGGCAAGAAAAGATCAAGAAGATCAGGTGTTATCAAAAGAAAGCTTACAAAGCCGGATAAGAAGCACCCCTCGAACTAGGGGCAAAAATGTCAGATGTGCTCGAAGAGTCAAAAATTGGGATGTTGCTCAAGCAAATGAAGATCGGCAAGAATGCCAAATCCCAGAAGGGAAGAAAGAAGAAAGTATTGCTGAAGAACAATTGAGTTCCTATCCACAACACTAGGGGCAAATTCAGTCCCCATTGGATGGACTCCAACATCATCAGCGAATAACAGCAGTCACTCTCTAGGATTCAGACGGATTCGAGATCTCAGAACCATTTGACATGGACCAAGCTACACTTTTACCCTTGAGAGGCTCCCTGGGTCGAAAATCCGAAAGGGTGACCCAGGCAAAAGTTAGAGCGAGAAAAAAAAAAGAGAAAAGAAAAGAACAAAAGAGAAAAATGCAAAAAAAAATAAATAAAGAGCAATAAAAATTGAAAAAAAAAAAGATGAAAAAGAAAAGAAGAAAAGAAATGAAAAGAATTGAAAAGAAAAGAAGAACAAAGCTTGCAAGGTTAAAAACCCAGAAAGGGCAGCCTTGGCAAAAGTTAGAGCGCAAAATGAGAGGTTAATACCCAAGTGTACCTTAACTCCGGCTTGATTCCCATCTTTAGGATACGTAGGCAACTTCATTCTGAAGTCCAGCCGCAAAACACTTCAAATTCAACTATGTCCATGTGATGGTTCTGATCATCTTCTGTATCCGAGAGTCTGGTTGTGTTCGTCGCTCTGAGGACTGACTACAATGCGCTGCGGTACCATTCAAACAAGGGGCAACTTTCTGTTGCCATACAATGTGCTGCGGTGCTATTCAAACAAGGGGCAACTTTTCGTTGCCATGCAGTGTCCTTCAGATGAGGAGCAGTTTGCCATTGTTACAGATCCGAGGTTGTACATCTCAAGAGTAGGTTCCGTGCTTGTTGAGCATTGGCCGTTTGCAAAAATAGTTTTTGAGAATTTTTACTGAGGTTGACTAATTTTCTCGAAAATTATTTCATTTTTTTTCAAAACTGAACCTTTTTCTTGAACCCAAAAAAGGAAAATTTTCAGTGCTCATAACCTAACTTGCATGATTTTAAATCAGAAAGTTGAACAAGCATGTTAATCAAACTCTTATGCTGATCAAAATTGTTTTAGTAGAAAACCAAAACAAAAAATGGTTAAAATGATGAACTAGGGGCACAGTTGGGTCAGGCTTCCTATCTTTTCCCTGTTGTCAATGCATTTGGCAGAAAGGGCACCATGCTTGCCAAGAAGAGCACTCTACCTGCCAGAAAGGGCACAACTGAAGCTGTCAGTAAAGGGAAGGGCAGAAAGCTCTCACATCCTTCAAGCAACGAGGTATCAAGCCAAGTGCGAAGCACAAACTGGAATGGGGCAAGATATTCCACTCCCTAATCTGGACAGATCTGATCACGCCCAAATTCCCCAGCAGAGCATCGTCAACTGATGTTAGCTGCAGATTTGCTACACACCCAGTTGTAGCGCAACTCCTCTGTGGGAGGAACTCACTAGCTATGTGCAAAAGAAAAAGAATCTAGCAGAATGCTAGAAGCAAGAGCCCGTAACTTCTTGTTTATCCATCAACCACCCAGGGAAGGGATAAAAAATGAGAGATTAAATAATAGAGAGATGTGCACTAAGAGAAAAAGTGAGGAAAAGGATTTTGTGAGAAAAGCCGAGCCTGAGGGCCGAGTGATGTGAGAATCACAAATAAGAAAGGGTGGGAAACAATACCCGGAGAAACTGGCTCCTTGTGCACCGAGAGGTCTCTTGCCTTTGTAACACAGCTGAGTGTTGTGTTTGTGCGTTTGTGTTTGTCTCGATTCTTGTTTTGAGTCGTTTAAGTGTCAACAGATGTGTTTAGGTCATTTTACCTTGTTTTTCCTTTGTTGAGTTGTGTTTAGGTTGTTCTACCTTTGTTTTCCATTGTTGAGTCGTTTTGGCTGTGGTCAGTCGTAGGCTCAATACCCGGTTGAGAACCCTTTTCTCATTTCAATTTCAAAAATCATTTTGTGCTCAGAGTGCCGTGTCGTTCTCCACATTTGTGCAAAACAGGATTGGTTCTTTCATAAAACTGCAGAGTTCAACCCAAGTCATGTGTGAACAGTAGAACAAGGATCTATCTGAAGCTATATAAGTTCCGGACTGCCAAGCAAAAGAAAAGAGGGAAAATTTTGAGCATCTGAGTGTGTTTCACCTTCAGAAAATTCCGAGATTGCATTCCATATGCACCCCCCTCAGGCCTTGTTAATGCTACCGAAGTATGAGTGCGCCTCTACCTCAAGTGTAAGCCTGCTTCAAGTCAGAATGACAGTCCAAGCAGCACCCGAGGGTTTCACATGCAGATGTTATCTCTCGCCAATATGAACAGGGTGTGCCCTTTTTGAGCTGAGTGTGTTGCCAAGTCCTCTAAGAGGTAAATCAGAGGCACCAGGGTACATATTTGATGCTCCTCTATTGCATAGAATGTGAACCTTCATAAACACTTCTGTTGCATGCGCGTCGTGTATCGTTATGATTCATGCATAGAATATGCTCGCTTTCAATATTGCATAGAATGTGCTTCCATACTTGCATAGAAAATGCTCGTATCTTTTGCATAGAAAATGCACTCTTCCATACTTGTATAGAAAATGCACCTCATTTGCATAGAACATGCATTCACTCGCACTGTCTTGTGCACTTACACTTTGTATCTCACTCGCACTATCTTGTTCATTGCATATCAATCGCGCTGTTTAGCCTATCGAACTGTTTTGCGCATTTCAAATCAATCGCGCTGTTTAGCGTATCGCACTGTCTTGTGCATTTCAAATCAATCACACTGTTTTGTGCAGTTTACATTCACGCTATTTTGCGTATCGCACTGTTTTGTGCAGCTTACATTCGCGCTATTTTGCGCACCTCAATCGCACTGTTTTGTGCGGTTTATCATTCGCGCTATTTTGCGCATCGCACTGTTTTGTGCAGTTTACATTCGCCCTATTTTACGCACCTCAATTGCACTGTTTTGTGTAGTTTACATTCGCGCTATTTTGCGTATCGCACTTTTTGTGCAGCTTACATTCGCGCTATTTTGCGCACCTCAATCGCACTATTTTGTGCAGTTTATCATTCGCGCTATTTTGCGCATCGCACTGTTTTGTGCAGTTTACATTCGCGCTATTTTGCACACCTCAACGCACTGTCTTGTGCTTTGCATATCGCATCGCGCTATCTTGCGCACCTTACCTGCACTTGTTAGTGCATTGCCTCGCGCTATCTTGCGCACCTTACCTGTACTTGTTAGTACATTGCATCGCACTGTTTCGTGCACCTTCTTAGCACTGTTTTGTGCATTCACTCTTCACTCGCACTTTCTTGTGCACTCTCTGGTCTAGGAGACCTTAAATCCTCTAAAGGTGCAATTCCTTTGGTGTTTGTCGTGCCTGAACAACTTCCGATGGTCTGGTATAGCCACCTGCCTATGTTTGCGGTGAGTTCCTAGGAGACCAACTGAGACGGTAGAAACTAGAGTTCGAATGGCTCATGCCTAGAACGCAAAGGTTTGGGATTTCCGAGACTAAAGTCTGGTTTAAATACCCAGGGGTATATCCTCGGCTTGAAATCTGTATGGCAGCCCCATAGATTGAGATAGCATGTGTATGCGCCTCAATTCTGGATACCGAATCAACCTAGTCTGTCACCCTGTTGGAGAATAGGGAAAGCTGCGACCATAGTTAGGGAAAAAAGTAGTACTTGTGGTTCAATCAAGAAAAAGCGAGAGATCCCCAGCAGCATGAGGTACGTCATTGCCAAGTGCCCCTGTAAGGTACCTTCACTTCCTAGCTATCACATTGCATTTTAGTCATTACAGTGCATTGCATAAATCCTGAATTTTCAAACCAGCTTCGCTTAGCGTATAAGTCTAATTTTCAAACCGGCTTCGCGTAGCGTATAAGTCCAATTTTCAAACCGGCTTCGCGTAGCGTATAAGTCCAATTATCAAAATCTTTCTGCATACCATTTTGCATCCTGCCCTTGAACTACGCTGGTTTGATTCCTTGCAAAGGGATACGTAGGCAGCCTGCGGGTGCAACCATTTATTTGTCTGTACTTTGTTTGTTTGTCCAAGTCTTCGGCCTTGTCAAAAATGGGTCGTCTCTGGGCTTTGACATTCACTCTTGTCACTTCTTGACTTCCGAGTTCTGTCAAAGAGGGGCAACTGTAGACACCCCATTTTTGACCGCCCTTAAGACTTGGACGCGACTGATGGTTTACATGGTAGAGAAAGGTGTGCAGGGCAAAGGTTCAATTTCTTCGGTAAGAGGAGAGTCAAGTCCCAACCTTACACCCCATTTTGGACCAAAGCTTTTTTGAATGGTTTTTAGACCTTGAAACCCTCTCTTTCAAAACATTTTTGAAATAAAATTCCTACGATGTTCCAACGCTCGCAGTTTGTTAAATGTTGCGCTTTTTGGTAAATCGAGCAAGGACAAAGTGGAAATGAATGAAAGAGAGATGAAATCTTTGAAAAATCTTTCAAAACACCTTACTTAGGGGTTTGGAGTTGAAGAAAAGAAGAGAAGAGGGAAGAAACCCAGTTGGGGGAGAAAATGAGCATGAACTGTTAAGAGAGAGTCGAGTAGCCCTTGCCAAATCGGGCCTATTCATTTGCATACTTGGAATCAAGCTATGAGGCCACCACCGTTGGAAAGCTTACTTCCGGGGCTTCATTTTGCACTCAATAATCTCCTAAAGCCAATTCCGGACGGGGGAGATATGGTTGATTGAAGTAGGGCATCACTCCGGTTGGACCGAATCTACGCGGCTTCACCAAAATAGGCATAACTTTTTGCACAGGAGGAATTTTAATGCAAGGTTTGCGCCATTGGAAAGATAATTTCCGGGGCTTCAATTTGGACACCTGGAAAACCACCTTTGGACTTCCCAATCACTGGCCGACCACCTTTCTTTCCGGCAGACCCATTTTTTGTCCTGAAAAACCAGAAAAAGTAGCAGGCCGACCATAAAAGGTGGTCGACCGACCACTTATGCCCAGAAAGCCCAAAATTGATAGATATTCTCCTTTTAACTATCTTCCACAACCTCCAGCTGTCCTTAAATGAGATATTTTCGAGCCAACTCTGAGGTTGGCCATATATGAGTTATGTCTCTCATTTTTCAAACACAATCTTCCTAAGAAAGTTTTGGGAGCTTCTCACTCTAAAAAAAACCCCTCTCTCTCTAGAAATTCCAGAGCCAAATCTCAGCCTTTCTCTCTTTCTCTTGCCTTGGTGTGCATAGCAAGAGCTATACTTGGAGATATACCTCTCCTTTGCCTAGGCACCCTTGATCAAACTCAACTACCATTGGGCTGAGGTTCTTTGAGGATCATTTTGAGCTCCAAAATCTGGTTTTAGCTCAAAGTTTGGACCCCTTTTACTGCTGGAGTTCTTGGCTACAAGGGTAACATACTCTTTCCCTCTTTTGGTCTTCATTTTGCTCCTTATTTTTTCCATACTTGAAAGCATTTCTGGACTTTGTCATAAACTGAAAAGTGTCATATTTTGAGCTCCTCTTAAAGATTGTATAAGGACACTTTTCTGTTTGAGGTCTCCTACATCCTTGTATGCTTTATCCCTCTTTGTAGGCCTATTTTGCATCATATCTTAGTCCTACTTGTGAGCATTTTCGAGATTTGATATAAACTCTAGAGTGACTTATTTTGAGCCTCTCTTCAACTTTGTTTAAGGGCACTTTGCTGTTTGAAGTCATCTACTTCCTTGTTTGTTCAATCTCTCTTTTAGGGCTATTTTTTTGCATCCTATTTTAGCCTTACTTGTGAACATTTTCGAGATTTGTCATAAACTGAAAAAGTTCTTATTTTGAGCCCCTCTTCAAGTTTTATTAAGGGCATTTTTCTGTTTGGGGTCATCTTCCCCTATGCATGCTTCATTCCTTCATGATTAGGGCCATGCATTAGAGCACTTGCATTGGCCATGGTTTGGCCTCTTAGCCACTGAAATCTAGTGGATTTTCAGTAGCTTAGATACATTTTTGAGGGCCAAAATTAGAGGGGGGTGACGCCCTCTCTCCTTGTCTTGTTTGGTGGTCTTTTGGGCCTTCCAAAGGAACCCTATTTTGCATGTATCGAAGTCTTGTTTCAGGCCTCATTCTATGAGTTTTGGGGTCTACCTTGGCTCTTTCCAAGCCCCTTTTGGCCATATTTTATGTCTACAATGCATGTGTAGAGCAATCCCATCCAAGGCCTTCCAAAGGGGCCTTTCTTTATATGTTTCCTAGACCCATTTCAGGGCCAATTTGGTGAGTTTTAGGGCTATCATAGTCCATTTCCAGAGGTGGTTTTGCTATGCTACATGTCTATCTTGTATGTGCTTAACAACCCCTTGCATGGCCCTCCAAAGAAGCCCCTCATTTTTGCATGCATTGGCTGCATTTCAGTGATTATTTGGGTATATTTTGGCATGTTTTATTCACTGTTTTTTGCTGGTTTGATGAGTTCTCATATGCTTCATATACATGCCATGTAAACCATGCTCGCTAGCCAATGTTGCATGCTATTTTAGTCCATCATGTTAGTATCTTTTGGCCATGCTTTAAACTAGAAATGTGCATGTTTTGGGACTGCCTTGGCTCTGTCTTTAGACTTCATGATCGAATAAAGCTTGCTTTGTATGCTTGTGGTTCAATACATGTGCCTAGTTTTGAGTTTCGGGGCTTATTCCATGCATCGGGTGCCATATTTTCCATGTTTCAGGACCATTTAGCATCATGTTTCAATGCTGGAAATTACATGTTCATAGGCATCTTTCATCCCTTGCCATGCTTTGGTAGAGTGGCATTTTATGCCTTAGGTTCGGTCTTCGGTATGCGTGCATGTGTGCACGCATTTCGGTTGTCTCATTTTCATCTAATGGCCACTGATGTGAGTGTGGCTGAGGTCCAGTCATGTTGGTGTAAGTCCATTGTGCATTGTGTATGCCATTTCATTTCATAGCATTGCGTATGTTAGGTTGCATGTTAGAGCATTGTGTATGCCATGTTACATCGAGCATTGTGTATGCCATTTCATAGCATTGAGTATGCCAGGTTGTATGTTAGTCACATTGTGCATGCCATCTCATTTTCATTGTGTTTGGGATAGGAGTTAGCCCAAGCACGGGAAACGAGGGACGTTCTGTACTCCGAGTGACGAAACGTGCCTCAATTCCCGGTCGCCGACACTTCGGATTAACCATGATGGAGTCTAGGCCTTGTTGTGTTTATATGTGCATTCATTTCACATCGACTTGTGCAATTCGACTCCTCGGGCATCATGCATCGAGATGCGTGATTGGTGGCACGAGGATCGAGGTATGCATACATATGTGAAAATACTTTGCCATGCCCCTTTCTTGCTCTCTGTTGTAGTAAATCAGAAATCAGCAGCCTTCTCGAGCTTTGCACAACATCCCGGGATTAATTGCAAACAGAGGCAAACCGGGGCATCGTAAGGAATTTCCCGACAAAGGCAACCCGAGCATGCATCATTCATCATTCGGAACAGAGCCGAGGCGGTCCATAGCTTGCATGTTAATTCCCTGCTTTCCTAGATTAATTTGTTAATTAATTAGGATCTTGTATTTATTCGGACTGTAATTATTCATTTGGACTGTATTATTTATTTGGACCCTCCGAGCGAGGGCACAACTGTAATAAGTGTGCGTGTGTGTGATGTATGTCTTCCAACCCCACGTCTTTCTCCCTTTTATTTACCAGCTTATGATGGTTAGATTAGGGCATGTTTCAATTAGCATACAGTATGATAGCATGTTTGCATTCATTCATCTGTCTTGCATGCACCAGGCTCGGCGCATCATACTAACTGCATTATATTTGAATTCTGAGTTGAATACTTGTTAGTTGTAGCATTTCACATGCCATCTTTAGAATAGCCGAGCCTATTGTAGTTGCATTCCTGCATGTGTTGCATTAGGCATTTCAGCATAGTTAGGATCATGCATAGATTTCTAACATAGCTTCTGTTTTGGCTTGGAGTACTCTGTAAGTTCTTTTGCTTTAGCATCCTTGCATGCGTGTGAGTGTTGCCATGACAACATGATTACCATGAGGCTAAGTGCTTATGTGATATAACTGCTTGAATGCCTGTGGATGGAGGTTGAATTACCTAAATTGGAATAATGCATTAAACTGTGAGTTTAACGCCCACTAGGTAGTGGCAAAATCATCTTTTCTAAAGCCCACTTGAGGGTGGCAAAACCTGCATTTTAGCCTACTTACGAGTAGCAAACCATTTTCAAAACAAACATGCAATGTTTTGTTCCAATTTAGGCAATTTGATCTATACTTGTTTGCTGTGCGCATAACATAGTAATTCTAGGCTAATAACCGGAATAAGAACGCATAATGTTTTCAAAACAAGATATCATGGTTAGTAGAGGCCGATCTTTGATCGGGCCAGCGGGGGTGCTCACGAATTGACCTTCCCTAATCGTACCCAAGTTCCCGAGCCGAGGCAACTTTGGTGATGACGGACACGTGGCCTTAGGCAACGAGTCAGGGTTTCCTAAATTTCCCAAAAATAAAATATTTAGGTGGCGGCTCTGTATCTGGCAAAGCAGTCCATGTTTGGCACTTCTTTTCTAAAAATCTGTTTTTTCTCAAAATCAAAACGATTTGCCGGATTTGGACTCTTTGGTTCAGATTAAGAACCGTGACAATTTGAGTCCGAACTGTAGAGTGAAGCCCTCGGGGCGCGTCTACAATAAGGAGCCATCCTAATACTTGAATGATAGCTTCCCTTGGAAGTCTAACACACACATCCGCAACATATCTTCCAAAGTCTGATTGGTTTTTTCGAATTGACCGTTTGTCTATGGATGGTAGGCACTGCTTAATCTCAGCTCACTCCCTAAGGCCTGTTGTAAGCTCTGCCAGAATCTTGAAGTAAACTTGGGATCTTTGTCAGATACTATGAACACTGGTACTCTATGCAATTTCACAATCTCATTGACATACAAATTAGCCAACTTATCCGCATTATACAAAGATTTGACAGGTAAAAAGTGAGCTGATTTAATTAGGCGATCAACAATAACCCAAATAGAATCCATACCTCGAGAAGAGCAAGGTAGTCTAACAATGAAATCCATAGTAATATGATCCCACTTCCACTCCAGTATTGGAAGCGGCTGAAGTAATCCTGCGAGTCATTGATGTTCGGCTTTAACTTGTTGGCAGTGTAAACATTTAGCCACAAAGTCAGCAATACTTTTCTTCATTCCAGGCCACCAAAAGTTCTGTTTCAAGTCATGATACATCTTTGTATTTCCCGGATGCATGGCAAATTTGGAGTTGTGGGCTTCAGTCATAAGGCGTTTCTTTAAGTCAGAACAGTCTGGCACACAAAAGCGACCTTGAAATTTCAACACATTGTTCTAAGTACAAACCCGAGCCTTGGTTTTGAGTCAATTTCATTCACAATCTTTTTCAAAATTTCATCTTGCTGTTGTTTCTCCCTAATTTCTTCAATGATTGTAGGCTAGGCGGAGATAACGGCCAAGATTCCACCTTGTTCTCGTAATACAACCTCAATCTCATTCTTTTCCAAGTCACATAGTAATTCTTTCTGACCAGTGAGTAAACATGACAAATTTCCCACTAACTTTTGGCTCAAGGCAAGTACCACAATATTAGCTTTTCCCGGATGATACATAATCTGCAAATCATAGTCTTTAATCAACTCTAGACATCTTCTCTGTCTCATGTTCAATTCTTTTTAGGTAAAGAAATATTTGAGGCTTTTGTGGTCTGTGTACACTTCACAAGTCACACCATACAAATAATGTCACCAAATTTTCAAAGCAAACACTACAACTGCCAGTTTAAGATCATGAGTCGGGTAATTCTTTTCACGTGGTCGGAGTTACCGAGAAGCATAAGCAATTACCTTTCCATTTTGCATTAATACACAATCCAAACATTTGTAGGATGCATCACTGTATCAGAATGAACTAAATCAAAAATAAAAAAGGAAACAAAAGTACTATTATTAAAAGATAAAACAGGTTGCTTAGCAAGTTGACAAGACAGACAGTCAATATCTATAGGTTTTACAGAACCTAACTGACCACTAGACACCAAAGACTGTAAAAGACTAAAAGACATATGTCCTAAACGTGAATGCCAGAGTTCTAAAGATGATGAAGCGAAGGTGGAAGTAGCGGCAGATCATGATGGAAGAGAATGAGGAATCTAAAGATTGATGAGTTCAAACAGATGACCATGTCGACGGCTGATCCCAAGGGTCTATCCGATTTGTGGATCCTGTACCTAATAACTAGTGTTAGAAAAGTAACAGTGAGACCAAGTTCACAAAGCTAACCAACAGAGATAAGATTTAAAGTAAGCTCAGGTATAAAATATGCATCAGAAAGTGATAGAGTAGGGGTGGAAACATGGCCTGTGTGACTGACCAACATATAAGAACTATCAGCAGTGTGGATGAGAGGAATATGAGAAATAGAGAGAAGTGAAGAAAAAAATAAAGGGGTTAGATGCCATATGATTGCTAGTCGAAATACCAAGAAGAACTACCTGAGGTAACAAAGAGAATAGTAAAAGGAGTATCGGACTAGGAGAGTACTTGTCTCATGATAGCATTGAGATTATCCATGGAGAAGGAAAGTACAGAGGAGTCATGGGGGAGATCAGTAGAGGATGACTCGTTTGTTGAGGCAATAGCTGCAGACCAAGAAGTATTGGACCGAGATAAACCATTAGATTTATGGGAGCCCTGGCGGGTTTGTTTATTGGGATTTCGGTAACAATCCTACTGAAGATGACTAGGACCAGTTTTGTGGCAATGATGACAAACCCGAGTTAGACAATTGCGAACCATGTGACCGAGATTATGACAATAGTTACAAAGAACCGTACTTGGAACTTGAGAGCCATGAGGAGAGAAACCTAGAGTTAGAGAACTAGGAGTGGCAAGAACTGTGTTCAAACAGTGAGTACAGAGAGTCCCAAGTCGAGTTTGTTCTGACAAAAGTTCACTGATAGCCTACTCTAAAGTAAGAAGTGGAGTACGATGAAGGAGAGAGGCACGGACAGGCTCAAACCCAGGAGTGAGTGCCATAAGAAATTGAATTAACCTCTATTGATCATGGTAGGTGTAGAACAATGTGGCATTCATAATAGCAGTCCATGAAGGCTCTAAAAGAGAAATCTAATCCCAAATAGCATACATTTGAGAGAGAAAATCATTGATGGATTGGCTAGAGTCCTGTCGAAGGCGATGAAGTTGAGTAATGAGCTCATACTGATGGGCCAGTCTAATAATCTAATAACAATCCTTGAGAAAATCCTAAATGGCTTTGGCTCGTGATGGAATAGTGAGAGTCTAAAAATGACCAAACTGAAGACTAATGGAAGTGACAGACGTATTACGAAACCATGTGATGATTAGTAATTTTGGTTGTTCCAATCCTCAAGTTGAGTCTCAAACTAGTGTTGAGTTTCTATAGGGTCCTTAATAGGTTTGACAAAATCTCCAGTAATAATTTGCTAGTACTTTTTGCTAATAAGAAAATCGGACATAGCTTGGGCCCATGGGACATAATTAGACCCATCAAGTAACACATAAATAGGTTGAGTAGGATCGGATTTCTCTATTTAGAATAAAAAAAATAAAAAATTAGCAGAGTATAAATTAAAAAAAGAAAACTTTTTTTTTTGTTGCTTTAATGAAACAGAAAGTACGAAATAAATAAAAACATATTTTTATTTTTTATATTTTTTTTAACAAAATAGAAAATACTGAATGGAGAAGAAAAAAATAATAAAATCGTGGGCAAAAACAAGCTGACCGTAACAGACAGAAGGAACAAGCTGCGGCTAACGCAAGCGTGAGGCACGAGTGATGCAGGCACTAGTGCAGAGATGATATGTGCAAATAGTGCAAAGATGATGAAGTTATGGAGATGCACACCAACAAATAGCACCAAAACCAGATTTGCAGGAAAAAATTAAAATGATGGAGAAAAATTGTATAGAACAGAACTTAGTTCTAATACCATGATAAATTGAAGAAAGAATAAATTGTGTATTGAATGGAATAAATAACTACATGTACACAAGACTCCAATATATAGTGTGGGTGTTGATTTCCGACCACAAAACCAAACAGGGAACTTAGTTAGAGAGCACCAGCAGAATAGATTAAGCCCGAACAACCTGTCACAGAAAGATAAGAATCCAACAGTGGTTCGTCTACCCCGGGGCACTCCGACGATCAAGTCAGTAATCAATATCTCTCAAAAATAGCAAATTGTGCTTAATCTTATAAGAAAGAACTTACCTCAGACCCACGAAGGTACCTTGCTTTTATAACCAGCAATCACCTGACCCCATTAGAAGCCTCACTTTAATGGACTCAAGCTCAATGCTCATCCTGGATCCTGATAGACATAAACTCTTCTTGAGCCTTATCTTTATCCAAAATGAGATCATTCCCTGTTCTAGGACTCTTGTCCCTTATCTGCTTATCTTGGATTCTGGTATCTCTGCAGATAACCTCGACATCATGACCAGGCCACGTGGCACCTTGGCTGACACTTTGGCGTCACCTTGGTCACGTGCTGTCATTCACAAAATATGTTTCCATAACTGCCCCCTAGGTTCTACTACCTCGGCAACTTGAGGTGATGGAACCTACATCGCTTGTCAGCTAAAATTCATTCTTTCCTTTCGACCGAGGTCGTGACTCGTCAGTTTCAAGTAGCCAGGACTCAACTGTCAATCTTTATCAAGGATCAGGAACTAAGAGTCAAGTTCTTTAAATATCTCAACTGAGATCCCCCCTCTAGCCAAGGTTAAGTATCATTATTTCAAGAATTCCAAGAGTTCTAACTGCGCATGAGTTGTCACGCATGGCCTTTCCAACCGTTTCATACACGTGTTCCATTTTCATTAGGTCGTACCTAGCACGCGCCATGGAGTCACGTCGATTCAGTCCACACCACCTGACAGGCACGTCGCCCAAGGTACCATCAAAACATTTTTGTCGTCTTTTCGTGTTTTTGACAAAACTCCTCTTTCTCTCTTTCTGTCTCTTCACTTCTCATTCTCACGTCTTCTCTCTGCTTCAGACTTTCTCTCTCTAAACATTCCTAAACCTCTATTGTCGTGCTCTCGAGTTCTCTGTAACCATTGCAATGACCTCTTCCGGCGAGCTTTTCCGTCGTCTGCTTCCACCGTCTATCTTTGGCAAGCCTTATTCCGGCATCCATTTTGTCGGCCACATTTGGTAAGTCCTTAATTTCTTCTTTTTACCTTCTGCCTTCCATTATTCTTGGCTTTGTGTTCCATCTTGATATTTTGCTGTGGAACTTGTATTTATATTTGCAGTTGTACTCTGTTCTTTCTACTATTCTTTCCATTCTCTAAATTATGTTTCTAGATTGTTCAATAGTGTTGTTATTGTAAATTTGCACACAATGTTTCACGAGTTCGACTGTTTTGTGAATGAAAATCTGATTTCTTGTTCCCCCTTTGCTTGAGTGCTCACCCTTGCACTGGTCATACTTATGTTCTTGAATATTTGGCATTGTTATTGCCACATTTGTGCTTCTCTCTCTATCAATTTGTTATTGCTCCTGATTATTGCACACACCCACTCAGTGTTCTTGAATCCCTGTTGCTTTCCTGATTCTGAATCATGTTCTTCTTTTTGTTTTTCTTGCTTATCTCCAGATCTCACCCTTACAACTTTGTTTTCGTGCTTAGTTTTTAGGTTTCGAATTTGCCTAGAAACCAAACACTTAGGTAAAACTAAAACAAACTCTCCTTAGATCTTCAAAAACCCTAGCTGCAGTGCTTGTTTAGGATTCAGCCGAGGTCTTTAAATCCATACCAGTCACCCTTTCCTAAAATCTTGCTCCAACTTCACTAAGCCGACATCATGGATATGTTCAGGTGGAAGGTAGACACCCTAGAAAAACTTGAACACTTGAGGCAGGAGTTCTCTATCCCAGCCGACGTCCACTTGAGGTTAGCTGGGGAGGAGGACTCTATCATGCCTGATGGAGACTCCATGCCCTTCCCCGTTGTTATATTCATTAAGTGTAGATTTCTATATCCCCTAGACACCCTTTTTAGGGAAATCCTTCATTGCTACGAGCTCAACCCTATGCAGCTAGCCATCAATTCATATAGGGTTATCAATGGTATAATCGCCCTAGCACGCCGAGAAAAGGTTAGGATTACACTAGCTGACATCCAATTCTGTTACACAATGTGTGGCCTTAAGTCAGAAAAAGGGTACATATATACCTCAAGCCTAGATTCATTGCCTTCAAACTCATAGCTGATCTCCTAAACTCTAACAAGGGTGCTGGAGATGACTACTTGATTGTCTCGGGTAACTAGGAGTTTGCACCCGATAATGATCTTCATCTCTTTTCTCTATGCTGAGCAGTGTTTAAAGATGGTGATGGTAAGAACTGAGTCATCTCATAACCTATTTCTACTAAGACCTGCCAATTCTTTCATCTATACTAATTGTTTTGTGTTTTTTATTCTTTGCAGCTCTGCCTCAACCAGCAAAGGATTTCTGCCAAACATTCTTCCCCAATCCTAATCTGAAAAGGCTTCTAGGTTTGGATATCAATAAGCGCAAGGTCATTTTACTGCTCAATTATATCCCTACCTATAAGTCTGCTTTGCCCGACGTTTCCCGTCGAAGCAAAATTCCCCCATCTATTGCAACTCCACCAGTTGCTTCCTCACCAAGGCCAGACCAGGCCTCTTCTTCAGACCCAGTAAAACAGCCATCCACATCCGCCCCCAGCTTATCCTAACATCTCAGCGCCAACGTCGACGCCAATGTCGACATCGAGCCCCACCAAACGCGCCTGCAGACAGAACTCGTAGTCGCAAACGCCGAGATTCTGAGCCATCGGCGTACAATCCATCCAATCCTCCAACTATTTTGCCTGCCATTCATTTCGGTACCCGAGTTATTGTTGCCTCCACTGTCGACAACATGGGCTGCAACAAAGCTGTTGTGGAAGACCTTCTGGTTGACTTGCCAAGGGTGGTAACTATTCAGTCTTCTTCCCAATCTCAAACCTAATCCAAGCCGAAACCAAAAGGGGTGAAGAGGGCTAAGGCAAAAGCCTCTGTCACCCAAGTTGATACTGATGACACCCTGCCAATCTCAAAATTAGCCAAGGTCGAGAAAAGCACCTCTATTGCTAAGAAGAGAGAGGCCACAATTTCCGATGCGCCTCCACCGAATAAGCCGAGGTCCGAATACCCAAAGGGTAGCAACAGCGTCCCCCTTATCAAACTTGCGTGCCTGAGGTCATGGTAGGAGATCGTCCATTGACAGCCGGTGATAGTGCAATCGAGAGCGTGGAGGTCAATATCGCTCTGTCGACTGCCGTGCTCCTTCTTGTCGACATGAATCATATGGCCGGTCTTCACGAATATGAGAACTTCGGCCTCATGATGCAGCACTCCATTTTGGTAAGTCTCTTTACTTTATCTCTTAAAGTTTTTCTAATACTTAGCCAAATTTTTACTAATCTGTTTCATTTCTTGCAAGCCATCCAGCATGCGCATTCATATGCGGTTAAGACTGAGATAACGAGGAAGGAATTGATGAAAAAGACTCAAGAAGTAACCAATCTCCTCTCCTCTCTCAATTAAGCTGAGGCCAGGAACCATCACCTGATGGACAAGGCCAAGGCTGCAAGAGTTATGCAAACTGAGGTCGAGAACAAGGCCAAGGAAGCTGGAGCTGCCGCTGAAGCCGTGGCTAAAACCGCTAAGCCCAAAGTTGTTCAAGCCGAGGAAAAATTGAAGAAGGCCTTGGATAGCAAAGAGGCTAAGATCAAGGCAGCTAATGAAAAGGCCTATGCTGAAGGTCAAACCGATGTCTGTAACGCTTACAAAGCCCAGGTCAACTAAGCCTACAACCGGGGTTATTACCTCGACTGGACTGCAGCCCTAAACAAACTGTCTGTGATACCCCTATTCTGTATTATGTTAATTGGTCCCTAATACGTATGTGATTATATGTTTTGATATGATTTTGTGTGCCATTATGTGAAAATATGTGGCTTTGAATTTCTATCTGTTCACCGTAGGAATATCTGTTTGACTATCTGCTTTGGAAATTAAATTGAAGGCCTTATCAGCCACAGAAACTGAAATTGACTACGCCATTGTGATTAGCGTAATTTTTAGAGCCTATGGTGAAATTTAATTGGAAATTGATTCGGATAAAATTAAACGGATTAAATTAATGGATTAAGTGCCCAATTGTTTTATAATAAAATAATGTGTTGAGTGGGTGCTTATTAGGAGCCTTTATACACTCAATTTCCCTCCTTAGCTTCATTTGGGCTGATAGAAACTCTAAGAAAATAGAGAGGGTCGGCTAGTGAGAGAGGGAGTGAGGGAATTTGGGATTTTGGCCTCAAGGCTTGATAAATTTGGAGATTTAGCTCAAGAATTGTCTAGAGCTTGAAAGATCAAAGCTTCTAGGTGAGTAATTCTTGAACTATAATTTGTAATTTGGTGTGTTCAAGCTAAATTGGTGATCAAGAGTGAGATTGAAATGAAATTGGGTTGTATTTGTTGAATTGAAGCCTAATATGTACATGCATGTAAGAAATGGCCAAGAATCTTCACGTTTGAGCACAATGTGTATGATTTGTGTTGAATATTGTTTAAAAACCATGTATTGGGACCCCTCTTCACCAATTAAGTTGATATGAAGGCATATTTCTCACATGCAAGAATGAATCATGTAAGAGTAAACTTTGCATGTTTGAATGTGATGTGTTGGTGTTGAATTTGGGTTAATTTGAGACATGCATGTAAGTAATACAAGGAATTGAGCTCCATTGTGTTGTGTTTTCGTGTCTATGTCATGTTAGTACGAATATATGTGAGATTGGAGCCTTAGTATGCAAGAAAAATTGGTTGAATGTCGAGTTTCAACTCAAGGGAGTGTTCTGGAAAACCCAGAATTTTCGACGTCTGCTCGAGCGGGGGAAGTGCCGCTCAAGCGGAGAAATCGAGCTCCCAGCATTTTCTGCAGACATGGTTCCCGCTCGAGCGGGGAAGTTGACGCTCGAGCAGGGAGCTATGTAGACAGGCAGTCCGCTCGAGCGGCTGAGTTCACGCTCGAGCTGGAATTGAAGGCAACCAGTACTTTTGCAGACCTAAGGGTCCGCTCGAGCGGGGACCCTATTTTCTGAAATCCTGTTTTTGCATTTTGTATTCTGTTTTCCGTTCTCTTTCACTTGCAAGCACTCTTAGGCATATGTTAAGCATTGTAAATGAGTTAATGAGATAATAATAAAGCCTAAAGAGGAATATGTGAATTAAAGAACGGATTGAACTGTTAATGACCCTTTTGTGTTCATGAAATGTGTAGGGTCAAGCTCCAGGGCAAATCCACAAGCCGATCACTGTGAGTAATATCGATATTTGAATACTTGGGAATGTCCAATTGTTACTCCCTTTTAAGCTTTATGAATTGCTAATTGGGATTGTGGACGTAAGTCTGGTGTGAATGCATAAATGGACCAAAGGTCGTTTTGATAAACATAAATGGACCCAAGGTCGTTTTGTTAAACATGAATGGACCAGAGGTCGTTTTGATACGAATGTATGGGTCGAAGGCCGTTCTGACATGAATGAGTGGGCCAAAGGCCGTATTGAAATGAATGAGTGGGCCAAAGGCCGTTTTGAAAATCAATGAGTGGGCCAAAGGCCATTTTGAAATCAATGAGTGGGCCGAAGGCCGTTTTGAAATGAATAAGTGGGCCGAAGGTCGTTCTGACATAAGTGGATGGGCCGAAGGCCGTTTTGACATAACCGAATGGGCCGAAGGCCGTTTCGTAATGAATGTAAATCTGAATGGGCAAAAGGCCAGTGTGTACGGAACTATGGTTACTTGATGTAAATTACCCTTATATATGTTACCTACAGATATGAATTGGGCCCAAGGCCGTTTCGAAAACGTTGTTCTACGCCTTGTCGTATAAATTTTGTAATTGATATTATTCACTGGGCTATCGCTCACGCTCATTCATGTCTTTGTAGGTGAGCCAAGAGAGGTCCAGACCCAGCCTCAATGAAGCCTGTGTAGAATAACCCAGATTTTGGATAGTCAGCCCTCGTGTCTCACGCATGAGACCTGTCTTTGCCTTTTTGTTATCTATTTTATGTTGTCATGATGGCGAAGACTTTTTGTAATTCTGTACATAGTTTTGATGGGTTGACTTGGACTTATATGATCTTGTTTATACAGAACTCATGCTACTATTTTACTGTTGTGAGTTGTTAATGCCTATGTATATGGTTGTTTTGACGTGCCATGTAAGCACAGCTCTGTGGACAAAATTTTAAATTTTTACTTCCGTTTGGCCCCCATTAACTCTGTTAAAATACGCTTGGATCAGTTTGAGGCCGTAGGTAATCTCATGATTACTGGCCGGTTACGTCCTTAACCCACGGGGGCGGGTTGGGGTCGTGACACTGTCTGTCCATATGGACTCTCCTCTCTGAGATATTGATCAGCTCAACATGCTCTTCCCTCCCTCTCCTAAAGACTCTGACAACGAAGCCAAAGAGGAGAAAGCCGAAGCTGAGAATACCGACGAAGGGTTAGATGTTGCCGCTGGGGCCAAGTCCCCTACTCTGAATGAGCAAGTCCTAGACTTGACTCAGGATGAAGAAGATGATGAGGTCTCCAAACATTTTTCTTCAAAGAAGGCTCTCCAAGAGGCCGAGATCCAGTTCGTCGAGAAAAGTCTTAACCAGACTCTACTCAAGATTGAGGCCGAGATGATTGCTGAGAAGTCCTCCCAGCTGTCTGCCGAGGCTGAAACACTTTCCACAGTTGAAGCATGATAGTTTACTTTAGGATTTTTTCTTGCTTTGTATTGTTTCCTTTTACTTTTGAATAGTTCTAACAGTTTGTCGTCTGAACAATTTCAGTTTTCTTTTGGCCGATGTGCCCTTGTAAATGAACAAGTTTTCTTTTGAATGAATGCATGCCTTCTTCCTTCTTTCCCAAGTGTTGAATGTATGCTCGTTTTAAGCTTTACTGTTTTTCTTCTATGCCTTTCATGCTTCCATACTTAGAATAGTTTCCTACTTCTTCCAAGTATATTCTATGTAATCACTTTGGGTTAGAATACCTTGGACAAGTATTACCTTGGCCAGCACTGTAAAAATATTTGATTCAAACATGTTTACAAGTGTTCTTCCTCAGCTTGTACTTGCTGTCTTTTATCAAGACTTCACCCTTCCTACATTTCCAGGTTTGACGACCTGGTTGATGATCTCGGGTAACTAATAACTCAAGTGTCCCCTTATCTTAATATCTCGGCTGACTCCAACTTGTAAATTTTTTCAAAAATTTCAACAAGTGTCAAGCCTATTCCTGCTTCCTGCCCTCCTAATGTGAATTTAAATACCACTTATATTCACATTAAGTAAGCAACTCCAGTTCTTGCCGAGCTCTGATTCAAACAAAATTTAGCCGAGTCTTGCGACCTCGGTCTCTCTGTCAATCTTACTAGATCAAACTTAGTTCATTTTTGCCGTAGTGGCAAGTACAAGTTACCTGTCATGTTTCAATGTTTCAACCGGAAACATCGCAAGCTTAGTTCAACTCTATCATATGGTAAGTATAATTCAACTCTACCATATGATAAGTCTAAGTTATTCGTCATGTTTCATTCGGAAACATCATCATAAGACTATTTCAGTCCTATCGCAGAAATTCATAAAAGCAAAATCAAACTAGCAATTTATTAAAACTTCGGCTAATAAAATCATGACATAAATCTCAAGAAGACAAAAACTAATGGTAAAAAAAACTTCAGATTGCAAGCGTTCCATGGTCTAGGCAACTCCTTGCTATCATTGTCTTCTAGCCGATATGCCCTATTGCCGACAACTGAGATGATTCTATAAGGCCTCTCCCAGTTTGGGCCAAGTTTGCCCTCCCTAGGATCCTTCTTGTTGCTAACAAATTTCCTTAAGACGAGGTCCCCAACCTTGAACTCTCTTGGGTTGACCTTCTTGTTGTAAGCTCTAGCAAGCTGCTGCTGGTAAGCCCCCAGCCAAATTGTTGCTCTCTCCTTTCTTTCTTCCAACAGGTCCAGATCTCTGGCCAAGAATGCCTCGTTAGATCCATTTTCCACTCCCTGGGTTCTGATTCCAGGGATGCCGATTTCTAGTGGGATGACTGCTTTAGTGCCATAAGCCATGACAAATGGAGACTCCCCAGTTGATTTTCTCGACGTAGTCCGATATGCCCATAAAACATTAGGCAATTCTTCCACCCGCTTGCCCTTGGCTATTTCCAGCCTCCTTTTGATCCCATCCAAAATGGTCTTGTTTGATACTTCTGCTTGGCCATTGCTCTGGGAAAAACTAGGAGTAGAGTAGTAGTTCTTAATTTTGTATTTAGCACAAAAACTTTTGATCAATTTACTGTCAAATTGGGTATCATTGTCTGCCACAATGGCTCTCGAAATCCCAAACCTGGTGATTATGTTCTTCTAAATGAAATTGTTCTTCTAAATAAAATTCTTTACATCCACATCTCTGATCTTGGCCATGGCTTCTGCCTCTACCCACTTCGTGAAATAGTCTGTGACTACTAACAAGAACTTTCTCTATCCAGTTGCTTAGTGCAGTTGCCCTACTAGGTGCATGCCCCACTGGGCAAACGGCCAAGGACTGGACACTAGTTTCAGATCTACTACTGGATAATGTATCAAAGGTGCAAACCTTTGACACTTTTCACATTTCCTCACATAGGCTTCAGCATCTTTTTGCATGTATGACCACCGGTACCCCTGGGATATGGCTCTATGGGCCAGTGATCTGCTCCTAGCATGACTTCCACATACACCTTCATGAATATCATATAAGAAGTCCTAAACCTGGGAAGGATGTACATATCTCAAAAGGGGCCCAGTAAAGGACCTTTTGTAGAGATGGCCTTCTGCTGTTAGGCTAAACCTTGCCAACCTCAATCTTGTCTTGTGCACCTTTTTTCGGTCATCTGGTAGCTTGCCATCCCTAAGGAACATTACTATTCCATCCATCCAGCTTGGACTCATCTTCACACACATTGCTTCATACTCTATGATCAGTGGTTCTACACTTGGGCCAGACAAATAATTGACCATTATTGTCTTTGCCTTCCCTGATTTCATTGCGCTAGCCAGGTTAGCCACGGCATCGACATGACTGTTATCATCTTGGCTAACCTGCTGTAGCCGGTAATCCTGGAACAATGCTAGCAATCTAGCAACTTCTTTGATAGAGGCTATCATTTTTTCATCTCAGGCTACATACTCGTTTGTTACCTGATTCACAATAAATTGGGAGTCACAAAAGACTACCACCTCATCAGTTTTCATTACTGCTGCTAATTTCAACCCTGCAATCAGTGCCTCATACTCTGCTTCATTGTTTGAGGCCTTGAACCCCAAGCGAATAGACTGCTCTAACATTCGCCCATCTGGCGATACTAACACTACTCCTGCCCTCGCTCCTTAACGGTTTGAACTTCCATCAATAAACAGGCAGAAGGAGTTGCTGATGTAGATGTCGCAGGGTTTTGGTTTCTTTTCTTTCTTCTATTTTGCTAGAGCGGGGTTCTTGGACCCCAGTTGGGTTTCTTCTTGCTTCTCTGGGCATCCCAAGCCGTAGTTCACCAGAGTCCAACGTGGGATGGCACCAAAAAGTCGGCCAGAACCTGCTCTTTAATTGTTGTGTTAGGCCTAAATTCCAAGTCATATTGGCCCAGCACTATTGCCCATCTGGCTACCCTGCTTGTCAGATCTCCTTGCTGTAACAGGGACTTCAAAGAATGCTCAGTCAGCACCACAATCTTGTAGGCTTGGAAGTAGTGATTCAGTTTTTTAGAAGTCATCACCAGTGCCAGTGTTAGTTTCTCCAAGGGTAGGAACCTAGTTTCTGCACCTGCTAGGGTCTTACTTACATAGTATACCGCCTTAGAACTGGAGCTGTTGTCAGGTACTTTTTCAAGTTGGCCAAGGTGACTTCGTACTCTTCTGTCCACAAAGAATCTGTGGCCTTCTTTAACAAACTAAAAAATGGTTTACACTTATCAGAACTTCGGCTGATAAAACTGTTCAGGGCTGCCGCCTTGTCGGTCAAAAT
This sequence comes from Camellia granthamiana, assembly GCA_036172215.1. Classification (NCBI taxonomy): domain Eukaryota; kingdom Viridiplantae; phylum Streptophyta; class Magnoliopsida; order Ericales; family Theaceae; genus Camellia; species Camellia granthamiana. Next base: position 107,276,386 of record CM069907.1, read on the forward strand.
CTTGACCTGTTTGGCTAACGTTGGGCTTTTTAAGTCAAGAATGGCCTTGATTTGATATGGGCTTGCCTTAATATCTGTCACGACCCAAACCCGGCCCTATGGGTTTAGCACCGTAACCGGCCAGTAATCCGAGATTACCGAAGGCCTGCTTAACAGTAATACAGTAAAACAGAGTACAGGGCCTGGCGGAAGCCAACACAGTAATAAAATAATATCCAATGAGCTGTGACAGTCTGTATGCCAAAAAGATTTTTCATACATATTTACAGAACAGTACATATACATACATGTCATTCAGTGAAACAGGGACTTAACCCCACTCAACAGTACAGTAAACATTCAGTCTATACAATCCATTCGGTTCTTACAAGCAGTGAGACAGTGCAAAAAGGGGAAATACTAAAACACCCCTAAGCCTTAGCATGATAGGCTCGGAACCTCGCAGTGAGGCACGGTGGTTGGCTTGACAAAACTGGAGTTACCCCGACGCTCCTAGCTGCGGTCTGGTGCCTGTACACCTACATATATATATGAGCAGTGAGCTAAAGCCCAGTGAATAACACAATGCGTAAAGAGGTTTAGAATGAATGTCCTTACAGTAATGAAAACAGTTCATTTCAATCAGTATATCAGTTGTTCAGTACAGTAAACGGTCATATGTGGTACATCCATTAGCATAACAGTACAGTAAGCATTGGGTCTTAAAGACCGAGCAGTAATGATGGCCATCGATCAGTAGTGGTTCCAACATGGGAACCGAATTGATTAGACAAATCCACCCGTTCATAGACCGTCGGTGGGGCCATCCGTTCACAGACCGTCGATGGCAGAGATTTCTCAAACGGTAGCAGTAACAGTAAACAGTAGTTGTTAAGGATGCCACAATACAGTTCAGAATATAGGACATACATTCATACAGTCAACAATATCAATTCAGTAAACAGTTCAGTTCAGTATTTCAGAAGATAATCATTTGAACATATCTTTACACAATTGTTACTCACAGAGTTCTGGGCTACAGTGAACTAGAGCGTCTCCCCGGAATGCCAACCCTATACAGTTAACAGATTGAACACACTCTAAGTTTCACAGTTGGGAAAGATAAACATTAACTCCCTATTATACCTCGGTGTGTTCTACATCTATATCCTCATTAAGATGTCTAAAACTAGGCCTAGGAATGCCTAGGATGGAATGAGGATGCAAAGATGTATTCAGAAAACATTTGCAGAATTTTCAGTGAAACAGAGTCCCGCTCGAGCGCAGGTTTCCCCGCTCGAGCGGACAAGCAAACAAAGGTACCCGCTCGAGCGCCAACTTCCCCGCTCGAGCGTGTCACTCAATACTCCGCTCGAGCGTACATTTCTCCGCTCGAGCGGACTGATGAACAGTGCAAAGTACTGGATGCTCGATTTCTCCGCTCGAGCGCTACTTCTTCCGCTCGAGCGGACTGTAAAACAGGTCAAAGTACTGGGAGCTCGATTTCTCCGCTCGAGCGGGAGGCAAAAATCTGGAAAATCCAGGTTTGTGTTCTAAGTCCAAAACTCAAATTTGATGCTCCCAATTCGATCCTCTTGGGCCCATTTCCTGGAAAACTCTTTTAAACACATAGAATAACATGTTTCAAAACTCAATTTAAGAAATCAAAGCCCAAGGGTGTTTAATCAAACTCATTTCCAAACCAATTTCCCATGAACAAGCATGAACATGCAACATGCATGAATTCAAACCATTTCAAGACTTCAAAACATGCTCTAATGAGCCAATTGTTTCACAAACAAGATGAAATCATGGCCTACACTCAAAACATGGACATGCATGTGACAATTTGCCATGAACTCAACTCAAAATCCAACAATACTTACATGCATGCATGAATTATGCTCTATTTCAACATGCTAGAACTAATTCATGGCTCAACTCTACAATGAAGCATGAATCATGCAAGAATTAGCTGAAACACAACATTAAGAAGATAAAATCCTTACCTAAGTCTTGTGGTTCAAGTGTAGAAGCTTAGATATGAAATTCTATACTTCAATCCTCTAAATTTCCACATACAATCAAGCAAAATGTGATGAAAATCAACTCTCTCCCTTTTCTCTCTCTCTAGGGACGGTGGAGCTCTCAATTTTGGCTGAGGAAATGTTTGTTTGATCATGTGTACAAGGCTCCAACAAGTTCAAGCTAGTGGGCCACTAAGTGGCAAAATAGTAATTAAGGCAACTCTTGTAATTGGTTCATTTTAATCTAATTTAATCATACCGAATCACATTTTAATCAAATACACCATAAAATTATATAAATTCTAATGGTTCCAAATCGTCAATCAATTTACGGTTCGGCCGCTGATAAGGCCTTCAATTAGCAGTTTAAACATAAAACATGAATAGATAAATATTCAATCAAACAGATAGAATATGCAATACAATAGATATACTCAATCAATTTAGGTTCAATTTCAGTCAGTCAGTTCAGTATTTTATTCAGTCCAGTTATCAGTCATTATCAGACTCAGTTAACAGTAATCAGTGGTTATCGGTAAGCAGTGATGAGGGTTGTTACAATATCCCTTCTGGTAATCAAGTATTCTAAGAACTTACCAAACCTGACTCTAAATGCACATTTCGAAGCATTGAGTCGGAGCCGTTATGTTCTCAGGATATCAAAAACGGCCTTCAAGTCGGCCAGATGATTCCCAAGTTCTTTGGTCTTCACGACCATGTCATCAATGTACACTTCTACTATTTTGCCAATCAGATGTCTGAATATCTTGCTCACCAACCTCTAGTAGGTTGCTCCTGTATTTTTCAACCCAAAAGGCATCACTCTGTAGTAGTACAGCCCTTTTGGGGTGATAAATGCAATCTTCTTCTCGTCAAAGGGATACATTGCTATTTGGTGGTATCCCTTGTAAGCATCCAAGAAGCTCATCTTCCCATGCCCTAAAGTAGTATCCACCAGCTGATCAATTTTAGGCAGAGGGAAGTTGTCTTTAGGACAAACCTTATTCAGGCTGGTAAAGTCCATGTAGGCCCTCCACTTCTCATTCTTCTTTTTCACAACTACAATGTTGGATAGCCAGGTTAGGTAGTTTACCTCCCAAGTAGCCTTGGCATCCAACAACTTGTCCACTGCTTCCACATGAATCAACATCGGCCTCCTTGTCCACTGAGTGATAGGTTTAGCCGGCCTGTCTATATTGAGCCTATGGCAAGTGACTTCGGGGATTAATGCCAGGCATCTTGTATGGCGTCCAGGAAAACACTTCTATGTTTGCTTGCAAGAAAGCCTCTAACTCTCTTTCCTCCTCCTCGGCTAAGCTTGAGCCGGGGAAGAAGAAGCACTCCACACCATCTTCTTTTACTAGAATTTTCTTCAAGGCTTCCTCACTCTTATCAGCCGGCTCTTTGCCGACATTATCTAGGACCCCTATGTCCTCGTCTTCAATTTCTACTGTTTCTGTCTCTTGCACGTGCAGGTGGATTTCATTGCTACCATGGAGCAACTTTTTGCCTGCACCTGGTCCCCTCTAACCCCCTTAATTCCATACTCCGTTAGAAACCACAACAGCTGGTGCAACGTTGATGGAACAGCCTTCATTTTGTGCAACCACGGTCTTCTCAAGATAACATTGTAAGGGGAGGGCGTGTCAATTACTATAAACTCTGTGCTTACTTTCTTCGTGTCTGCTTGCACTTCCAAATTCATGGCTCCTAAAAGCCACGTCGACGTTCCGTTGAATCCAACCATCCGACTGTTGGATTGTTCCAAGTCATTTGGGTGAATGCTAAGTTCCTTGTAACATCTAACGTACATGATGTCGCAAGAACTGCCTTGATCAACGAGTATGTGCCTTACTTGGCAGTCCCCAATCTTCAGCGTTATTGCACCATATCCACGTCTACCTCCATAAAAGAGACCATTAGTCCCTAGTACTTATTGGTCCTAGGCTTCTTCTGCTGGACCTAATACACATGTTGTAGGTGCCTCACTCCCTAAGTCTCCCCAAGCACCTGATTCTTATTAACCTTTGAGTGAATAACATTGATCACCCGAGGTCTATCTGCTTGCTGTGGTAGCGGTGGTGGAGATGGAGCTGCCCCTGCCTGTTGCCGTCTTGCCTACTCTTTCCTTGTTCTGCCCTTAATGGCTGCAACTTGTTCATAACAAACCTGGCCACAAACATCTCAGCCAGACCTTCCTAAATCTTCACAGTTCCTTTCGACAACTTGTGGAACCAATCCGATGCAATTTCCCCAAAGGATGAGGGGAACCCCTTGCACAACAGCTACTTATTTTTGGTATACAAAGCCATTCAGTTCAGCTATAAGCCAACATGAAAGTTCAAATCAGACTTACTGTTATAAATCTGAAACCTCAACATATGGAACCTCTTTGGGGCCTCAAACCTATCCAACTCTACCAAAAACGGCGTCCTCGGCTTGACAGGGGATGTTACCTCGGCGTTTTGTTACTTCCTCTAGAGGTTGTCCCTCAAATCCTCCTTCATTCGTTTAGGAGCTCGGCTATCAACAGATTTCAACCTTTTTGGCACGCTGCTTCTGGCGTCATGGTGCGTCATCTTAGATTTTTCTTCATTCAATGTATCAAAGAAAAGTCCCTTTCCCTAGACATACTGATGTTCTTTGACATAAGGCATTCTCTAAGACTCACCTCTCACTGACTCTGTTCGCCCGACATCCCGCAAAGGCCGATGTGAACGTTCCTTCTCCTTGTCATGCTGTGGGACTATTGGGATTGCTTTTTTCCCTCCTTTCTAGGCATCAGTCTTGGCCGTTGGTATCGGCGTGTCCTACAACGGGTACGATGGTTACATTATATTATTATGCATCATGAAGTTGTCAACTGATTGTAGGTATGCCAACTTGTTTGCGATCTCCTTCATCTCGCCGTCCCTCCTCAGGCATCTGTCCTTTCATACCTGGAGGTTGCTTTTGTTGTAATATTCATCTCGGCCCTCTTTCTTCGGGGCGTCTCCCTCTTTGTCGACGTCCTTCTCCCCGGGATTCTAATCCCGCGCTCCTTCATTATGGTTTTCTTCCTCGATGTTAGGATCGGCATGTTTATCACTTCCGCGTGGAACATCGTTCCCGATCTTTTCTCCTGTCCGTTGTTGGCCATCTATTCTTCTTAAGTTCCCACAAACTGCGCCAAATTGTGGGTGTTGATTTTCGACCGCACAACCAAACGAGGAACTCAGCTAGAGAGCACGGACAGAATAGATTAAACCCGAACAACCTGTCACAGAAAGATAAGAATCCAGCGGTGGTTCGTCCACCCGTGGGCACTCCGACGATCAAGTAAGTAATCAATATCTCTCAAAGATAGCAAATTATGCATAATCTCACAAGAAAGAACTTACCTCAGTCCCACAAGGGTGCCTTACTTTTATAACGAGCAGTGACCTGACCCTATTAGAAGCCTTACTTTAATGGACTCAAGCTCAATGCTCATCCTGGACCTTCATCCAAATAGAGATAAACTCTTTTTGAGCATTAGCTTTATCCAGAATGAGATTCTCCCATGTTCTAGGACTCTTGTCCCTTATCTGCTTATCTCGGATTCCGGTATCTCCGCAGATAACCTCAGCCTAGCCGAGATAACCTCGGCATCATGACCAGGCCACATGGGAATCTCCGCAGATAACCTCAGCCTAGCCGAGATAACCGCGGCATCATGACCAAGCCACGTGGCATCTCGACTGACACTTCGGCATCACCTTGACCACGTACTATCATTCACAAAATATGTCCCCACATATAGAAGTAGAAGGAATCAAAGAATATGGAATATCTAACTATGGTAATGGCCTAATTATAGAGACACATCTAATCATATTATATACAAAGATACAGTCAAACTACATGACTATATATATAAACATTACGATATATTAACAAGATGGATGACCTAACCTATTAATTGTATATAAATATTTAATTAACTCGTGAGTGAAATAGGACTAAATACCGATAAACTCTATTTCTACAAGCCTAGTTACTTCAATGCACATATTTAATGAAATATTATTTTAATGACAATTATATTCTAAATTAAAATGACCATAATGAACATCCACTAACATCCATAATATTATATGAAAATATTCTCTATACAAATCTTTTAAAAATAAAAAATTCTCAATATACACTTTTTGAGTAAAAAAACTAAACCCTAACTTCATCATCATCAGCATCCATCTCCTTTCGCTTCAAATCCAATTCCGTGTGCTTATTGTCAAGTTTCATCCTCTCATTTACGTTCCTCATCATCTACAACTCCTAGTTTCCTTTCCTACAAAATTTTTGCCACTCAAACCTCTCTTTCTCTAATTCCAACAACTGTGCCTGAATTTGTTACTTATGTTCTTCTAACTGAAGTGAACAATTTAAACACTTGATTCATATCAGCTTGAGTATTTTGCGGAAGAAAATTGCAAGTATAGTTTAAAGAATTCAAGGAATTCCCTAAACTAATATCTTCATGACCCTGACATTGTTTCATCCTCTTTGCAGAGCCCTCACGCACCTTGCATATTGCCCCACAATCCCCACACACAACATAATTTTCCTCAAATTCATCATGATCATCAATTTCTGCATCATGATCACCCTCATCAAGATCATCTTGTAGGTGTTTGTTCTCATGATCATCTGTACCTTTGAGAGCCAATCGCAGAGAACGCTGCAATTCAAGATCATGGCGATCAAGATGTCTATACAATATATGAGTTAAGGGTATGATTGGTATAATTAGTGTGTAAAATGAGAACAAAAATTAATAATCAAACTACTAAATGTATGCATTGAGAAAAAATTTATACTAAAATAATTATGTGTGTAGAAATAAAATTTCCCATAAATAACCTCTCGCCTCTAACACATTGTTCAGCACTAGCACGGTTCAGCGCTAACACCAGCTGGATTACTCATTTCAAACATCTCATGCATGTCTCTCCTGTCTCTCTCATGGTAAACTGGCACACCCGTCCTTTGTGTTCTTTTCCTATGTTGAATGTACGCAAACTAAAAATAAAAATAATACGAGCGAATTACAGGTCTCGTATTATTTTAAGTTTTAACTTTTTAATTGTAATATATTTGATTTTAAATTTTAAATCTCATTCAAAATAAGGATAATTGAAGATATTATTACTCTATTTAAAGGACAAAATCGTCATAAAACTTATTTTGTATTTGTTAACTTATATTGTTTGAAATATAATGATCCTTTTTTCATGAATAATGTTGAAACTTTTTTTGTTATAAAGTTTTGTTTAGTTTGGTTTTCAGAATTTATTTTTAGAAAAATTTCTAAGAAACTAAAAATAAATTGGTGAAAAAAATTAAAAACACATCATTTATATATAATTTTATCTTTTAGGAGCATAGAAATAATTTTTTAAAATAATTTTTTTGATATTTATTTTTGTTAAACTAATTTTTATTTTTTCAAAAGTCAAATATGGCGACAACTTTGATATGATTATTAAACCATTCCATTAAATAAAAATATCCAAAACTAAAAATATTTAATATATTAAATATATCGATTATATATTAAAAGCCTAATAACCATTTATTACACGATAACCGTCAAAAAAATATAGCAACAAATATAACTATTTATTACATGATAACCATTCAAAAATTTCAATAAAACAACCACCTATTACATGATGATCATTCAACCACATACTAAAAATTAATTTGGTAAAAAAATAAATAATAAATAAAAATGTAAAATATTTATCATTTTTATATAATTTTATCTTTGGTGTGTATAAATAATTTTTAAAAATTTAAAAATAATTTTTTGACATTTATTTTTGTCAAAGTAGTTTATATTTTATCAAATTAACGACCTTACATTTGAAATAAATCAATAATGTCTTTAATTGTTTTTATTTGGAACGAAATTTAAAATTTATGATCAAATATATTACAATTAAAATATGGGTGATTTACTGCCAAGTCCCGTTTTAGCAAATAATGGTCCATTAAGTCCTAGTTCAAAAACTTTTAACCAATAAGTCCCATAATCCATTCAAATAACGAAACTATCCTTACCAAATCAAAACATTAAACAGATGATTTACATCCATTGCTGTACTTTATTCACTCTCTTACTCTTACTCTCTCTCTCTCTCTCTCTCTCTTAACCGATAACACGCGAAGAGGTGGGAAGAAGTTCTGAGGAAGATGTTACCTGCCGAAGCTCCAACAGCTCGATTACTCCATCGCGATTGAGTACGACGGCCGTCCTGTGCCCTACCAGGTCCCCAAGGTCGATTCCACTGGACGTCGGTTTTCCAAAACGCCATCGCTCGAATCGTTGTCGAATGATTCAGATCTAGCAGAAATCGTTGTCGGCTTTTCGAGGACGGTGGAGCTCTGTTGACAAGCACACCCACTTATTTGTGAAATTGGCACTTTCAATCCTCCTATTTGGTCTTGCTTTTAGGTTTATTTTCTCTCAATCAACTGGGTTTTCTAATGTTGAGATCAGATTCCTGAAAATGGTACTCAGATTTCGGAAAATGGGACTCAGGTTTGGTGAATCCGAAACAACCAGTTTATATCGATTTGCAGGAAAATAAAGATCAGATCAAATTCGGCTACTTCTCTCTCTCTATACATATTCTCTCTGCGTGTGCGTCTGCATGTGTGTGATTTGGAGTCTCTGCAAAACTCCCGCCAAATTATCGGAGATTAGTGGCTTCCAACGTGTAGGCTTTTTGTGTCTGAAACAGTAGAGGTATTTTGTTTATTTATTTAATTTCACTTCTTGTTTTTCTATTAAAATATTAATTTTATTTGCTTAGTCCCTAAAACTTCTTAGTATTTAAATCAGTTTATTTGTTTGTTGATTATCATCAGTGTGTTTTAGTTTTATAATTTTAAAATTGAGAATATTATCAGTTTAAAATTGAAAAAACGATAATATTCTCAGTTTTAATATTGAAAAAAATTAAAAATTTTCTCAATTTTACTAGATATTTTTCAAAAATTTCTCAATTTTTTTCATGATTAAAATTGAGAATATTATAAACTGAGAATATTCTCAATTTCAAAACAGAGAATAATTTTAGTTTATAAAAACTAATAAATTTCTCTAATTTTTTAATTTTTTTCAATGTTAAAACTGAAAATATTATCATTTTTTTAAAATTTTAAACTGATAATATTCTCAATTTTAAAATTATAAAACCAAACACACTGAAGATTCAAATAAATCAACAAACAAATAAACTGACTTTTTTTCTGTTCAAAATAGGCCTTTATCAAATTTTGAGGCCACACACATATATATATATATCTCCAGCTTAGATCAACCAAAATTAATAAATCCAAACCATAAACTGCAACTCAAAAAACACCACCAGACGTCACTTGGCACAAGATGGGTGTTTTCCGTCGACGATGAGGAGGCTGTAGAGGGTGGCGGCAGCGGACTCGGCGGCGGAGGACGGGGTTAGGTTACGGAGAACGTGGGAGAGGGCGTCGAGGAGGCCGCGGGTGGACATGACGGTCTCGCGCTGGAGATGGAGAGGTTGAGGAGAGTGGCAATGGCGTTCTCTTCATGGTTCCCTGCCTTGAGAAACTGTCCATCTTTTTAGACAGAGAAATGTGTGTGTGTGTGAGAGAGAGAGAGAGAGAGAGAGATGTTCGTGCTTATTGTTGAAATGAAAGTGAGAAATTGAAACGGAATGTAATAGGATGTAGTATGTGTAGAAGATGGTGGGTCCCAGATAATGGAAGTAGTGCGGAGTGGATGAGTGACGCACGATTGAGAGAGTAAGAGTTTGTGGGCAAAACGTCTTTTTACCTATAAATGGAACTTATTGGTTCAAAAACTTTTTGACAGGACCTAAGCTACCAACAAATATGTAAACAGGACTTTTAGGTAATTAACTCTTAAAATATTAGAGACCAAAATGATAAGTCCCAAATTACAAGAATTGTTAGCATAATTCTCCGAAATAAATAAATAAAATAAAAAAGAAAAAGAAAAAGAAAAAGGGGGATGAAGAGATCTTTGTTAACCGTGTTTAACGGTCCATCTGCATTTTATTCATTTAAGGGGAAACTACAATACGGTGGATGTGAGGAAAAAAATTTACAAAATAATATGAACATTATAAATAATAATTATTAATATTATGGTAAATTACACTGACCTCCTCTGAGGTTTTTGATAAATATTGGGACATCTCTTATAGTTTTAATAATTGCAGTAATCTCTCTTATTTTACCTAACATTCTCTAGATTCTCCTATTCCGTCAAATTAGAACAAACAGCGTTACTTGCATAGAATAAATGACCTTTTTACCCTCTCTTTTGAGCACAAAAAGACAATAATATCATTGTCCTTATTCCTTTATTGAACTTATTCCTCTGTTGACCCATAAAATGACTTTTTTTAAATTTATTTTTTAAAATATTAAAAAATGTTTTAAGAAAAATTTATTTTTTTATTTTAAATATATAATTTTTATTTAAGTATTTTTAAATATTTTATTTTATTTTGTAAATATTTTTATCTTTTTAATTTTAATATTTTAAACTCAAAACACAATTCCACACTCAGTCGTAACCAAACACATAACTTAAAATTCAATTCAAAAATTATTTTCAAACCTCATAACCAAACACATGACTCGAAACTCTACACTACTTTCAAAACTCTACACTCAAATCGTAACTAAATAAAAAAAAAAGTTAAAATATTTAAAAATATATATATATAATAAAAAAATATTTAAAATAAAAACTATATATTTAAAATAAAAAAATAATTTTTTTATTATTTAAAAAATATATTTAAAATATTTAAAAAAAATAACACATAAATATATGAAACATAGTGCACATTAAAATAAATAAATAAATATTTAAAATGTAAAATATTTACCCTAAAAAAATAAATTCAAAGAATTTCAAAATACAATTCAAAACTCTTTTTGAAACCTATAGCCAAACAAATTTTCTCTTTTTAAAACTCAATTCAAAATACAACTCTACACTCAAATTATGATTCTAAAAATAATTCTAAAAATAATTGAGTTTTGAAAAAAGTTTGATTTTGAGTTTTGAAAAGAATTTTGAGTTATGTATTTGGTTAAGTTTTGAAAAAAATAATTTTTTGGTAATTTTGAGTTATGTATTTAGTTATGAATTTTAAAAATTTTTGAAATTATTTTAAAAGAATTTTTTTTTTTTAACAAGACTCTAGTTTAAAAGAAAGAATTTTAAAAATAATTTTTTATTTTATTTTTAAAATTATTTTTGGAATTATGATTTGATTGTGGAGTCATATTTTGAATTATGAGTTTTGAAAAGAAAAAAATTTGTTTGGTTACAAATTTTGAAAAGAGTTTTGAGTTATATTTTAAAATTCTTTGGATTTATTTTTTTAGGGTATTTTTAAAAATATTTTAAATATTTATTTATTTATTTTAATGTGCACTATATTTCATACATTTATGTGTTGTATTTTTTAAAAATATTTTTAAAATATTTTTTTCAATATTAAAAAATTTTAAAAATATATTTTTTATTTTAAATATATAATTTTTATTTCAAATATCTTTTTATTTCAAATATTTTATTTTATTTTATAAATATATTTTTAAATATTTTAATTTTTTTTGTTATGTGTTTGGTTACAATCTGAGTGTAGAGTTTTGAAAGTAACATAGAGTTTCGAGTTTTGTGTTTGGTTATGAAGTTTGAAAATAATTTTTGAATTGAGTTTTGAGTTATGTGTTTGGTTACGATTTAAGTGTGGAGTTGTATTTTGAGTTTAAAATATTAAAATTAAAATATTTACAAAATAAAATAAAATATTTAAAATATAAAATATAAAAAATTAAATAAAAATTACATATTTAAAATAAAAAAATAAATCCAAAAACACCGTTTGTTCCAAACACTGTTCCTTCCATAGTAAGGTCATTTTCTTCCAAACCCGTTCTCCAATCCAAAAATATTTTTTAATATTTTAAAAAGAAGGGCAATAAAGTCATTTATTATAGGAAAGTAACACTATTTGGTCCAATTTGACAGAATAGGAGAATCTAGAAAATGTCCGGAAAAATTAGGGAGGTTACTATAATTATTGAAACCATAATGGAGGTCCTGTATTTATTAGAAATCTGATGGGAGGTCAGTGTAATTTATCGTTAATATTATAAACTTTTTTATTAATAAATAATTAATTTTTCCTCCCATCACAGTGCAACATCATTTAACACCTGAACTAGCCACACAACACAACAACTAACTGTTACATCATGAATCAGCATGGTCTTAAGCTGTTCACGCTCACCCTCACCCTCACCCTCACCCTCACCCTCACTCACCTATCACCTTTAGATTTCAAAAAAAAAAAAAAAATACAAGCAATTTATAATTTTAATATAATTATATTAATGTTTTTTTAACAAGACTAAACGAGTTAGAATTATATAGATAATGTAAAAATATAAAGATAAATAATAGAAAATTATAAATTTCAATGTAAAAGAGATTAAAATATTATTTTTTATTTATATAACTAACAAATTATTAATGAAAATTAGTTAAGTGTTGTATGAATTGAAATATTAAAATAGTTTAAAATAATTATATCAAAATTATGAGACTTATTATATTTTTATCCATTGAAAATCCTTAAAAAAGGTATTATTTTTTGGATTTTTTTAATAATTTTTTGACTTTCCGTACTACAGTTCAACATGCCAAACGAGGCCTTAATAAGAGCTCGGTGTAATGTACTATATTTCATTTTCATTTTTATTTCTTACAAAAATGAAATAAAATTAAATTAAAAAAGACTAAAATAAAAAAGAGGATATGTATGTGGCACGGTGGTGAGCTTGTTTTATTTTTTTGTTTTTGATTGGAGAGCTTGTTTTGTTATGTACTCCTATTCTGGTTGGGACTTTTCTTTTTTATTATTATTATTATTATTATTATTATTTTCTTCTTCGTTTTTTTTTTTTTTGGAACCTCGACTGTTACTTTTTATTATTTTTAGTTTTTGATTTTTTTTTTTTTGGATTAAGCTGAGCTTGAGCCGCTGAGATCAAAATAACATGATAGTTTTAAACCATCGAACAATTATTCATCTGATGGGCCCTTTAAAATTAGGGTCATACTAACAGGCCAATTGACTGTATTTAAAAGAAGACAGCACTTCAACCCAAAAAAAAAAAAAAAGAAGTTATTGATTTATTAATTTTTACACATTTTATAACACTATCACATATTCATTTATTAATGTTATTGGCCATGCAAAAGTTCTAATTAGCATTTCTATTAAACTTAAACCCCCAGTAAATAGAGAAGGATTGCACATTAAAATAGCTAACTTACAAGAACTTCAACTTAAAAATAAATAAATAAATAAAAGCTAAAATACAAAACAACCCCTAAGGTTTGTTTAAAATCGGAATGGACTCTTGTGATTCTACAAATTACAAATATCCCCTTGTAAATAAATTATATCTAACAAATTTAATAGAAAAAAAAAATTCTAACTATTCTCCTATACAGCAATAAAATTATTTGAATCGTTGGTTGAAATATATTTTTGACATTGTTAAAATTTATTAATTGACTTAATGATTTATTAATAAAATGGGTAATTTATTATGCAATTAGAAATTTGAAGGGCGAGATGTAATTTCCAAAATTATAGGGGTAATTCATATTTTAAACAAAATTCAAAAGTATATTTGTAATTTGTCCAAAAAAAAAAATTTTAAAAATGAGATGGTAATTTATTTAGTTTCTAAAATAATACAATCTTAGCTTAGTTAACCACCATGACTCTTCTTAGGTGTTTGTTTGGAAGAATTAGCAGGGGATTAGACTTCATGTCCAATTTACTATAGAGTCCATTATTTGGTTGAGAATTTAAATGCCGAATTAGGAGTCTCACTGGACTATGAATCTCATAGGGGATATGGGATGGAAATGGGGGATTGAAATCCCATGAGATTAAATTGTAAAATAACATATTTGCCCACCAAGTATTTGATTTCATTATGTATTGTATTTAGTAAAATAAAATAAAATATATAAATCTCAACTAAAAAATAAAATAAAATAATTTAATTTTTATTGATTTTATTTATTTAATTTTTCAATTAAATTTTTATACATATTTTATTTTAAATTTGTGTTGATATTTTATTTAATTGATATTTTATTTTATTATTATTTAATTTAATTATTTAATATTTATTAATTTTTCAAAAATAAATTTATTTAAAATTTTATTTTAAAAATAACATAAATTTTATTGATATTTTATTTATTTAATTTTAAAAATAAATTTATTAGTTTTTGAAAAATAAAATAAAATAAAATTTAATCTACTCAAAAAAAATTAAAATATTAAAGACAAATTTAGTATTGCTATCACTTAGTAAACAATTGAAAAGAATAAAATAATCTATTGAACATTTATCCTTCTTCATAATATTCTGATCAAACATTGGATTTAGTAGGATAGTTTCTTTCAGACATCTAATCTCACGAGAAAATAAACATGGAATGCATATCATTTTCAACTAAATAGTCTAGGGCTTATATATTTCAGAATTCATAATCTGATAGATTACAATCCTGTTTTATCCAATCTGTCCAAATAAACATAAGTTTAATTCTAAGGAAAAATCACGGGTTCAACTCTCTCTAAAAATGAGTTGAATTAAGAGTCAATTGACCCTTTATAAGGATAGAGAATTTCACTTTTATAATAGTTAATTTAACAATTAATAATTAATTAGTTGAACTGATAAGTAATTTCCCTAAAATAATTTATGGGCTGTTGACAATTTGACTTGCAAATTGAGTGGTCAATTGTGCCTCTGGCCTATCTGCCACACACAACCACCCAGATGCACACACATCATGCAATGTTTGTTGCGCAGTACCTAATGACTAATAATTTCCATTTAATGTCTTTTTTGATTGCTTGGGCTCTTTTTTAGACATTGTTGAGAATAGGTTATTTTAATAATTTTTTAATTTTTTGATTAAAATATGAAGTAAAAAAATTAATATATTTAGAATAATTTTTTAATTTTTTACGAAAAAATGTGTAAAAAGTAGAGAGAAAAAAGAATTTTTAACTTTTTTATATAGATTGTTGGTTTTTTAATTTTTTTTAATGATTTTTTAAATTTTAAACTTAAACGAGACCTAAGTTAGGAATGAAAAATATAATGAATAATAAAGTTAATGTCTTGCCAATAAGTGTATATAGAGGTGGGGGGAAAAAATTAAGAAAACTTTTCATTTACTTTAGAATAAAAAATATATAATTAAATTTTTTATCCTCAAATTACGAGTCTTGTGTCAATTTAGTTCTTAATATATAAAAATATTTTAAATTGTTCTCTAATATTTAAATTGTATCAATCTCAAAATATAATTAACTCAATAAAATTTAATTTAATAAATTTTTTAAAAATATTTTTACTTATTTTCAAAATATTTTTTAGGTCATTAAACAATGCCCAAATGAGCATTTCCTATAATATTAATAGCAAAAAGGAGGGACTACTATGATTGCGTTTTGGTTTATTATGTCTCATTCAGAATAATCATGCCAATTATGGCAATAATAATAATAATAATAAGATTATGAAATGAGAACAAATAAAAGATGAAAGAGTGGAATGTGGAATGATTATCATCATCTTCAATTTTATCTTGGAAAATTTGCAGACAATGTGGCATGATCTGACACAAAAAAGTAAAACATGTTTTAACATCTTGGGAGTCCTAAACTATTGTTAAAAAGTTTGACTAGTGATAAACAACATAAGAGGTTGAATAGACTATTGTTAAAAAGTTTGATTAGCGACAAACAACAGAAGAGATTGAATAGACTATAGAGATTAATTTTGTTGTTAACCCTACAACCAAGTCAACAGTGTGATGGTATGGTTTGAACACTCAAATAGTAGAAAATGTAATTAATGATGGTTTGAATTAATTAAGTATTTACTCTGGGTAGGTTTTGTTATATAAATATCTACACAACGTGGGAAAAGGATGTTGGACAAGCATGATTTCGAGTTTAAAAAAAAAAAAAACTCATAATTAAGGATTGAGAGCAATAAAAATTCATCAGCCATACCCTCATTGCGTTTGTGATGAGAACAAAATAGTTGTGCAAGGTCCATATATATCCATCCAGTAATGTTAAGAATTTAGATATTAAATATAGAATGAGACATAAGTATCTTATAAATGGTGGGTTTCACATGTGAGTCTCATATCATGTAAACCTCACCATTTATGAGATATTTGTATTTGACTTATGGGTAAATTACACTTACGTATCCTGAGGTTTTTGACAATTACATAGACCTCCTATGTGATTTTAATAATTTCACTAATCTCTCTTTTGAAACTATTATCAAGATTCTCCCACTGTTAAGTTATTTAATAGAATTTGTTGATGTTATACTAAAAATGACAAAATTACCCACTAATTACTTTATTTATTCAATTGAGAAATTTAATTCACCTCTTTTAAGGTTTTGCATACATATATATATATATATTATCAAAAATCTATATTTTACCATTATTTAATAAAATTCTTAAATTTCATGCAATATTAAATAAAATCTTAAATTGTTAGGACATTATTAAATCATTTAATGAAAAAAAACCTTAATTTTTATTGATAAAATACTTTAAAATAAATAATCTCTCTAAAATTAATGTTAGATAACATCCTAATAATTTAATATAAGACTTATTTCACACCACATAAATAACCTAAAATTTATTATTTTAAGTAATGCATTTATTGTTTGAATTTTTTTAAAGTTAAAATAAAAATATTTATTTTTTTCCCCTGTAATTTGCATTACTTATTTATTCATATGTAAAAAAATTATTATTTCATCTTTTCTCAATCATATATTATTCTCAAATTTTAATTTTTATCTTTAAGTTAGTAAACTTCTAATCGAGGCATATTAAAAAAAAAAAATTTTAAAAAAAAGATAATATTTCTTACATGATTAAAAAAAATTACAAAATAAAAATAGAAGCAAAAAAAATCTAACCGCCTCACAATAAATTAAAATTTGTTAACAGGGAATGAAAGATCAACAAATCATTCGAGAATAATAAACAATTCAAGCAATTTGTCATTTCTTACATCTAAAATTAAAATTAATCTTTACTTGAATGGGGAAATTATTTAAGAATAATAAAATACTCAATTAATTTGTTATGTATGATACTTAAAATCTATTTCTCCATCTTTATCGATCTCATTTAAACTATTTTTATTACACTAAATCCTAAAATTAATTTCTCACATTCATTAATGGTTGAATTTTTATTTTATTTTTTTTGTTTATAAAAGTTCAAAAACTGTTGTGGGAAAAAAAATAAAGTCAAGAAATTACATTTCTATTTTAAAAAAATTATGAAAACTAAATAATAATTTCATATATATTTATTAGGGTAAGTTAAATCAAATTGGAAAAATTACGCAAATAGTCCCTATAGTTTACATGATGCTTCAATTTGGTCCCTGTAGTTTTAATTTGCTCAATTTTGACAGGGACTAAATTGACACATTGTAGAAAATACAGAGACCAAATTGACACATTGTTTGATTTTCCGTTAAATTAACTTAACAACCGTTATTTATTGGACTAAAATGACACAATTCGTTAAATTAAAAAGCAAAATCAAGAAAATTGAAACTACATGGACCAAATTGACATATCGTGTGTCATTAGGGTAAGTTAAATTAAATAATTATGAAAACTAAATAATTATTTATTAGGGTAAGTTAAATTAAATTGGGAAAATTATGCAAATAATCCCTATAGTCTACATGAAATAACGGTTGTTAAGTTAATTTAACGGAAGGTCAAATAATGTGTCAATTTGGTCCTTGTACTTTAATTATTACCCAATTAAATTTATATATTTTTTCTTTAGAAAGTGTTTTATTTCGTTGTGTGTTTAGAGTCTGATCTCTCATTTTTATCAATAAAATTATATAAGTAATAGATATACAAAAGAAGTAAAATTAGATAATTTAAATAATAACACTTTGCTATAAATAATAATAGAACAAAATAAAGGTGAGAAATTAAAAAAATAAAATAAAAATTCAACCATTAATAAAGGTGAGAAATTAATTTTAAGATTTAATTTAATAGTTTAAATGAGAAAAATAAAGATGGAGAAATATATTTTGTATATCATACAACAAATTAATTGAGTATTTTAGTATTCTCAAATAATTTCCCATTCAAGTAAAGATTAAGTTTAATTTTAGGTATAAAAAATGACAAATTATTTGAATTGTTTATTATTCTCAAATGATTTCTTGATCTTTCATTCCGTATTAACTAATTTTAATTTATTGTGAGATGATTAGATTTTTTGTACTTCTATATTTATTTTTTTATTTTTTTAATCATGTAAGAATAACTTCTGTTTTTTTTTTTAATTTTTAAATATACATCGACTAGAAATTTAATAACTTAAAAAAAGAAATTGTAAATAATATTTTAACAATTCAGGGATAAATAATTTCTTACATATGAGAATAAATAAGTAGGAAAAATTGCTGGAAAAAAATTAATCCATTTTTTCAACTTCAAAAAGGAAAAGAAAAAACAAATTTAAATAATAAATGAATTAATTAAAATTGGTAAATTTTTCATTATTTATATAATATGAAATAAGTCTTATAAGTATATTAATTATTAGGGTCTTATATTAAACTATTAGAGTCTTATGTTTAAAATATACATAGATCTTTAATAATATAAATATCTACACAACGTGGGAAAAGGATGTTGGACAAGCATGATTTTGAGTTTAAAAAAAAAAAATTAAAAATAATAAATAAATAAAATAAACTCATAATTAAGGATTGAGGCAGCAATAAAAATTCATCGGCCATACCCTCATTGCGTTTATGATGAGAACAAAATAGTTGTGCAAGGTCCATATATATCCATCCAGTAATGTTAAGAATTTAGATATTATGGAATATAGAATTTAGATATCCATCCAGTAAATATAGAATGAGACAATCTCATAAATGGTGGGTTTCACATATGAGTCTCATATTATGTAAACCTCACCATTTATGAGATACTAGCATATTACCCGTGCTATGCACAGATTGTGTTTACAATTATCTATATATGTGAATTGTGATTTTTAAATGTTTTTTGTTTTTGTTTTAAATGTCTTCTTTTTTTTTCTTTTTTTATATTATATTAAAGTTTAATATTTTGATAATAATCATATGTGTTGAATTTTTTTAAGGAATTAAATGTCTTTTTTTTATTATATTATATTAAAGTTTAATATTTTGATAATAATCATATGTGTTGGACTTTTTAAGAAATTTTTTTTATGCTTGTTTTTAATACATTAAAGTGTTATTATGAGGGATAATAATCATATGTGTTGGGACTTTTCAAGGAATTCATATGTGTTAGATTTCAAAGAATTTTTTTATACTTGTTCTTAATGCATTAAAGTGTTATTATGAGGGTAAGACTTGGGAGTTGGGGGAAGTTAATAAATGCTAAGATTTTTTTTTTTAAATCAAAAAATTAAAAAATTTAGATTGAGAGATTGAAATTCCCACAAGACTTGAGGTAAAAACCCTTTTTGTTTAATATATAGTACTAGCATATCACCCGTGCTATGCACGGGATTAAATTTAAATAAAAAAAAAAACCATTCATAATTATGTTAAACATATTTTTAAATTGTTAGCATAAAATATATGTAATTTTAAAAGAAAATATTGACATTGCATAATTAAAGTAATAAAAATAAGAATTTATTACATTTGTTCGAAATTCACTGAATAAGTAAAACAAAAAATAACTAAATCTAACTTGTTGTGGGCCTTCCATCAGCATTCCTGCAGTGTCAACATGATAGTTAGTATCATAATTAATGAACAATACATATATTATGTATTTAGGCCAAGTTTGGCAACCCAAAAATAATCCATCTTTTTATCTTTTTATCTTTTTTCTATCACATCAACCTCTCTACTTTTCTGCACATCTTTTCGTAAAAAGACAAAAAGTGCACTTATTTAGGTCATCCCAAACAACCCCTTATAAAATGTTATAAAGTAAAAAAGTTATACTTACATTTTTTTTTTACTTTCTGAAAGATATAGACATTTTTCAGACCAATCTATATTTAAAACAAAGGTGACGCACGGTGCACATCTAGTTGACGTGGCATTGTTGGTACAGGTATGATAAATGCATAGGCACGGTCTTGGCATGACGCAATATAATCTTTAATCATTTTAACGCCATTATCCTATAAAATTTTGGAATTATAAGTTTGTGTTTGAAAAAGTAAGAATAAGTTATTTATAATAAATTTTATAATTTCCTACCTTTGATCTCATATTCTTCAAATATAATGGTTGACATCGCAAAATAAACTCTGCCCGTTTATCTTGAACAGTAAGATTTATTGAACCAGTACTGTCTTTGGACCACAAGGTTAACATTGTATCTTATCAACCAAAAAAGAAAAAGGACGCTTGTTAAAAAGAAATATTGTACCTAATAAAAAATTAAAACACTCATTAAGTTTGAATTATTATTGTACATAGTAATTATTTACCTAAAGAAAATTACCTTGTTATAATATCAATATCATCATGTAGGCAGTGACGACAAACAATGTGACCATAATGATATTCAACTTTTTGATAGCAACTTTTGCACAAATCAATCCAAAGGTTGTCAACATCAATTTGTTTGATGTACCCAAGTATTCGGAAATATGAGACCTACAAAATATTTGAAAAAACATAAATTAATCTCTCTATAAACAAATTATATACGTATCGTTTAATTTTCATTAATTGGGATGATAACAATTATTACCTTTGGCATGGGTGCAAAATCAAGTATTCGAATTCTTTTGGCATTTGATATTATCAATGACTGTGAAATTGATAATCCATTTTTTCGATTCCAAGATACCAACTTTTGTGGTATAGGATTCATAGCAAGCCTAGATAAACATGTCAATATATATATAATTGTGAGAATTATATTGTCATATATAATTGATTAATATTATACAATCATAACATACCACACTCGAATATGATTTGTATAACAGAATGAATGATTGATATATAACTTGCTGTATTTGCATGTAGTAAGACATGGACCTAGAAGTTGAGAAAAGATAATTTATTAATATCAATATTTGTATATGTATATAGATATTATAAAAGTGAATAAAAAGTAATCCTACCATGATAATCTTTAACTGTTAATCCAGTGGCAAACAAAATATTATCATTCTCTAGAGTATGATATAGTTGCATGCCATTAGTTGTTGCAAACACATCCCATAGAGTTAGTCTTACAAATGTGAAACTGTTTTTACAATTAAAAAAAAAAAGTTGAGATTAGAAAAAATAATATAATTCATAGAGTATTTCAAATTTGATAAAGACACAGAAATATGTTATACTATCATACCTTATATCAAGTAGTAGAATCTCTCTCTTGTAATTATCACGATTTGCAATACCTTGACATTCAGTTACACTAACAACCGAGCCAATCACATCTGCATATTTTAGCATTTGCATGTTTATTGTTTTGATAGTCACAAATTTTTTGTATTGGTAATAAACTATGTAAGTATATAATCTAGATAAGTATCATTTAGTAAAATTAACGTACCTATTAATTGAACATCTTGATGAAGAAATTGGCCAATGTCTGATAATTTTTTAAGGAAATACCACTGAAATGGTATATTAGTATCATGATCAAGTATGTCCACAATTGTTGTATCATTAGTAAAAGACATCTTATAATAATATGGCACCAACTTGAATTTCTCATCAGCCAATGTAATATGAACTCCTCTAAAACAATATATTTTTCCCTCAATTAAATGTTCTTTGAAGTAATCATATTCTTCAGAGCATACAGTTCCTTTCATGGCATCACCCTTTCAAAAAAGTTAATAAGTACACACTTTTAACATAATATAAAACAAAATATTTAACAATTATCTCATGATAAGAGTTGTAAATACCTGTCCATCAACAAAAATCATTCTGAATGTCATATTTCCCCCAGGACGATTAGTCACAGATAACAACCTGACTAACTTTGCTTTAACGCTCCACTTACTTGCATATGGATGTAAATCAGCAAAATAGGGATATTTGATAATTCTATCACCTATTGACAATGTAGATGCATATGAGCAATATATGAATTTATAATTTTTATACAATGTATCTATAGATCTTAAGAAATTTGAAAATGAAAATATTAAGAATTTTTAATAAAAAAAATAAAAATTGTTAAGTTTACATTATGATAAAATAGAAAAAATAAGTAATGAATTATTGTACAAAAAATATTATACAAACATATTTTGTAAGGGTAAGTTTTTTAATTATTTTTATTAAATGAAAATGAAAAAAAAAAAAAAGATTAGATCATCCAATTTTTTGTGTACTAAATGTAATATTTTGTAAGGGTAAGTTTTTTAATTATTTTTATTAAATGAAAATGAAAAAAAAAAAAAAGAGATTAGATCATCCAATTTTTTGTGTACTAAATGTAATATTTTGGATAAGATTTAGAATTTAGAGTAGTAAGTATTGTATAATTAAAGAATAAAAAAAACATAGTCATTCAAATTTTGAAAAGACATTTTATTTCAATCTTCAAATGTCATCAAGAACATCATGATATATACAACATTTTTTGTGTAATTTGACGGTTGGTCAACCTTATTAACAATCAATATCTTCAAGCCTGATGGTGTGGTAACACGAGATAAGGCAACATATAACTGACCATGGGAGAATACTGGATTAGGAAGGTATACACCAACTTTTTTTAAAGTCTGACCTTGACTTTTGTTTATGGTCATTGCAAATGCTAATTTTATGGGAAATTGTCTTCTTTTAATCGGGACAGGTGAATGTGTGGTAGATGATGATAAAATGATACGTGGAATGAAGACTCCTTCCCCAATATTCGAACCCGTAATCACTCGTGCCTCAATCACTTTATCTCCCATTCTCTCAACAATAAGATGGGTGCCATTACATAGACCTTGAGATTGATTGAGATTTCTCAGTAGCACTATAGGTGCTCCCTTTTTGAGTTCAAGGCAATGACTTGGAATTCCTGGAAAATTTAATGAATGCAATAACTCTGGTGGATGCATGCCTTCGTCAATGTTCTCATCCTCAGCTGGACATATCGTATCTGCACTTAGGTATTTTCGAGATTCTCTAGGCAACATTGATAGCATTATAACATTTAATTCATCAACATCAGCATTTTTGGGTGCTAAGATGCCACGTTCTTTCAAGTAAGAACTGTCACTATATCTAGTACTTAATTCTGGATAGATTGCATGGATCAAATCATGTAGAGCATGTGATCCATTTCTAATCAAGAACTGTTCTGGAATTTCAATCCAATTAGTCTCCCCGCTTTCAGTGAAAGAAATTCCAGGTATTTTTCCATCACCAATCATCAATATCCAGTTAGCAAAATCCCTGAGTTGTTGACGCATTTGAATAGAAGTATCATGGGCCATAATACGCATATTGGTCCTCAAATGCAACACACGACAATGATTCCAAATAGTTGATTCCTTCAACGATGCTGCAATTGTGGCTTCCCGCCTACCTTTTGGTACTACAGGTAAAATTTGTCTGAAGTCACCACCAAGTATGAATAGTTTTCCACCAAATACACAATCAGTTGAACAAAATTCTGTACCCTTTAGTATATCTCTGAAAGTACGATCAACTGCCTCAAATCCAAAACGATGGTGCATTGGAGCTTCATCCCATATGATCAATGATGCCTCTTGAATTAATTTTGCCAGTTCAGTCTGTTGATTAATACTACAATTTGAGAATTCATCCAAATTAATTGGAATTTTAAAGCATGAATGCGCAGTTCTACCTCCTGGTAACAGTAAAGCCGCAATTGCAGATGATGCAACTGAAAGGACAATTTTTTTTTCTAACCTAAACTTTGCTATCAATGTTTTCCACAGATATGTTTTTCCTGTTCCCCCACTTCCATAAAGGAAAAACAAACCCCCTTTTTTACAATTGTATGCATTCATTATGGTGTCATAAACTTCCAATTGCTCACTATTTAAACCAGAATATAATTCATTGAACAATTGTTTTTCCGAAACACTATCGTACTCCATCTCTTCTCTGATGAGCCTATTTGTCACAAATTGAGCACCTTGCGAAGATGGCAATGGCATGGGAGGGAAATCTTTGAGAGATCTTCCATTTCTATTTAATATATTCTCAATTTCGAGAAGTCCTAAATTTTTTAAGTCTTCATCGTCAAGATGTAGATCACTATCTCTCATATCTCTTCTGATTCTATATTGTATATCATCGGTGAAACTTTTCCAATAACGTTCCCATAATTCGACTGGATTGGTTATATCAGAAAACATGAGCATTGTGCAATACATATGTCGAAGTTTTGTTGCTGATGCCCAATTTGATGCTTCTGCCAATGCCTCGTGCCATTCATTATCATCATCGAGTAGACCAAGGGCAATACATGCAGATTTAAATGTTGTATGCACGACCCCATTTACAGTTCTGATATGCTCAAAACTTTCTGCACCACGAACCTTATTCAATAACATTCTCAAATAATATTTCTCACCCGATGTTGGATGTGCATATGGCAAACTACCAATACATTTATGTGATTTTTGGACATCCCATTCTTTTTTATCTCTTTTCCATACCCATTTTGTTGGAAATTCAACATAAGTCAACTCCTTTGCAGATTGGTGGGTTCTATTTGCTTCAAACCATTTGGTCAACATTGTGTCATGAACACGTTGTTGGTCAATAACTTCGTGTAGATGATCATTGTCATTAAATATAACAAATTGTTGACCTGGAAGATGATATTGTAAGCGCTCAACAGAAGGAGTTTGTTTCTGAATTTCAAACTCAAATATCCTTCAACACGCTTCAATCGCAGACACGTATCGAGCATCCAAATACTGTTTGATCTCATCAACTTGTTTGTAATGTTGTTGCCCATTATTGTTTGGATGAATAACATTATCCTCAATCACAGTTGTCGCACGATCAGGCCCTTTGTTGACATATTTGTACAAATATTTCATCAACTTCGGGTGCGCACATCGTTCAATATTAATGTGGCAATCATATCGCACCAAAAGATCACGATTATATGGAATGACCCATCTGTTATCAACTATAAATCCATTTATGTTTATTGTGTTGCCCTCATTACATCTGCGCCTGTATGATACAAATCCACTATCATCAATTGTTGTTTCATTACAAAATTTCTTCGGATAATGTTTTGTACACTTTCCATCTACCATGCATGGAGCATTGGGATTAGCACCACCACAAGGTCCATGTATCATGCATCTGACGACAGTCTCATATGCCAATGGGTCTGCATTTTTGTCAGGCAATTCAGCACATATAAACTCATCAATTTGTTCAGGTGTGATTGGCTTATTCTCCGATGCCAGTGTGATTGTAATGTGAGAATGCAGCAATCCCCGTTTTTGAAACTCGATGACGTAAATAACTGTTCATAAAAATAATTATTGATACATTAGACATTTAAGAGTATTTGTTATATCATAAATGCACAGGTGTTAGAATAATAATACCTGAAAGTACTTCTCCAAATATTTTATTTTTCTTCAAGTCGGTTAGTAATTGTTTAAACTTAATCCGAAAAACTCTAGCAACGATATCAGGTCTATCTTCTGCACGTTGATTCGGTAGTCTTGGAAGATCAACTTTTATTTCTGGCCATATAGGATTGCATGTGAACGTGATAAACAAATCAGGAGCTCCAATAGTTCTGCAAATTGCCATAGCATCTTGATAACGTTGGATCATACTACGTGGCCCCCCAGAGAATGACGAAGGCAACACAAATCTTCTCCCTACTGCTGACGCATCTACATCTCCAGCAACTACAGCGTCTTCTATTCCTTGATATAGGTCTGCACGCAACTCAGCTTGATGGGTCTTGATGTAATTCAATCTAGTTTGCTCAATAGCAGCATAACAGTCAACGAAAAATTATTAAAACAAACGCCCTCCTCTTAAAAGTGTTTTACCTTCAAATTCTCTATGTTGGAGTCTAAATGCATAAAATTCTCTAATTGACACATTGTTTCGAGATCTGCTTGAGAATGTATTAAAGGAGATGCCGCACCTCCATCCATCTGTACCATATAGAAACAGTAATGGGTATTGTAATGGTACATATGATGGATGTATTTCACTGATTCTTTTTAATATATCATCATTTTTTTGAACAATGATATCACGATGTGTTTCAGTTCCAGCATCATCACCAATGATTATCGCCACAACTTCATTTGCAGTTGGCCTGATATATTGTCGTTCACCTCTGGAGTTTAAAATACGCACATGTAGATTCAATACATTACGATCCCGCAACAAATCTCCAGTACTTTGAAATATTTTCACATAAGGATTAACTGCATTTAACATTTCTTGTAGACCTTCCAATATTGACAAATCAATGCCCAAAATATTTGTACTGGTTTGGCCTATCACATCAAGACGATTTTGCAATTCATGCTCTGTATCATATATATACAATTGGGCAAACTTAGGTTTCTGACCAGGAGTTGGTAACAGTGACCCTATTCTATGATAATTTTCCCCGCTAATCCGAAATGCATATGGACCTCTTCCATCTGAAACTGAATGATCTACTTTTCCACCCATTGATGTGAAAGACAACATTGAATTATACATTCTAATTTTTTCCATAAAACTTGCATTCTTCAATTGTGCATCTAAGAAGTCAGGAGCGTGTGGCAATAAAGGTAAAAGGACCTCCCCAGCTTGACAACATAATCTGAATTTGGGATTGGTTTTAGAACTATCATTTGTTCTCTCATCTAACCACATGATGGCGTCACATCGCGGACATGTGAATGTTCTATCACTAAATTTCCATCTACTCAGTACGCGTCGTTTTCTGTGACGTGCAACGATTGCAACATCTGTATGATGCACATCGTAAATAATTAGTATTATATGTAGGAAAAATTTACAATGTGCACCCTTTTAAATGATGCACATTGTAAAAAAGTTATGATTTTTTACTAATGAACGTTATGATTGTTTGTAATATGTGTTATGACATTTTGTAATAAAGTTATAAATAGCGAATTTATGATGTGCACCCTAAAATTATGAATAATATGACATTTTGTGATTTTTGTTATGACACTTCGAGATTTATATTTATCTAACTTTAATCATATTAAAAAATTAAAAATAAAATGTCATATTATGTACCATTATATTTATCTACTCAGTACTTTAATCATATTATTTTTTAATGTTATTTAATCGCATTTTTCTTTTTGTGAGGGTTTATATTTATCTAACTTTAATCATATTAAAAAATTAAAAATAAAATTAAAATAGTAAATAAAAAGATTAAATAACATTAAAAATTAGTTAATCACATTTTTTTAAACTATTAAACTAACTACAATCACATTAAAAAAAAAATCATTCAACTAATTATAATAACATTTTTCTTTTTGTGAGAGTTTATATTTATCTAACTTTAATCATATTAAAAAATTGAAAATAAAATTAAAATAGTAAATAAAAAGATTAAATAACATTAAAAATTAGTTAATCACATTTTTTTAACTATTAAACTAACTACAATCACATTAAAAAAAAAGAATCATTCAACTAATTATAATCACATTTTTTCTTTTTGGGAGGGTTTATATTTATCTAACTTTAATCATATTAAAAAATCAAAAATAAAATTAAAATAGTAAATAAAAAGATTTTACATTAAACAAAAATCATTGAACTAATTTTTGATTAATTACAATATTAAAATAGTAAACAAAAGAAAAAGTTAAGAAGGAGAAATTATAATCACATTTTTCTGTTTGTGAAGGTTTATATTTATCTAACTTTAATCATATTAAAAAATTAAAAAATTAAAAATAAAATTAAAATAGTAAATAAAAAGATTAAATAACATTAAAAATTAGTTAATCACATTTTTTTAAACTATTAAACTAACTACAATCTCATTAAAAAAAGAATCATTCAACTAATTACAATCACATTTTTATTTTTGTGAGAGTTTATATTTATCTAACTTTAATCATATTAAAAAATTGAAAAATTAAAAATAAAATTAAAATAGTAAATAAAAAAATTAAATAACATTAAAAATTAGTTAATCACATTTTTTTAAGCTCACACATGGCTTGTGGGTTTAAAGCTCCTTTTTCCTTAATCAATAGTAAGTATAGATAGATAGATTGCAATTTTTAAGTGTCTTTTTTTTATATTATATTAAAGTTTAATATTTTGCAATTTTTAACGTTTTAAGGAATTTTTTTTTATGCTTGTTCAAAAAATTAGAAAAGGTGTTATTATAAGGGATAATGCATTAAAGTGTTATTATGAGGGGATTTTGACCAAATCTCTCAAAAGGCTAGGGGGTTCAGAGAAGTTAATAAATGCTAAGTTTTTTTTTTTTTAAATTACATATTATTATTTGTATGGGGGATTTTAAATGCTGATCAGGAAATTTTCACAAAATCAATAAAGGTAGTCATGTGAAAAGACACGTAGATTGAAAAAGTTAATAAATGTTGATCAAAAAAATTTGACCAAATTAATAAATGCTGAGATTTCATATTTGATATTACCATTCATTGTTTAATTGACATCTCAATTATTAAACTTGCAAATCATATAGATAAGTATTGAGAACCATTTAATTGACATCTTACTTATTAAAATATATATATACAAAAAGTTAAGAAATTAAGATTTGAATATTGGAGTTAGTAGAATTTAGATTTTCAAAATAGGGTTTAGGTTTTCGAAAAGGCTCAAATTAAATGATGGGTGAAGGTTTGTTTTTTAAAAAAAAAAATCAAAAAATTTCGAAATTGAGATTGGAATATTAGAGCTCCCACATGGCTTGTGGGTAAGTATAGATAGATAGATAGATAGATAGATAGATAGATTGCGATTTTTAAGTGTCTTTTTGATAATGATCATATTTTTTTTTTCAAAAAATTCATCATAAAATTTAGATTAGGATATTGGAGCCCCCACAAGACTTATGGGTTAGAAACCCCCATGAATTGTGATCTTTAAATGTTTTTTTTTTCTTTTTTATAGTATAGATTAAAGTTTAATATTTATATTAAAACAGTAAATAAAAAGATTAAATCACATTAAAATAAAACATTGAACAAATTACAATCATATCACATTTTCCTCATAATAAGGAAAATAAATCAACAAAAAGAACCATTAAACTAACTGCAATACAATCATATTAAAAAAAAGAACCATTGAACAAACTACAATCACATCACATCACATTTTTTTCATAATAAAAAAAATAAATGAAAAAAAACCATTAAACTAACTATAATCACATTAAAAAAAATAAAAATATTGAACTAACTACAATTATTGTAAAAAAGAACCAAAAAGAAAGAAATGAAAGTGAAGAAGTGAGAAATCCTCACTATTTGCATGCGTTGGAAAGGCTCACTGGTTGCTCAAAATTATTGAACTAACAAAAAAGGCGAAATTACAGTGAAGAAGTGAGAAAGGCTCATTATTTGCATACGTGAGAAAGGAGGAACAAACTACAATCACATCAGTAAAAAAAAAACCTCGCCCCTCAGAATCCTCAAAACTAAGAACACTAATATTGATTTCAATTCTTGTATAATTATGAGCAATTTTCTTAATCATTTCATTTATAATTCATTGGGGTCTTAAAAAGTAGATTTACAAAATGTAGTTATATATCATTTTTCAAGAAATTAAATCTGTTTTAAAAAAAATCAATTCACATATTTATTTGGGCTACTCATTGAAATAGTAAAATTAAATAACAAAGTAAATAACAAACACGTTAATAAATAATGGAAACAAAATATTCATCCCAGCTTCAACAAAAATAGAGCACACAAACATAAAATAAAATAAATGAACAAAGACTGGTTCAGAAGTTAAAAAAGATTGAAGTTAAAAGGTGTAGTGGTACAATAATATCATCCTATAATAGATTGAGTGCAATGGACAAAGTGAAAGCAAGTATGAACCAGCCCAACACGAAGTATCCAACTAAGGTTTTTGGCCTTTCGTCTTCTGGTTCTTGACCAAGGAGAAAGGAAAGCAAAGAGATAGAGAAAGTTGAGTTTTTGTGTTTTGTTTTTTGTTTTTAGAAAGTTTGAAAAAATTATTATGAAAACAATTCACATTTTAAGGATTACTAAAAGTGTTTTTGAAATTTTATCAGTAACAACAAAAATGAATAATGAAAAGAAAGAATAGCATTTTTCAATTTGAGGAGTTTTAGAGAAGAAAAGGATGAAGGAAGAAGAGAACATTGGATTTGGAGTGAGTATTAATTATTATTATTACATGTGGAGGAGGAGACTGCAATAGGTATGTGTTTGGCTTCTTAGTCCTAGTCAAGCTCCATGGAAAATGGCAATTTCACAGAGAGGAATGTAAATTAATTGGCAATTTCACAGAGAGGAAGTGGAGGAGGAGACTGCAATAGGTATGTGTCTGGCTTCTTAGTCCTAGTCAAGCTCCATGGAAAACGGCAATTTCACAGAGAGGAATGTAAATTAATTGGCAATTTCACAGAGAGGAATGTAAATTAATTGCGACTGAGACTGATCTTTAAAAGCTCAAGCTTGAAGAATTCAATTATTATTGGAATTATTGGAGAAGTCAAAAAGACTTGGGAGAATTCATTAAGTGTTGGGGTTTTGTTTTTTAAAAAAAAAATCAAAAAATTAAGAAATTAGGATTGGGGTATTGAAGCTCTCACATGGCTTGTGGGTTTAAAATCCCCTTTTCCTTAATATATAGTATAGATTTGTGTTTGACTTATGGGTAAATTACACTTACGTATCCTAAGGTTTTTGACAATTACATAGACCTCCTATGTGATTTTAATAATTTCACTAATCTCTCTTTTGAAACTATTATCAAGATTCTCTCGCTGTTTATTTAACAGAATTTGCGAATGTTATACTAAAAATGACAAAATTGCCCACTAATTACTTTATTTATTCAAATGAGAAATTTCATTCACCTCTTTTGCATATATGTTTATATATTTATTATCAAAAATCTATATTTTACCATTATTTAATAAAATTCTTAAATTTCATGCAATATTAAATAAAATTTAAAATTGTTAGGACATTATTAAAACATTTAATGAAAAAACCTTAATTTTTATTGATAAAATACTTAAAAATAAATAATCTCTCTAAAATTAATGTTAGATAACATCCTAATAATTTAATATAAGACTTATTTCACACCACATAAATAACCTAAAACTTATTATTTGAATTTTTTTAAAGTTAAAATAAATATATTTATTTTTTTTCCCAGTAATTTGCATTACTTATTTATTCATATGTAAAAAATTATTATTTTATCTTTACTCAATCATATATTATTCTCAAATTTTAATTTTTATCTTTAAGTCAGTAAACTTCTAATTGATGCATATTAAAAAAAAAATGTTTCTTACATGATTAAAAAAAATTACAAAATAAAAATAGAAGTAAAAAAAAATCTAACCGTCTTACAATAAATTAAAATTAGTTAAGAGGGAATGAAAGATTAAGAAATCATTCGAGAATAATAAACAATTCAAGCAATTTGTCATTTCTTACATCTAAAATTAAAATTAATCTTTACTTAATGGAGAAATTATTTAAGAATAATAAAATACTCAATTAATTTGTTATGTATGATACTTAAAATTTATTTCTCCATCTTTATCGATCTCATTTAAACTATTTTTATTAAATTAAATCTTAAAATTAATTACTCACATTCATTAATGATTGAATTTTTATTTTTTTGTTTTGTTTATAAAAGTTCAACAACTGTTGTGGAAAAAAATAAAGTCAAGAAATTACATTTCTATTTTAAAAAAATTAAGAAAACTAAATAATAATTTCATATATATTTGTTAGGGTAAGTTAAATTAAATTGGAAAAATTATGCAAACAGTCCCTGTAGTTTACATGATGCATCAATTTGGTGCTTGTAGTTTCAATTTGCTCAATTTTGCCTCTTAATTTAACGGATTGTGTCATTTTAGTGCAATAAATAACGGTTGTTAAGTTAATTTAACGGAAATTCAAATAATGTGTCAATTTGGTTCCTATATTTTCTACAATGTGTCAATTTAGTCCCTGTCAAAATCGAGAAAATTGAAATTATAGGGACTAAATTGATACATCGTGTAAAGTACAAGGACCAAATTGACACATTGTTTGACCTTCCGTTAAATTAACTTAACAACCGTTATTTATTGGACTAAAATGACACAATCCGTTAAATTAAGGGGCAAAATCGAGCAAATTGAAATTATAGGGACCAAATTGACATACCATGTAAACTACAGGAACTATTTGCATAATTTACCCAATTAAATTTATATATTTTTTCTTTAGAAAGTGTTTTATTTCGTTGTGTGTTTAAAGTAGTATTAGAGTCTGATCTCTCAGTTTTGTTAATAAAATTATATAAGTAATAGATATACAGAAGAAGTAAAATTAGATAATTTAAATAATAACACTTTACTATAAATAATAATAGAACAAAATAAAGGTGAGAAATTAAAAATAAAATAAAATTTCAACCATTAATAAAGGTGAGAAATTAATTTTAAGATTTAATTTGATAGTTTAAACGAGAAAAATAAAGATGGAGAAATATATTTTGTATATGATACAACAAATTAATTGAGTATTTTAGTATTCTCAAATAATTTCTCATTCAAGTAAAGATTAAGTTTAATTTTAGGTATAAGAAATGACAAGTTATTTGAATTGTTTATTATTCTCAAATGATTTCTTGATCTTTCATTCCCCATTAACTAATTTTAATTTATTGTGAGGCGATTAGATTTTTTTTACTTCTATATTTATTTTTTAAATTTTTTAATCATGTAAGAATAACTTGTGTTTTTTTTTTAAATTTTTAAATATACATCGACTAGAAATTTAATAGCTCAAAAAAAAAATTGTAAATAATATTTTAACAATTTAGGGATAAATAATTTCTTACATATGAGAATAAATAAGTAGGAAAATTGCTCAAAAAAATTAATCCATTTTTTCAACTTAAAAAAGGAAAAGAAAAAAGAAATTTAAATAATAAATGCATTAATTAAAACTGATAAATTTTTCGTTGTTTATATAATATGAAATAAGTCTTATAAGTATATTAATTATTAGGGTCTTATATTAAACTATTAGAGCTTTATGTTTAAAATATACATAGATCTTTAATAATATATATACAAAATCTCAAGGGAGGTGAGTGAATTTAAATAGCTTATTGGTTGATTTAGTAATTTTCATTTCTTCCCGCTCAAGTCAAAGGGGTAATATGGTCATTTTGGATAGAAAAGTAATGTCATTTGTACTAAATTAACGGATTGGAGAAATCTTGATATTATCAGCAAAAGTAAATAAGGTTTCTACAATTATTGAAACCATAGGAAAAATCCATGTATTTGTCAAAAATTTCAGAGGAGATAACTGTAATTTACCTTAGATTTATTTATATCCATCTCCTTCATTTAATTTTTACTTGTAACCATCAATCACAAATAATGATATTAAAAATATTGAATAATATATATCAAGAATGGAGTGATGCGAACCTAAATATTTTGAAATCAATTGTTACTTTAGTTACGAATCTACCAAAAATGGATACGAATTTCAAAATGTCGATACACTGATTTTCATTTTCGGTGAAATTGGAGTACCAAAACCATGCTTATCTCTAGATTCATTGATCTGAAGCATGCATGTGAGAACAAAATATGAAAGGAAAAAAAATTAATAGAACACACAAAATAAAAGGAAAGAGTTCCCTAGTAAAAGATTTACACCAAACATGACCCAATGAGTGGAAATGCCAAATTTTGTTGTCAAAAGTGCCAGCTTAAAATTGACAATTTGGATAGAGATATTCTAAGCGAATCCATGTGGTTATATCTTTCAAGTCGTGTTGCTGAAAAAAAATCAAATAATTGAAACAAAATAATCCTGTAATAGAAATCTGGGCAAGTTACAAAATTTTGGTTTTGGTGGATAGATTAGGGCTCCATTTGTTTACCTATAATTTATCTCCGAAAATATATTTTTACATAATTTATTTTGCAAAAAAAAAAAAAAATCTTGTTATTTTACCGTGTTTGGTTAATACTTCAAATATACTTTCTAAAGTGAATTACACTAATAGTTTCTATAATTTGAGATTTGTGTCACTTTAGTCTCTGACCTTTCAATTGTACATTTGCCTCTGGATTTTAAATCTCATTCCAACTAAGGACGGTTGAAGACATTATTGTTCTATTTGAAGGCCAAAGTTATCATACAACTTATTTTGTGTTGGTTAACTTATATATTATTTGAAATATAATGGTCTATTTTTTAATGAATAATGTTAGAAATTTTTTTGGTTATAAAATTATATTTGGTTTGGTTTTCAGAATCTATTTTCAAAAAAATTTTCTAAAAAATTAAAAATTAAATTGGTGAAAAAAATTAAAAACATATCATTTTGATATAATTTTATCTTTTGGGAGGGTAGAAATAATTTTTTAAAATATCTTTTTTGATATTTATTTTCGTTAAATTAGTTTTTATTTTTTCAAAAGTCAAACATGATGACAACTTTGCTGTCATTAGTAAACCAAACCATTAAATCAAAAAATCCAAGACTAAAAGTATTTCATATATTAAATATATTGATTATATGTTAAAAGCCTAATAACCATCCATTACATGATAACAATTCAAAAATATCAACAAAAATAACCATCTATTACATGATCATCATTTAAACACATACTAAAAATTAATTTAGTAAAAAAATAAAAATATAAAAGATTTATCATTTTTATATAATTTTATCTTTGGTGAGTAGAAATAATTTTTAAAAATTTAAAAATAATTTTTTGACATTTATTTTTGTCAAACAAATTTATATTTTATTAAATTGACGATTTTACCTTTGAAATAGAGCAACAATGTCTTCAATTGTCTTACTTGAAACGAGATTCAAAATTTAAGATCAAATGTGTAACGCCCCGAAATATTACAATAAAGACAAATCATATGCGGAATAAATATAAAAGAAACAACATAAGTTCATATATTAGAGTTCACTATTTAGCAACAATTAAATGCCATATAGGCTTCCATCTTTTCAAGACATTGCTTGGTTACACAAATAGAGTCTCGCTCATTACATATTAAGCCCTTGGCTTTACAAATAACACTCATGCACACATAAAACATAATAAGGAAACTCTTGCTTCCCGTTGGTCCATCCATACTATTGCCTTGAAGGTAACATCTCACCTGTACCTGAAAATGATATTCCCGTATAGGGTGAGCTAACAGCCCAGTAGAAATACACTAAACCAGCTATGAACAATGACTACAAGATTAGTATTTGATAGATGGTCATCACTGATACATCCACTTATATCACATTACAGTTTTATGACATACAAGTCCATATTACTTTTCATTCTCCATTTCTTACTCAGTTCTCAACTCATAACCATGGCTCAGAACCTGGCCATACCCTTTAAGAGAGATTACATCTCATATCAACAGTACTTCCATTTCAATTGAGATAAAGACTCAAATTAAACATTTTCCCATTTTACAATAGATAAGCATACTAGCTATATCAACACATCAACAGATAAGCATATGAGCTATATCACCACATCAACAGATAAGCATATGAGCTATATCACACTTCCAAAGATAAGCATATGAGCTATATCACACTTCCAAAGATAAGCATATGAGCTGTATCTACGGAGTCCATCCCCTATCTCCTCCCAAACAACATCCGGTTTAGAGGTCCATCCCCTATCTTCCTATAAACCGTGGAGTACATCCCCTATCTCCTCCAACACAACACAACACAACGCATATAAACAATTATTATACACATCATCAATCAATACATAAAGCTAATGTATTCTTTCAATCGTCATACTCAATGACACATTCCAGTGATTAGTTTTAGTTTGCCTAATCATCATGCATTGTCTACAACAATCAAGACTATCCTCCACCGATAGCCCAAAGCAGTTATTTCTAAACAGAAAATAAATGCACAAAATGGATAATATATCAACATTTCAATTAGGTGAGCGATAAATAATTCAACTACACCCTTTCATCCCATACATTCCCAATCTCAACATTCCCAATTCAATTCCTCATTTCTCGCAATTAATTATACCAATTAATTAACCAATGTAATTAGGGCATTTTCCATAATTAACATTATAACCCTGAGGTTCCATTTTCATCAATGTTTTAACATTAATTCCATTTCTTCATGCTAAACATGCATATAGGTTTTATATATTTAAAACCCCAACTTTTGTAAAATTTCACAAAGACCCAAACTTTCTGAAAATTACACAGCAACTTCCGACATATCAAAATACCAAAATTTAAAGACAAAGCTCATAAGGAGGAGTAGGATATCCCTACCTCAAATTCGTAGCTCAAATGGAGAAGATGAAAAGAGTTAAAACTCGATCTCCACCACACACCACAAAGCCCTCGAGAAATTACACAACTTTGGCAAAGGAACTATGGCCAAAATCCTAATGGAACTATGGCCAAAATCCAACTCGGCACAACTAAAATTTATAACTCAAGCTCGGCTCGTAATGGCTCATTAAACCAAAAAAGAACCATAGAAGCTGATAAGCTAACCCTCAGCACTAGCACTTATATAGAAGTTTGTCCACCTTAAAATGTATCTTATAATCGATGTGGGACTTCCAACAAGTATACCAAACAACGTCGTTTGGCACAACACTTTTGTCCACTCTTTGAGTCCCACATCGCTGAGAGATGAAACATTTTTGTGACCAAATGCTTATAAAGTGGTGAATTGTGGACATAGATCAAGTAACTTCGAATGCATTATGAATTTTTGTTTTGAGGGGCGCTGCCCCTCAACCCCGCCAAGGCGCTACCCTTGGACCTGCCAAGAGGCGCTGCTCCCTGGACCCCTGCGAAGAGGCGCTGCCCCCTCAACCCCCGACCGTCCCAGTCGAAGTGGCTAAACATAAAAGAGGGATTGAAACCAAGATTGCTACAAAATGTATCACAATTGAAAGGTCAGTGATCAAAGTGACACAAACTCCAAATTACAGGGACCGTTAGTGTAATTCGCCTAACTTTCTATTGTAAAGCAATTAAAAAGAGAAAATGCATTAGGTCCAGTGGATATTTTTTGTTGATGAGAGGCCAACCCTTTGTGAAATAGTTTTGGAGGACATTTTGTTTTCGATTTTACCCCTTAATTTATTTGTTGACTTTTTGTTTTATTTATTGACTTTTCGTTGGCTATATGTTCAAATTTATATCTATTTATTCAATTTTTTTCCCTTATTTGTTCAAATATCTATCCAAATTTTATTATCCGTACAATTTTTTCACTGAATTTTATGTGTCAAAATTCTATCTATTCATTTTTATTTTTATTTTTTCTATTCAAGCCAAACCAAATCCTATCTGTTGAAATACAAAGGCAAACCAACCCCTATCTGTTGCAATACTAAGCCAAACAAAACCCTATCTGTTTAAATTTTTTAATTTGTTGTTGCAAATATCTATTACCAAACCAAACAAAACACCATCTGTTTAATTTGTTATTGAAAATATCTGTTACCAAGCCAAACGAAACCCTAACTGTTTAATTTTTTTCTATTACATCAGATCCATCTTTGAAGGAGCGAATGACAAAGAGAATGTTGACAGAGATGCAGAAAATGGCAGTAACAGAGGTTACGATACTGAAGCATCGACAAACAACCAAGAAAGAATCGAGTCTGACTTTAACTCTGATCGGCTCTACCTCTAACTCTGATCTACCTCTTGAATGAAGGAAAGGGTGGCGACGCTTCTGTCAAAGTTAGGGTTCAAATCCACTATGACTTCGTCGAAGTTAGGGTTTCGATAACCAAATGAACAGATTTGCAGGCGGCACAGCGGTTTTAGATCTAGTTGTCGGCGTCGGTTTTGCATTGCTACTAGATCTAGTTGTCGACTCTAGCCTGAATTTTTGAACAAATAAATTTTAAATTTGAATTTTTAGACCAAGTGCCCAATAAAAATTTTATCATTTTCCATTTAAAAAAATAAGGGCGAATTACACTAACAGTCCCTATAATTTGGGACTCGTGTCACTTTAGTTCATGACTTTTCCATTGTGACACATTTAACCCTAACTTTTGAATTTTGTTCCAAATAAGAACAATTGAAGATACCATTACTCAATTTCAAGAGCAATGTCGTCAATTTAATAAAATATAACTAATTTGACAAAAATTAATGTCAAAAAAATATTTTTGAATTTTTAAAAATTAATTCTACCCACCAAAGATAAAATTATGTAAAATTGATGAATGTTTTACACATTTATTTATTTTATCAAATTAATTTTTATTATATATTTGGATGATGATCATGTAATGGGTAGTTGTTAGGTTTTTAATGTGTAATCGATATATTTAATATATAAAATGTCTTTAGTTTTAGGTTTTTTGATTTAATAGAATGGTTTAATAATGATATGAAAGTTGTTGTCATATTTGACTTTTGAAAACTAATTTAATGAAAATAAAAACAACCATCCATTACATGATCATCATCCAAACACATAATAAAAATTAATTTGGTAAAATAAATAAATAAATAAATGTGTAAAAGATTTATTAATTTTACATAATTTTATTTTTGATAGGTAGAAATAATTTTAAAAATTCAAAAATATTTTTTTGACACTTATTTTTATCAAATTAGTTTATATTTTATCAAATTGAAAACTTTGCCCTTGAAATTGAGCAATGGTATCTTCAATTGTCCTTATGTGAAATAAGATTCAAAATTCAGTGTCAAATGTGTTACAATTAAAAAGTCAGGGATCAAAGTAATACAAGTCTCAAACTATAGGAACCGCTAGTATAATTCGCGCAAAAAAATAAATATGCTGAAAGTTCAAAGTCTTAGTGAACTTCCTCAAATTTGACTTATGAAATTTTGAATAATAAGTTATTTGGAAACTATAACAAAAAATATTTTTCACTAACTTTTTATTTAACTAAATAATAAAAATTATATATATATATATATATGTGTGTATATATTTTAAAACAACATTTTAGCTTGAGACAAGCCGAACCCGAGATTAATGATTTTCCTCGTAAAAAAGACCATGACATGACCCCAATGAATTTGGTGGGGGTGGGACGGGCCAGAATTTCAGGAGTCAACCCAATATATGCTTTTCCCATCATAACACCATGCCCTACTACTCTCCTACTACATATATGAAATACATAATGATGGAATGAAAAACAACCATGATCAGCTCAAATTCCTACAGTCAAATTGGTCATATTGTTAATTGTTTATACTGATCTTTTTTAGTTTAGATATTTATTTATTTATTTTTGGGTGTAAATATGAAGATATAATTCAGTTTCCATCAATCTGCATCTGGAAGGACCAAAACAAAATAAAACAAAAACAAAAGGGATAAATGAAGTGGTCCAACTCCTAAGCATGCAAAGAGATCAAACTTTGTCTGTCTGAAAAGCCAGGTTGCTGTGTCTGTTACTTTTTTCAAAGTCCCTTCAGAGGTAGTTGTTGATTGTTTAGAACCTTTGACATTTGCTAATGAGAGAGAGAGAGAGAGAGAGAGAGAGAGAGAGAGCTCATCATTTACACAATAAACAACTTGTTCTTGTCCCACATAGTTACAATTGATGAAGAAGCAATCCTTTTGAGGCTATATTTGATTGGATGATTTGACCAGGGAAATAAAAAGAAAAAAAAAAAAAAATAGAAAGAAAAAAAAAGGGAGAAAAAATATATAGGATTTGGATTACAAGTTATATTTGATTGAGTTTGAAAAATCCTATATAATG
This sequence comes from Camellia granthamiana, assembly GCA_036172215.1. Taxonomy (NCBI): domain Eukaryota; kingdom Viridiplantae; phylum Streptophyta; class Magnoliopsida; order Ericales; family Theaceae; genus Camellia; species Camellia granthamiana. The sequence goes on from CM069907.1 coordinate 107,316,597, forward strand.
TGATTCATGATTAATGAGTTAATTATGAACAATTCATAGCAATTTTCAAATTAGACAATAATCTAAATTATCAAGCCAATATGAAAATGATTTAAATTATCTTTGAGCAACATACAAATACAACACAAAAATTTAACGTGAAAAAATATCACAATTAGACAATTCTAATCGTGATAAATAAATAAAAACAAAAAACAAAAACAAAATAAAACAAAACCACAATTCAAGAAGGATAAACAAATCCACTAAGAAGAAAGCAAGAAGATTACAAGAGATCTCACCAAGCTTACCACCTATGAATCTACACAAGCACTTGGAGACTCAAACATCTTCATCGCCCACTTTTCATCTAGGATTGTTCATTGTTGAGCTTGAATCCACAAACTCCAACTTAGTCCAGATTCTATCGGTTGAACGCAAAGGAAAGTGGATTCAATCAAATCCTCTTGATGTATTTAATCAATTCCATGACGTACGACAATCATCATCAATTCATCAAGAGAAATCCAATAACAACTCTCTATAAGATATAACTATTGTTCTTCAATATTCTAAGAGAAATCTAGAAGCTCCTCAAATGTGCATTTGACGCAGTTTAAAGAATTCAGAGTCGCAAAGACCGTTTCAGCATAAGAATGATCGCTCAAGCAGTGTGTCTAGAAAAGCAGTTCCAACAACCTTCCACTTGTCACTTCGCTTAAGCGTGAGACTTACCGCTCAAGCGGTAAAACTCAACTCTCAATATTTCAGAGCTCAAACTGAAATACTTAATGTTCCAAAACAGTGCTCAAGCGCACACTTGATTGCTCAAGAGGTCCAAAAATTTTGATAGTCCAAACCCAAGAATTCTTATTTTAAAGAAAGATGGTTCAACCGCAAATACAAACAGCCCTCAGAACTCCACAACCATTACGATTCAAATGTGATTGTCATGTGGGATTGCTAAAACAAGGGTCCTAACAGAGTTGAAAAATGGAGAAAGAAATGAGCCTAAGTGAACTTAAAAGACAAAAGGTAAGATTGCATTTTCTTCTCACTTTCTTTTTTCTTGTATTTTCCATTATAACCAAACAAAAAGTAGGATTATATTTCTTTTTCTCTTTCCATTTCTCACACAAAATTCTCTAATCAAACACAACTTTAAGGATTGAGTTTGAGGTATGTACAAGATAATGCAATCAGTCACAAATATTGTTCACATTTAGAGCCACAAAGATTCTTTCGGCCAGGGTCTTTTGTTTTCAATTTTCGTAGCTTCCTATCTCAATATTGTACTCTTAACTATTGAATCTTGAGACATAATTTAATTAGTAATATTACAAATTCAGACTTAACTATCCATAAATTATCTAGAATTATTATCTTGTAATTCAGATTTATTCTATACATAGACCTTATACTATACAAATTCAATCTCAACCACACATTCCCATTCGGCGTAAATTCGGGATAGTTAAAATGGGGTTCATAGACTTATTCTAATTTAATAGTCGAAACTAAATTGGGACAAAAGGATGAGAAAATTTAAGAACAAAACATCACTGTGTTGTTCTTCTCTGTATAGGATTCTATGTATGACACTCCTTAAAATACTCATTTCACCAAAATTAATTTGGACAATCCAGTCTCTATTTGGATGTAGTGTAAGAAGATATATATATATATACTAGCATATCATTCGTGCTATGCACGGATTATATTTACAATTATCTATATATGTGAATTGTGATTTTTAAATGTTCTTTTCTTCTTTTTTTTTTAAATGCCTTCTTTTTTTCCTTTTTTATATTATATTAAAGTTTAATATTTTGATAATAATCATATGTGTTAAACTTTTTAAGGAATTAAATGTTTTTTTTATTATATTATATTAAAATTTAATATTTTGATAATAATCATATGTGTTTGACTTTTCAATAAATTTTTTTTATACTTGTTCTTAATGCGTTAAAGTGTTATTATGAGAAATAATAATCATATGTGTTGGGACTTTTCAAGGAATTCATATGTGTTGGATTTCAAAGATTTTTTTTTTTTATGTTTGTTCTTAATGCATTAAAGTGTTATTGTGAGGGTAAGATTTGGGAGTTAGGAGAAATTAATAAATGCTAAGGTTTTTTTTTTTTTAAATCAAAAAATCAGGAAATTTAGATTGGGAGATTGGAGCTCCCACAAGGCTTGGAGTTAAAAATCCCCTTTTACTTAATATATAGTATAGATGAATGTCACTCTAATTTCAATTCTATATCATATATTTAAATGGATAATGAATCCATGAGGTTGAATTGTAGCTACACAAAATATTTACAATTGTGTTGAGAACTTGGATGTATAATTTGAAGACATAGTTTGTCCTCATATTTTAGTTACCAAGAAAAAAAAAAAAAAAAACCTTAGCATAATAATTTCAAACCAATGTGCAGGTACTAGAACTGGGCTGGTACATCTGTCCAACTTGGCCCATATCAGATTGGGCCCAATGTGAGAATAGATCAGGGGCTAAGGAGGCATTCTATTTGAATCCAAAAAATATCTCAATATGCCCAATTTAAATTTTTAAATTTTAATTAATGTGAATTTACTAATAAAGACAATACATATTGAACCCTAAAATAAAATATTTTTTTTATAGTATACCCTAATCAATTGTACATATTCTTCCTAGTCAAATCTCTGCATATTCTTCCCCAAAAGATCAAAGTTAGTTTCTATTATTCTTCTTTCTCCTCAGTCCAAAACTCTAATCCGCCCAATCAAAACTCACCATTATTATAAACGTCATTATTTTTTATTATTTTGAAACCCTAAACCCTAGAATAAAGTTTGAACAAAATCAAACAATAGATGAGAGTAATAACTAAAATAGTTTTTTGAAGTAATCCATCAAAAAGGAGGTAAGTATTATTATACAAATAAAAATATAATTATTGATTTATGTAATTTTTTTTTTTACATGTCCCACTAGCCACGTTAGACTCCATTGGAGCTACATGTGAATATCCTTTATAAAAGAAATACATGTGTAACTGTAAAAAGTAGTAATAGATGGCATTAAATCTGTCTAATTACACAGTATAAATGCACTAATGAATTTGAATGACAGGCAATATAACTTAGAGACTAAGATAAACATAGAACTTGGAGTTTTGCTCAACTTTATATTCTTTCTATTATTTTCTTCTTGCGTATTCCTCCATTATTTCTTCTATGGCAATGTTTCCATTCGCCAAAACTTTGCAATATTGTTCAGCCCAAATGTCAACAGATTAATTTAGTGTTAGTCGTGTTCCCTATATCAAAAGGTTTTTGAAATAATTTAATTTTTTTAATTTATTTATTATTTATTATTTGGGCATACCTTAAGGGTAATTTGGAAAAAGTTATAGTGTACTGAGAGTAACATAAAATTTTAAATAATTGAACAATATGTATTGAGAAATTAAGAGTACTTAATATTTTTTTGGTGTAAATAGAATCCCCCGGGACTAAGACTGAGCAGAGTTTTAGCATATTCGGCCCAAAACGAAAATGCCCCCCTCAAGTGTGGGCGCCAGCCCTTCATTTTCAAGACCCGCTAAACACAGCTCCACAAAGCTTAGATCCAAGTCTGCATTTGGGGACCAAAAAACAGAAGAAAAATGATTTACAAACAAAATAATGTGACAGTAACATTCTTACAATTACGAATTCTAATATTAAATATTTTTATTTAAAATGAAAATGTACAAAATGACACACCATTCAGTAAAATTTTCTGGTTTGAAAATTTTGTTTGTATAGTTGTAGGGTCTCCTTAAAGTCTAGAAAGACCCAACAAATATAGATTGTGCTGCTCCTCATAATTTTGTTCCACTCAATCCCTTATCGATCATTCAAAATATATATGGGTTAATTTCATTTTAAACTTTCAAATTATCATCAATGTTTTTTTTCTTTTGATTTCACCTTTGAATAGAGTAATTTTATCTTTTGTGTTTCTATAAATTTTATTTTCAGCTAATGGGTTCAATTGGGGGTGGTTATTCAAATTAATAATTGTTAAAACCAGTGGTGGAGCAGAAAACTAAATCGGAATGGGCACTTATTAATTACAACTTCAAATTTTTTTTTTTTCATAACCAACAATAAGAAAATAATAATAATTTTTTAATTAATATTAAGTACAAAAACTTAAATAAATTATTACAAAAGTATTTTACATAAAATTTTATAAGTAAAATTGAAAAGAAAGTATTACGTGTAACTAGGATATCATGAATAATGCCAAAAAAACATATATATAAGTCTTAAAATAAATTATATAATGATAAGATAAATAAAAATTTTACAAAATTTGAGTAAAATTTTTATATAATAGTGATAGCACGTTATCATTAACATATGATATCACTAACCAATAGTAAAGCAACATATGACGGGTGAACTTTATACACAAATTTAACTAACACTCTAGTAACTTTTATATATAGTGTGATTAATTATGTTTGTATATTAATAATGATGAATATTACGTTTACGTTAAGATTTTTTTTCACAGAATTTTCAGATATAAAAATATAATTTGTTGTAATCCTTTATTTTCAATAAAACAATTACTATTATTCTCATAAATTTAAAAATGTCATTGACAATTTATTCTAAATATTATTTTTGTTTAAAATTTTATTTATATACATATATAACAACAAAATTAAATTAAATTAAAAATCCAAAACTTAAGTGGCATGTATCACCTGATCACCATGTGACTCCACCACTGGTTAGAACATAGTTTGGTGGATGAAAGATTCATTTCAAAACCATAGAGTAAGAACACGAGTGTTTGGTTGTATTATTTATGTTGTTCAAATGGTAAAATTTTAATTTTTTGCACATTATGTTAGGTTCCAATCATTACTTATTTAGACAACCGAATTTTAAAAAAAAGTAAAAAAGAAAAAAAAATTAAATAGGTGAAATTGAAAACATTGAGGGGCCTTTTGAAAAGAGGGTAAAAGGTCAGCTTTTAACTTTTTACTCATTTTAAATTACATCACCTTTTATACTTTTTAGGAAAATTTACCCATAAATCCTATTTTCTGAAAAGTTGAACCATTTAGTCCTAAAAATTTTCTTATGCACCATTTAGTCCCATTTTATTTTGGTAATGTTATTTATTTAATTTTGATTATTTTGCAGGTTACAACAGTACTCCTTTTGTGGAATGTTTGTTTCCTAAAAATCTGCAACATCGTAAAAACATCACCAACAACATCAATTACTAAAACAGATTTTTTAATCAACAACATCAACAATATCATAATCACCAACAACATCAACAACATCATAATCAACTCAAATAGATTTTTTTTTTTTTTAATCTAAAAATAACTAAACTCCAAACAGCCTCAATCATATATGACCTGCTCTCTTATTACATAATCAGGAGTAAATTTTAAATTTTAAAATTGTAAATATATATATTTTTTGTTGGATCAGAAATTGTAAATATCTAACCTTTATCATTTTGTGACTTTCCTCATCATATAGATGTTTACCGCACTGTTGAGCACTGTTGATTACTTGAACAACCCTCTCTCTCTATATATATATATATACACATCACCAACGGATTAAATAGAGTTCCTCCAATATACTCTGTGATTTCAGGAGTTTCTCAAATGCCCTAATACCCTTCTCGCCCAAGGCAATGTTTGAAAGATTCAGAGACTTCAAAACAGAATCTTCAAGGGCTTCTACACAGAGAGAAAGTAGAGAGAGATCGGTGTAGAGGCGCTGATGTTGACGATGTTGATCATGACGTTGATGTCGCTGATGTTGATGATGGAACTAATGTTGATGATGTCGATGATGGCGCTGATGTTGATGATGGCGCTTTCTCTCAGTTCGGTGAAGTAATCGAATCGAAGGTCTGTTTGATCCACACGTCGCAGAGATCAGATCTGTTTCGCGGATCTGTTCCGAACGGTTAGGATCTTGACGGGCGCAACATCACTGTCAACGAGGCCCAGTCCCGCGGAAGCGGTGGTGGCGGAGGCGGCGGGTTCCACAGTGGTGGTGGTTGTCGTGAGGGTGGATACGGTGGTGGTGGATGTCGCTAATGTTGATGATGGAACTAATGTTGATGATGTTGATCATGGCCCTGATGTTTGATGATGTCTAGCATTGATGTTGATGATGGATCACCCTTTTTCCGTAATTTCACATTACTAAATTACCAACGTTGCCCAGCAGTTATACCACACACGCGTACGATGTATATGCCCTCAATGGTCAATTCCCTTACAATGGGACTGTTCAGTTCATAAGAAAACATTTGGGACTAAACAGTGTATAAGTTATTAATTTGAGATTTATTGATGCATCTCCCTATTTTTTATCCATAAAAATACAAAATAAATTAAAATTACCAACTCCTCAAGATACTCGAATTTGTTAGCAGGTAAAGTCAACTCAAAACATTGAATTTAGAGTACTCTTGTTATTTGCCAATTTGGCGTCCTATTTTCTGTCACATTGAGTTACTGGTAGACCGCTAAATCAGAGATAATTTGACTAATATATCAAGGAAAAAAAAAAAAAAAAAAGAAAAAAAAAGAAAAAGAAAAGAAAAGAAGGGTAAGACATCAATAAATTTTAAAATATGATTTTATAAATTGTATAATATTTTATTTTTTTTATGAATTCAAAGGTCTCATTAAAGTAAAAATTACACAAAATGATAGTCACTTATATGTTTGGATTTAATTTTTTAAAGATAAAAGTGAATTTCTTTAAATGTAAAATTACACATTTAGATAATTTGTATTATAGATGTTTTGGATTTTCTCTCCTAGAATAAATCACATATTACGAAAAAAAAATGTAACACTTTAAGGTAACGCCAACGTAACATCTAATGTAAAACACTAAAAAACTCTTTTGTACACTTTTTTCAAACATAACAACGTAACACTTTAAAAAAACTTATTAGTGTACTTTTTCCAGATGTAACACTCCAATGCAGCACAAAAAAATAAAAATAAAAAATTCCTTAGTGTATTTTTTTTCCCAAACATAACACTCCAATCGATGTAACACAAAAAAAACTCTTTAGTGTATTTTTTCTAAACGTAACACTCCAATCAATGTAATCCCAAACGTAACACTCCAATATTTTTTTTGATAACACACAAAAATACTAAAAAATTCCTTAATGTAATTTTTCTAAACAACACTCACAATTTGAAATTATACATTTACTCAAAACTTACTAAGGAATTTTTATACTCCTTTTGAAATAGTTTGAAGAATCTCACATCATTTTGAAATAGTTCGAAGAATCTCACATCCTTGGGAAAAGTACACCAATAAGTTTTTTTGTGTGTTATATTGGAATATTATACTATGAAATTTTTTTGGAGTATTATATTGGAGTGTCACGTTTGGAAAAAGTAAACTAAAATTTTTTTTTTTAGTGTTACATTAGAGTGTTACGTTTGAGTGTTATATGAGAGTGTTACAGTTTGAAATTATACATTTATTCCAAGTTTACTAAGGGATTTTTGTACTCATTTTGAAATGTTTGAAGAATCTCATATCCTTTTGAAATGTTTGAAGGATCTCATATTTCAAATCATTTTTGTATTCCTTTTAAAATGTTTTCCAAATAAAAAAGATTCTCATATAAGAATTCATCCCAAATTTGGTTCTCATATATTGTGTACATTACCTTTCTAGTAAAAAATAAAAAATAAAGAAACATAATAAGGGTATAACTGTAAATTTAATTTCTAAATAATATATTAAATCTATCTTTCCAAAACCAATGGGACAAATTGATCTATAAGAAAATCCTTGGGACTATTAGTGTGTGTTTGTTTGGACGGAATGGATAAGAGGGGATTGTAATCCATCGGACTATTAGTCCTGGGATACATTGTCTCCGGACTATTTGGTTAGACTGGATTTGTATCCTATGTTTGTTTAGTCATGGGATTATATGTCTGGATTGGACTATTTTTAGTGAATCCAATGTTTAGTTAGACGGACTGGATAAGGATAAATGTTCAAAAGACTATTTTACCCTTATAATTTATAATTTTTATTTAATATATAATTTTAAATTTGTAATCTATAATTTATAATTTAATAACACTAAAAAAAATTTAATTTATAAGGCCATAATTTTTAATTTATTATTTTCAATTAAATTAAATTTATAATTTATAATTTATATTTAATATATAATTTTAAATTAACGACAATAAAAAAATAATTTTATTTAATATATAAATTAAATTTTCAACAACACTAAAAAAATTTGATTTATAAGGCCATAATTTATAATTTATTATTTTTAAATAAATTTAATTTATAATTTAAATTTTTTATTTAATATATAATTTTAAATTAACAACACTACAAAAATAATTTATAAATGTTTAAAAAACTATTTTACCCTTTTCTAATTGTTTACTAAGTAATAGCATGGAGGGTAAAATGGATATTTCACAAAATAATCCCATGGGATACCAATCCCATGGTTTCTATCCCACACCCCCCCATGACAACTTGAATAGTCCCATATTTGTGGGACTATTAGTCCGGGGGACTATTAGTCCGGAGCAAAAATTTTCAAACAAACAATAGACTATTAGTCCGATGGGACTAATAGTCCAATCTCACACTCTAATCCTTCAAAACAAACACACCCTAAATGGATTATCATTCCTCAAAATGGGATTTATAGATAAATTTTTCAAAAAAAAAGAGAGAAATTAAAAATATATATATTTAGAATTTGGTTCTTATAGCAAGATAAATATTAAGTTTTTAATTGTTTATTTAAAACACAATCTTTTGATTTATTTTTAATTTAAATTATTGATCTATTTCCGTTAAGTAAAATTAAAAATAAAAAATAAAATTAACCATTAAACTCAATATAGATATTAAAATAATTTTTTCATTTAGTTGAATGGCTAAAATATCATAAATTTTTTTTTTTATCCATTTTATCTAATAAAAATAAGTAAATGATTTACATTGAAAATAAATTAAAAGACTAGAATTCAAATTTATAAAATTAAACACCCCCAAAACGAATGATTTAAGCATTGGATTAATAAATCATATCTTTTAAGGAAAATGTTTGAGGCCTCAACAAAGTCGAGGCTCGAATGCCTCGAGAGAGAGAGAGACAGAGAGAGAGACAGAGAGCCTCGAGAGAGAGAGAGAGAGACAGAGAGAGAGAGAGAGAGAGAGAGAGAGAGACAAAGAGAAGAGAGGGCTCGCAGTCGCCGGTCGTCGCCCGATCGTCGCCCGGCGTCCTCGTCAGACCGTCGTCCTTGTCAGACCGTCGATCGTCGCAGGGAGGGAGGAGCTTCAGACCGTCGCCAGATTCGTTCGTCGCCGTCGCCGCAGCTCACCGTCTGCCTCGCCTCCGCCGCTGCTCCTCGCCTCCCACCGCCATTTTGATGGCCCCCTCCAGTTCCTCCTCCCTCCTCCCTCCTCCCCCCCCTCCTCCTCCTCCTCCCCCTCCTTTCTTCCTCCCTTTTCTCTTCTTCTCCCCTTCTCCTTCTCTGCAACAAACAGAGGAAAAAAAAAAAAAAAATTTCGACACCAAAACGACGTCGTTTTGGTGTCGAGGCAAATTCGAGGCAAAGATTTCGAGGCCTCTATCACGACTGATCTTTTAATATGGTGGTTTCCAGTCAAACGCGTTAATTAGTTGACAAACGAGTGTTATGGAAAGATGGTTAAAATTTTTATTTTTTTTATTTTTTTTTTGGCTCTTTTTTTTTTTTTTTTGTGAGAGATGAAATGAATTAAAAGTTAAAAAGTGACTTTTAATCTACTTCTCAAAATATTCCAAAACTGTTCGGTAACGTAAAAGAGTTATGTTAAAAATCCCAAATAATCTATTAAATTTTCTACCAAACCTCTTTTGGGACCCATACACATGTGAGTTTGTATGAGTCTCACACTCATGTGAAAACTTAAATAAAAAAATTTATAAATTATTTGAGATTTATAATATTTTTCAATGTAAAATTAATTATGGTGAAATCACTATATTTATTTATTAATTAATATATCAATTAACACGTATAGTATCACAATTTATTTATTATTTTATTTGTCATTGTATTTATAACAAAACTATAGCGCGAGACTTAAGTCTTGTTTAGCATTTTTTAAAAAAATTAAAAAGTTAAAAAGTGACTATCATATTTAATTCATATCACCTCTTTATCACATCACTTTAAATCTAATTTATATTTCATAAAAAATTAAAAAATAGACTTATTTAAAATATCTCAAACAACCACTTATTGTGCCATGGTAAGCGACGAGTTAAGTGACAATGACAGGGCATAATAAGCGTCTGTAACTCAGGATTTTGAATTTTATAAAGAGATTGATCCCCTTATGTCTATATCTAGGCATGGCTGATCATTACATATTTGTTGAATGACCAAAGGTTTCATTTGTTTTCATAAGTAGAATAGAGAGAATTTATAGTGAAGGGATTAATAGTAAAGGAATTAAGTAAAATTGTGTTTATTTTAATGATAGTTGTTAGTGTAAGAATTGTTAAATTATTTTTATATAAAATAATAAAATAAATAAAAAATAATAAAAAATTAAACATTAATGTTTAAAAAAAATTTCCAATATGTAAAAAAAAAAAAAAAATTTCTAATCCTTTCACTATTTTTCTAATACCACATCCACCTCCTCCATCCCAATCCCCCTTCCAACCTCCATCTTAGTCCCCTCCTCCATCCTAATCACTTCTCCAACTTTACAAACAAACACAACAATAAATAACATCACTTCTATTCTAATCCCCTCATATCTATTACACCCCAAAATAAACGGAGCCTAAGAGATTGCATATACTCTCTCCTTCCTTCTTTCTTTCTTCCTTTCTTTTTATTTTCTTTATTGGGACTCGTTGAAACAAGCCTCAAATATCAAAAATAAAATTTAAAAAAATTAATGAAAAGACATAAGATATACTCGACATAGGAATGTTAGAAAAATTAAAAAATCGACTAAACCAATTAAACCGAATCAAATCGGCTATATTTGATCTATTTTTTAACAAGAATCGATCTATGCGATTTTTAAATTTGATTTTTTTTTCAATTTTTGATTCAGTATCAGTTCAAGTGCTTTGTGCACTAAACTAAACCGAAACCAGCTGCTTCAACATATATTATATTTATAATATATATATAATATATAATAATATTAATAAGTATAATACATTATTAACTTTAATTAATTAATCTTATCATTTTTATAACTTAAATTTAGAAACTTTTATTATATATAATTTTAACTCTAATTCATTACTCTTAAAATTTTAATATTTTTTTAAAAAATTGATAATGGTGAGGTTGAGTAGTCCAATCGAAAGCAGGGCTTTAGAAAATCATTGTCCAAATTCGATAGCCCAAAACGGGATGTCGTCTTCAAGTATGGGCTCGAACCCTTTCACTTTCAAGACCGACTAAGGTCTTGTTTGGGATGTAAGTTTTTAATTTTTTTAGTTAAAATAGTCGCTAAAGATAAAATAAGTTAAAATAACTAAAAGATAAAATATCATATCTAAATCATAATTATTTTACTTTTTTTTTCACAACAATCAAATTAATTATAAAAAAAGTCAACTATCATCTCAAATATAATTTTTTTAATTAGATTAAAATAACTAAAAAATCAAAAATCAATTAAAATAATCAAATTCTCAAATGGGACTTAACCACAGCTCTACAAAGCTTAGATCCAAGTCTACGCTTTGGTACTAAAAAATAAAAAGAAAAATGATTCACAAACAAAATAAAGTCGCATTAATATTTTTATAATTATGAATTATAATCATAAATATTTTTTATTTAAAATAAAAGAAGTACAAAATGACACATCATAAAAGTTTTTGGTTTAGAAATTTTGTTTGTATAGTTTGTAGGGTCTTTTTAAAGACTTAAAAGACCCTACAAATATAAGTTGCACTATTGCTCATCCAAAATATATATAGGTTAATTTCATTAATATTTTAATTATCATCATTTTTTTTTTTAATTTCATCCTTAAACATAGTAATTTTATCTATTGTGTTTCTATAACTTTTATTTCAGCTAATGGGCTCAATTGGTGTTATTCAAATTAATAATTGTCAAAACATAGTTTAACAGATGAAAGATTAGTTTCAAAATTTAAATAACTTAAATTATATGGTGCAAGTAAGAAAATGAGGGTTTGGTTATATTATTTAAGTTGCCTAAATCATAAAATTAACTTTTTGCACATTATATTTTAGGGAGCTTTTTTCATAAATCCATCTTTAATTACTTATGTTCTAATTAATCCAAAATTTATTTTAATATTCCACTTAGTCCTGTCCTAAGTAAAAAGACAATATTAACCTTTTCTTCATATCAGATCATACGCGCCTTTTTCCTCTCAACTCTACCATTTTCTTTTTCCCCAAACTAGAACCCTAACGTTGAACTCCTTCTTGTTCGACGAAAACCTTACGATTGGCGATTCCTGTTCATTCCGGCGACAAAAATCACGAAACGCTGTTCATTCCGGCAACATTGATTGCCAAGAACAATCCATTCCGGCAACCGAGATCGCCGATAACTCTTCATTCCGGCAACTACGATCCTCACTCCAACCGATATCTACAATGGTGAACAAAGGTAAGTTGTTTTCTTCAATTTTATACTATTTTCTGACATTAAATCCACTAGTTCATATTCTTTCATTAAAATCTGAATATTCACATTTCAATGTTTTAATGTTTAATGTTTATTGGATTCGACATTTACACTTTGAAAATTACAAATTATAATTTTCTTCTTTATGAATGATCTGTTTTTCATGTCACATTTATGAATGCTCTGTTTTTCAGCTTTAGTGTTTAGGGACTCAACATTTAGGAATGTTTATGAATGCTCTGTTTCTCATTGTGAATATTGAAATTCTGTTTTCCATTGCTAACATTTTGTGTTTCAAATATGAACAATTATGTTGAGTCATATTGTTGAGATTACAATAGACTCAAAACACCATTCTTAGTATTTGGAATTTGTTTTAACATTTCATTGATTATGTTCAGTGAATTGTCACATTGCTAACATTTGTGTTTGAAATATGAATCTTCTCATTGTGAATATTTGGAGTTTCTTATCCATGTTACATTGATTATGTTGACTCACATTGTCAAAGTTTTCATTTGACATTCATGATTAAACTATAAGTCTTCCCATTGTGAATGTTTGGAGTCTAATTTTCATGTTACATTGAAAATGTTCAATTATATAGTTGATATTCCAATATTCACATTCTTCATTCACAATAATGTGCTAATTGTTTTTTACTAGGAATTTTCTCATTGTTAGTATTTTGAGTCTAATTTTCATGTCACATTGATTATGTTGAGTGAATATTCACATTGTCAAAATTCCATTATTAATATTCGTGTTTGAAGCATGAATCTTCTCATTGTGAATGTTTAGAGTTTCTTACCCATTTTACATTCATCACGTCAAGTCACATTATCAATATTCCATGGTTGACATTTTGTGTTTCAAGTATGAATGTTCACATTGTGAATATTTGGAGTCTAATTTTCATGTTACAATGAAAATGTTCAATTATATAGTTGATAATCCAATATTCACATTCTTCATTCACAATAATGTGCTAATTGTTTTTGAGTAGGAATTTTCTCATTGTTAGTATTTTGAGTCTAATTTTCATGTCACATTGATTATGTTGAGTGAATGTTCACATTGTCAAGATTCCATTATTGACATTCGTGTTTGAAGCATGAATCTTCTCATTGTGAATGTTTAGAGTTTCTTATCCATTTTACATTCATTTTGTCGAGTCACATTATTGATATTCCATGGTTGACATTTTATGTTTCAAGTATGAATGTTCACATTGTGAATGTTTGGAGTCTAATTTTCATGTTACAATGAAAATGTTCAATTATATAATTGATAATCCAATATTCACATTCTTCATTCACAATAATGTGCTAATTGTTTTTGAGTAGGAATTTTCTCATTGTTAGTATTTTGAGTCTAATTTTCATGTCACATTGATTATGTTGAGTGAATGTTCACATTGTTAAGATTCCATTATTGACATTCGTGTTTGAAGCATGAATCTTCTTATTCTGAATGTTTAGAGTTTCTTATCCATTTTACATTTATCATGTCGAGTCACATTATCGATATTCCATGGTTGACATTTTCTATTTCAAGTATGAATGTTCACATTGTGAATGTGTGGAGTCTAATTTTCATCTTACAATGAAAATGTTCAATTATATAGTTGATAATCCAATATTCACATTCTTCATTCACAATAATGTGCTAATTGTTTTTGAGTAGGAATTTTCTCATTGTTAGTATTTTGAGTCTAATTTTCATGTCACATTGATTATGTTGAGTGAATGTTCACATTGTCAAGATTCCATTATTGACATTCATCATGTCGAGTCACATTCTCGATATTCCATGGTTGACATTTTCTATTTCAAGTATGAATGTTCACATTGTGAATGTTTGGAGTCTAATTTTCATGTTACATTGAAAATGTTCAATTATATAGTTGATATTCCAATATTCACATTCTTCATTCACAATAATGTGCTAATTGTTTTTGAGTAGGAATTTTCTCGTTGTTAGTATTTCGAGTCTAATTTTCATGTCACATTGATTATGTTGAGCGAATATTCACATTGTCAAGATTCCATTATTGACATTCGTGTTTGAAACATGAATCTTCTCATTGTGAATGTTTAGAGTTTCTTATCCATTTTACATTCATTTTGTCAAGTCACATTATTGATATTCCATGGTTGACATTTTGTATTTCAAGTATGAATGTTCACATTGTGAATGTTTGGAGTCTAATTTTCATATTACATTGAAAATGTTCAATCACATAGTTCATATTCCAATATTCACATTTTTATTCAAAATAATGTGCTAATTGTTTTTGAGTACAAATTTTCTCATTGTTAGTATTTCGAGTTTATTTTTCATGCCACATTGCTTATGTTGAGTGAATGGTCACATTGTTAAGATTCCATTATAGACATTCATGCTTGAAGCATGAATATTGTCATTGTGAATGTTTAGAGTTTCTTATCCATTTTACATTCATTTTGTCGAGTCACATTATCGATATTCCATGGTTGACATTTTGTGTTTCAAGTATGAATGTTCACATTTTTAGATGTTGTCATATTCTCTAATTCTTTACATATTATCTATGAGTGATGCTATCAAATTTGGTCCTCATCAATATTCATTTTAATAGCACTATTAATTACTCATTCCTCTTAATGTCTACTCCCTATTTTTGTTTAACATTTTCTTGACAGATGTTATATCAACACCAAAGACAAAAATAAAAAAAGAAGAAACCCATGAGGAAGAGACAGCTCCACCTGATGTGAAACCCAACGTCGATATGAACAAAGTGAACAACCGTTCAAACATGACTGGCTTGGTAAAGTTAATGTCAACAACAAAGTTCACTCATGGGCAGCTGAAATGTTTGAAGAGAACTCCATTTTGGATGATGTTTGATGCATTGATAAACACAAAAATTGAACTATCATCATGCATGAAATATGACGATGTGATAGCAAAGATTATAGAGACATACAACCCTGCATCAAATTGTTTCAAAATTGGCCCCAAATCTGTCAAATTGTCTGCACTTGACATCAAATTAATTTTTGGAATAGACTGCGGATCTGTGCCAATGGAAACTGCATATGGTTCAAAGCCAACATTTGGACTTATCGGCAAGAAATGCAAGGACACACAGAGGCTTACATCGAAAAATATCCGATCTTTGATCGATGATGCATTGGTTGGGAGAAAGAAATCAGATAATGAGGAGGTTGCTAGGTTGATAAGTTTGTATGCTTGTTTAAAGCTCTTTTATTCCACAACTGGCGAGACAATTGGATGGGCATACTATCAACACATGGAGCATTTGGACAAGATGAGGGAATATGATTGGGCAGAAACCATCAAGTCCACATTAATGAATTCCATTGAACTTCATCATCAACGTCCAGAACGAGTGACTGGCTGTGTTATGGCTTTAATGGTATGTAATACTACTTTCACTCACATAACTATTAATGTGTACGTCTGAAACGATACATTCACATTAGTTTATAATCATAATTTTTTTTTGACATGCATATTAACTGATTATGTGTTATGGCTTCATTGTCACATTGATTATGTTTAGCCATATTGTTGATATTCCAATAGACTCAAAACACCATTGTTAGTATTTGAAATTTGTTTTGACATTTCATTGATTACATTGAGTGAATTGTTATATTGCTAACATTTGTCTTTGAAGTATTAATCTTCAAATTGTGAATGTTTGTAGTTTGTTTTCCATATTACATTGATTATCTTAAGTCACATTGTCAAGGTTTTGTTTTTACACTCATAGTTGAACTATAAGTCTTCCCATTATGAATGTTTGTAGTCTAATTTTCATCTTACATTGAAAATGTTCAATCATATAGTTGACAATTTGTTACATTTTATGCAGTATTGGCTGTGTGAGCGTACCAAAATAGTGGAACCAGCTTTGCAAAATGCAGCACCTCGATTTCTCAAATGGAATCTAACAAAACTTCACAAGAATGTGAAAATTTTGTCTTTCTCGTCAATCAATGCTGATGAGGTTAGATACCAACATTATCCAATGTGAATAATATTATTTATTGTCCTAAAACTAACAGTAATCTCTATTACCAGGTTTATATAGAGAAACTCATACTGACAGACCGTGAGAGCACACTGTTGGTGTAAACAATAATTCGGGATGAGGAGAATCAAAAAGATGCACCTGACAGTATTATTCATCATGAAGTAAAAATTGTGGAAGAAATGGATATGAGCATACAAGACGATGACATTGATGAGGCATTTGATACAGACTTTGGCAATGAAGCAGAATTTCAGAGCAATGAACATGATGAAGCCAATATTGAGGAAGGTGCAGAGACTCTTGCATATCTACATGCACATGGGGTGCATCAAGTCGTTGTGTCAAAGGTTGCTCAAGACAATATTATAGCGAAAATGGTTGCTGACCATCAAAAAGCATTAGACCTCATCGAGAAACTACAAATTGAGAACCGGAATCTGCAGGCAGCAAATGACATGAAAGACAAAATCATCTTGGACCTGGAAACATTAATATGTAACCAGAAGGAGAATCCAACAGTTCAGAATGAGTTGTCCACTCTCAAACATACAATTGATAACAAGAATGCAGAGATAGAAAGGCAAACCAACTCCATAATTGACCTCCAAATTGAGAAGACTATACTCCAGCTTGAGAAAACTATGCTAGAAGATAAAATTGATGATGATGCAGTACATGCTGTCACACAACAAATAAACCAGGAGACTATGGATGTGGAACTGAAGCAAAATTTGAAGAAGAAGACCCAAAAAACTCCTACATCTTTGGTGAAGCGCATCAAAATCAAAAAAAGGAAAGAATTGAAGTTGCCTGATTTTCAATATCAAGACAAAAAAGGTGACAAACAGAAAAGGAAGTTCGAAAATTTGGAACAAAATGACATTGAGAAGCAATGTGAAATTCTAGATCCAGATTTTGAAGGCTATTTGCACAAGCTTCGAGACATCAAGCGTCCTAAACATAATAAGCTTAGGCTGTCCAACAAATATCAGGTTTGGAAGATCATATCTGAACAGGACAAGCAAAAGATAAAGAATATGCACAAAAATGGAGGTTACGGGTAAGCATATTTCAAACAACTTCTATATCTTTACATGCCATCCTTGTCTTATTATTTCTAAACTCTAAATGTAGGCTAACTGTTTGGCGAGGAAGCACCAAGGAGACTTATGTTTTCTATGATGATCTTGAGTCAATAATTCAAGACAAGTCCATAACAAACAATGTATGCTGCTTTGTACATTGTCCATTAAAGGTTATATATATTAACATTCACATCATAATCACATTAACATTGAATATATACAGGTCATAGATGCATATGCAGAAATTTTAACAAGAAAGCAGGAATCAATGATGACAGATTCACAACAATTTGACAAATCATTCTTTTTCAACAGCTTGTGTTTGGTATAATTTGTTATTTTATTTTTTTTATCCTGAATTAAAAACAAGTTTGATCCCTTATTTATAAAACTAATTACTAACAAAGTGCTGTCAATGTTTACAGAGCATGATTAAAGATGAAAAAGCAGAACTACAAACCAAATTCATTGATCCTCATATCAAGCAAGCAAATCAGTACCGATATCTGCACTTTCCACTCCACTTTAAGTATCATTGGACCATAGTAGTGAGCGACATAGATGATGGAGTGTGGAAGCACTACAATTCAATGAGGCCCAGAGATGGTTCTGAAGACATACACTTAGCTCAAGCAAACATAGTGGTAATTTCAATATTTCATTCAATAATATGAAAAAATGTACATATTGAGTTACATATCAACGTAGTTAAAATACTATCTATTCTACACATCTAATCATATTCACAATCTATCTATTCTACACATCTAATCACATATTCAGAAATTGCTCTCCACATCGGATATCGCAGATACATTAACACCCTCAGATTATCTCAAGCCATTGCAATCAGTTCATGCATGCCCTCAACAAGACCCAAATTCGTGAGTATTTACAATTAATATTCTCATTGACATAGTAGCTACAACCAATGTGAATATAACAAAATATTGATTCTTTCTTCTTCTTCTTCTTTTTTCTCATACAGTCTTAATTGCGGAGTTGCACTTTGCTACATAATGAGGCAACATGCCCTTCATGAACCAATTGAACCTGTGCTGGACAAGGAAGCTTGGCTTGCTATGAGAGCTCTATTAGTTGAAGCATTCCTGAATGATCCTGAAAGAACAAATCATCCAAGTTTTGTTGTTGACACCAATGAGGATGCATCTCAGAACTAGACTTCTTTTGATGTATTGATGAAACAATGTTAACATCAACTTTTGTCCAAGTACAATATGTTTTGTATATAATATACCACTCACTAACATGTGAACTTGGGTATTGTTAGTTACTAAACAATCATTCCACAAAGATGTTGATATGAATAGCTATATACATTTTCTCTACCAAAAAATGTACTTTTAATATCAATGTTCTTTCTTGGTCTTATTCATGGTGTATGAGTATTATTAGTCATTATATGTGTTTGATAAATACAACACAATGTGAAAGTTTACATATGTATATCATATGCTCATCCTGTCAACACATATTGGGAATATATGTAACTTTTCTACATTTTATTTTGTAAAAAATCAAAACAAACTATTTCAAAAAAAAAAATGTAAAGAAACTACAAAATTACAAATTTCATAGAACGACCCGTTAACAATGTGAACTTTCACAATGTACATATAACAATGTGAACTTTCACAATGTTAACTTTTTATTGACACATTGTATCAAAATATGAAATTTAACATTAAGAAGCTTGCTCCAACAAGTACACTCACACATGAACTACTAAATTGTTTACTGATGCAAATATATGTAACATTCACAACACTATGTTATTTATCTAAAACAAATTCTGCACTATAAATACTCACAACTCAACATAATATTCACAACGATATCCAATACATGAACCAATACTCACAACTCAACATAATATTCACATGAACTCTATTATTTCATCTTTAACATTCACAATGTGAACATTCAAAAAAAAAAAAAAAAAACTACAAAATTACAAATTGCATAGAATTAATGAATCCCTTCTTATTCAAAAATTGTATCGAAATACAAAACAAGTACACCAATGTATCAACTAATAAAATGTGTATCCAATGCAAATGTATGTAACATTCACAGTGGTATCTTATTTATCTAAAAAAAAAAAAAAAAAACACTGTAAATGTTCAAAATTGAATGTGAAATTCACAATGTCCACCAACCATCAACCAATATAACTCTGTATTGGTACTTTACAAGACTTCCGATTGTGCCTGCCCATCTTTCCACATCTGCCACACCTGATTTGACTTACTTTTTCCCCTCGAGATGGTATTCTACTCTTTCTCGGCCTACCAACTGGCCGTTTTACAATTGGAGGTAATATGATGAAATCGCTAGAGCAAAAAGCTGGTTTCTCCACAGATGGTATTGGGAAAATAGCCGCTGCATATGCTTCCCTATAATTCTCTACATGAAAATATTTTTCAACACAATCATTAAGATTATATGCACTCCTTTGGATAGCCGCAACAGCATGTTCACAAGGAAATCCATTTATCTGCCACTGGTAGCAAGAACAAACACAGCGTCCAACATCAACCATAACTGATGGAAACGAATGCACCTCGAACACATCATCATTAGCTTTACTCACATTCCATGACCTACTAGAACTGAATGAATCTTGGAGGTTAGTCTCAAAGGTAGGGCAAATAATTCCGTTCCACTTGTTTGCAATATCCCTTCGCTCTGACATTTGACACATTATTTGATTCCGGATAGTATCAACCAATTTTGTTATTGGAAGATTTCGTGCTTCTTTAATCCAATTGTTGAATGATTCAGCAGCATTGGATGTCATCTCGCCATATCGTTGTCCCCTAACACATAACAGCAAAAATTGTCAAAATTTAATACCATATGTGACATTTCACATTGTTATAACAACACAAAAATATAAACAATGTACATATAACCATCATTATATTCCATGAAACAGACAATTGTACACACTTTACCTAAAGTAAGCATTTGCCCAATGTTCTGGTTCTAACCCTGACAAGAAGTTATATGCTCGTTGCTTCCCCTCACCCTTCAACTCTTCTAGTAATGCATGAAAACCTGTCACAGTAGGTTCATATGCACAATCACCCAACTTCTGTATTAAGTGTTCCTTGAAACCATTCTCCATACCCTTCAACTTGTCCCTAAAATTATTCTTTAGGTGTTGTAAACACCATCCATGATATGCTGATGGGAATGCCTTTGGCATTGCTTCCAAAAGCCCTAGATTGCGATCAGATACAAATGTCATGCGTCTATCATCAGCAATTACTTTTGACAGTTCATATAGAAACCATGACCAATTCGATTCACTCTCCGAATCAACAATTGCAAAGGCTACTGGAAACAATCCTAAAAACAAAACCAATGTTAACAGTCACAACTCACACACAAAAAGTAAACAAATGTAAAACTTCACATCACAAAACTAAACAAACCTTGGTTACCGTCTTTAGCTGTCGCTGCAAGCAATTGCCCTTTGTATCTCCCTTTTAGAAATGTTCCATCAAGAAAAAGCAAAGGGCGACAATATTTGAAGCCATTTATGCACGCAGCAAATGCTACAAAAAACCTTTTAAACTGACTAGTCTTCAAATCATAGTCAATATTGATATGACTTCCAGGATTATAATGCTTAACAGCATCACCATACCATCTCAGTTGGTCAAACGATGTAAAGTAATCACCATGCATAGCCTCTCTCGCTTTCTCAACACCTAACCATGCTACATGGTAGCTGATATCAAGTCCATAGTCTACCTTGAAAGTATACGCCACATCAGTGGGACGCGTTAGTGGTCTGTCCCTAACACGCTCAGATACAACATTTGACACCAAATCAGAGCTGAGCCTTGGATTTTTTGAAGTACGAACATCAGCACCACAACTATGTATCTTAGTCCATCTCTTAAGGTAGAAAAATTGGTTTGCTCTTTGGACTCTACCATGCACAGACCACAAACATCCCCTATCATCTCTATGTGAGCATACAGCAGTAATTCGTTGTGAATCGTTCTTCAAATATTTGAATTTAAACCCACATTGCACTGCATATTTGCATAAAACAGTACGAAACTCAAATGCTCCTCCTGTGAAACATTGACCAACATGCGTAATACCATTTGCCCAAACTAAAGACAACAAAACCTTCTCACTGTGTCCACAATATCTACGAAGCAAATTTGTTTGATTCTCATCTTCAATGCATGTATTTACTAAACTACTATGTCCATCAGTGCCCAATTTTTGCTCAACAACAACATCAATTCGTTCAACTCCAATTGATTTACCAAGCAATAACATGTTTTGCAATTCCTCATTGTTATCCAAATGACAATTTGTATACCCCGGCAGTCGGTAAAACATAGTGATTGAATCAGCAGACAAATCACACCATTTGTTGCACACACATTTCACTAACTCATCAAAGGAAAATGATTGTACCACATTTATCACAAACATGTTTGACCCATAGCATTACAACAACAACATGAAAAAAGTCCATTTATCTCGTATCACACTGCAAAATCATCAATAGTATCAATGAAATGTATCAAGATTTTTAAATAGTTCAAATATTCACATAAAAAAAAAAAAAAAACTCTACCTCCTCAACAAACAATCATAAGCCCTACATTTATCATCATACACACAACATACAACAAATTTTAAGCTCACAGTATACACACATACATACAATTTTAATTATAAAATTCATATACTGATAGCATGAACTTCCAGTTCACTAAAGGCAAAAACAATAGTTTTTTCAAACACTGATGCAACAAAACTTCATCATTCAAAAATTCACATGAACACAATGATTTCATCACAACAACAAATCAAGCACTAATCGCATGACATAAACATCACCGTAATCAATTGATGATAAACAATGAAGAAAGACGAAGAACAACGAAGAACAAAAATGATGATAAACGAAGAAGAATGACAGAACATAACAATGAAGAACAAAATTGATAACGAACAACAATGAAGAATAGAACAAATCAAAACACCAATCTCAAACAAAAACTAACCTTCTCCACAATATCGACTGAAAACCAGACAATCGCAAATCGAAAATCGCAAAGACAAACCACAAATTGCGAATCGCGCAAAACCTAGAACTTCAATAATCGCAAAATCGCGCCCAATCTATAGCTTCAGAAACTACCAAATCGAAAATCGAAAATCGAAAATGGCAAGGAGAAATCAGAAATTGCAAAGAATCCGGAATCCAAACGCAGATCATCGACTTCCCAAAACTTATATTCAAACAAGCACCTATATATATAAGGGTAAAATGGTCAAAAAAATATATAATAAAACTCAAAATAGGACCTCCGGGTCTACAAGTGTAAACTTTAGGATTTAATAAAAAAAAAAAAAAATGGATTGATTGGTATAAGAAAATCTGAAATAGGATTTTCTGGTGATTTTCCCTTTTTATTAATGTGACAGATATGGTGTGATACTTCAATGTGACATGTATTAATGTGACACTCCAAAAAAATTAAAAACTCCTTAGTGTACTTTTTCTAAATATGACAACGTAACGGGTATGATGTGACACTTCAAAACTTTTATTCCAAAAAAAATAAAACTTCTTAGTGTATTTTTCTCAAATATGACAATGTGATAAGTATGATGTGACACTTTAAAAAAAATAAAAATTCCTTAGTATACTTTTTCTGAAATGCATAATGTGATGGATATGATGTGACACTCTAAAAAAAATTAAAAACTCGTTAGTCTGCTTTTTCCCAAACGTGACATGTGACACTCCAACGTGACGAGTATAATTTGACACTCTAAAAATTAAAAACTCTTTAATGTACTTTTTCTAAATGTGACACTTTTATGATGTGACACTAAAAACTTTTTAGTGTACTTTTTTCAAATGTGACACTCTAATGTGGCGGATAAATGAATCATTGCACATCCAAAGGGACTCACAAAAAAAAAATATGGGACTATATGGATTACAAATTCAAAATATGGGACTTATTGGTCAATCTCTTAAAAAATTACGCAAATTAATATTATATATTATGCAAAGGCTTAATAATTTATAGAATATTTTTCAATCCACCTAAAACCGCTCAAACCACAGTTTGCCAATCCACCAATCCGTTAATCCGTCATTCGGTTTATAATTTTATTCTTAAATCGCTCAAACCGCACCGCGCACACCCCTATATATGACTACAAATTGATATAATTTTATCATAAAATTTTATAACAAGCGTAACCTTATCATAAATTAGTGTAATAAAATATTTTAAATTTTGTATTTCATGTAATAAAAGTTTATGATTTGGTCATGACGTTTTTTATTATGCCAATTTATAATGAGATTACACATTTTATGATTGATGTTATGAAATTTTATAATAAAATGATGTATTTCTATATAGATGCGACTATTATTATATAGCAAAAAACTTAATTTAGAGAGTGTTTGGCATAACCTATATCAATGAACTTATTTTGATCAAATCACATCTCTACTTTTCTGCACATCTTCTTATAAAAAGTCAAAAAATATATTTATTTAGATCATCTCAATACTCTCTTAATGAATACACGCAGCTGATATGTGATACACCAATAACTTAAATAAGCAAAATAAAATAAAAAATGAGTTAATTATTTAAAAGTCCTCTCTTCATGACCATTGTAAAAATGACCCACGGCCCAAATCCCGCTCGCTCTCGAGGGTAGGCTTGACCTGGTTAGGCTCAGGTTTGAGCCCAATCCAAGACTCTAGGCTTAGGCTGTTATTTTGAGATTCGACCCGAATCACGAGCCTGACTTGTCTAGCCCTGGCTTGTGGACCTGCCTATTGGTCCACTCACAGCCCACTTAAAGCTTGGCCCGAGGCCTGGCCCACCTGAGGCCTAATGTCATTTTTGGTGGAAAAGAATAAAATTTTAGTGGAAAAAATAGAAAAAAATATAAAAATATTTGTTCAAGCCCACCAGGCTTGGCCCAAACCCAGGCCCATCGGCTCCTCCAAGGCCTGAATGTCACGACCCGCTCCCCGTATCCAAGGGTTAAGTATTGTGATGGCCAGTAACCGAAGTTACCTCCGGCCAATTCTTAAACAAATTAATAAACGCGAGCGGAAGCAATATTTAAGTAAGGGTACTAAAATAATCATTGGAACTTCTATTTAATTAACTTGTCATAGTTGGACTATGTCTATAAAGTGTTTTGTGCCTACTCCACATGCTGGTCCTGACATGTCACCTGAAAGTGGTAAATAACTATAAGCACATGGCAGAGTGAGAAATATTATACTAAGAGTATAAGGGCATAAAATTCACCATGGATAATTATTGGCTAAACAGAGCCTGATATTAAAATACATAATATATAATATGGAAATCATTTGAGAAATTACGTAAATAACTATAACCACGGTACAGAACAGAACAGGGGTCACTGGAGTGACAATTAGAACAGGGGTCAATAGATCCATGACAAACAGGGGGCCACAAAGTGGTCAAACATGGGCCAATGGTTATTTAAGTCCCCTAAGGCGTAGGACTCCCGTGGTGGTACTTACAAAACATAATTATATATAAGGTCATAATCAAATATTCTTTAAAAGTAAAACAAACATATCCATGGGTTTCATTTTAAGCAAATAGGGTTCAGAAAACAAACCACGTAACTGAAATAATAATATAGTTTATAATAATTTATAAAATATAACTTGTATAAAATAAATATGGTAAGTCAAAACATAAGTAAAATACATTTTGGTAACTCAAGGTATAATATAACTCACCTTAACTTTAATACCTTACTCTTTCTTTCCACTATCAAAAATCCTTTCGACTTCCGCTATTTTTTTCTCTTTTTTCTTCCTCTCTTTTCTCTCCTTTCTCTTCTTTTTCTTTCTTTCTTTCTCTCTTACTTTTCCTTTCTCTTTGTTTGTTTCCTCTCACAGAGTCAACTTCTCCCTATTTATAGAGATTGAATTCGTGAGGCCCAAGCCAAACTGCCACGTGTCGCCTTCCTATTAATCTCCATTAATTCAAGCTTATCCAAACTTAACTTAATTATTTATTTATACTTTGACCCATAGATTTTTAATAATTATATTATTTTATAAAATTACACATAATAACATATAATAAATTATATATTTTCCTAATTATGATTAAATAATATTAGTATAAATTCTACAGAAGAATTAAAAATCTGGGTTGTTACACTGAATATCCACTAGGCCTAGTTTTCTAGCCCATGGACCGGGCCAGCCCTGTCCGAATTTTTGCAAGAGCCCGCGCGACCCGATATGGGTTGGGCCATATTTACATCCCTAACTGATGGTAGCATAAGTCCTATATTTAGCCTGAAAAGTCCTAAATTATAGAGGGAACTACATGCTGGTGGAAGTTGGAGGAAAAAATTACAAACATAAAAAGGTGTAAGTGTGTCCGTGGTAGAGTGCAAATGAAAAGTTATGAGGGTGCAAGTGTCCTCCATTGTTGGTAATTTTTTGTCCTAATTCTCACCTACGTGTAATTTTCTCTAAATTTTATATTTTCTAAACCTTATTACTCTTACATTAGCATACAACTAGGGTTGTAATCTTAATATGGAAGTAGAGCGGGCACTAATGTGCCATTCACATTTGACTTCTTTATTTCAAATTAAAAATATTATATATATATTGCATATATTTTTTTTGGGATTTTTTTTTAGGATTTTTGATATTAAGATTTTATAATATAAAGCACATCCTATATTTTCATAATATCTAAGGTCTCTCAAATCGATCCAGAGAATTTCTCTACACTTCCTAGAGAAATTATCTCAAAACCAAAGAAATTCTCTCCAAACTAGAGAAATTCCTAAATAAATTCACCTCATTACATGCAGAAAATTACTTTGGGTTCAAATCAAAGAAAATTGAAATTTCTCTAACTTTGTTCACAAATGTCTCTGGCTTTGTTCACGGAAAATTGAAATTTCTCTAACTTTGTTCATAGAGAATTTCTCTGGCTTTCTTCACAAATTTCTCTATGAAGAAAGCCTTTGTCTTAGCTTATCCAACAATTCTATTCCAAAATTTGTACCTATTAAAACAATTCAACAATTCACATGAACTAAATATCTCAACTCAACCTTGAGTTGAAAAGTAATCAAATAACAAATAATTGAACTAAAACACAAAAATGGACAACACAGAAGACTAACCCAATGATTTTCCAATGTAGTCATAGAATTGTTCCATCTCTCCGAGTGTCTTGAGCAATATTCTCAATGCCCTAATCTTTTTACCCTCAACCTTCTTCCCCAATCCCTCCACACTATTGACATCCAACTTGAGAGGCTACGTGAGTGCTTACGTAGTATCAGTATTGAAGTGATTGGGGAAAAGTTGAGATTGGATCATTGCTTTGAAGAGTTTGATCATCGTTCATTGCCTTTTTTTCGATGGCGACCCCGTGTTTTAGCAAGAGATCATGTATGCGACTTGTGAAGGGACTTGGTTGTTGAACATATCAGATTTTTTAGACGAAACACACTCGAATTCGCGGGACCATTCAACTTTTGTGAGGACTTATGCTTTGTATTTGGACTAGAAATTGGATGAGAGGAAACAAAGTGGTGGTGGTGGTGGTGGTTTTGAGATTGAGAGGTATGGATCGAAGGATGAGCGATGGCGATCACCGCCGAATCGGGCTTACGAGTATGATTACAATGAGTTTAGAGACGAACCGAGTTATGGAAATTATGAGATGAGGCGATCGAGATCGTCTAGCGATATGAGGGAGACTTCAGGGAAGGAGTTTTGGAGAGAGAGAGAGAGAGAGAGAGAGAGAGAGAGAGAGAGAGAGAGAAATGATGTTTGATTTGAGAGAGCCAAATTTTTCTGTGACACATGGGTGTGGGTTGAAGGATCTTAGACATTATAAAATAATATTGTGAATCTCTTCCATTACTAAAAATGGGAGAGGGACCTTATACTAATTTTTCCATTTTTTTATTAACATCAATTATTATTTTTCATGTCCTAACACAAAATTATGGATTCCACATTTTTCATCAATCACAAATCTCTTAATAATCACTTGACCATATCCCAAAAGTGCTAGATAATTTCTCCTAATTCAAGTGGGCATTTTTGATGTGACATTTACTTTTGTTTTGTTATTTCAAAATTAAAACTTTCATAACTTTTGTAATTTGCATTTATTTTTAATAAAAATTACTATATTTTTGGATAAAATAAGACTAATATTGAAAATAAAATTTTATAAAAATAAAATATTATTTTTTTAGCTATAAGAAACTAATAATTTCTTAGTTTGCGAAACTATCTAATAAAATTGAGAAATTTTCAATTTTTATTATCATTTTTTTAGTTTTAAAGTAATAATATTATCAGTTTTAAAACTGAAAAAAAAATTGAGAAATTTCTTAGTTTTGCACAACAATATTCCATATAATTGTTTTGTCGACTAAGAAATTTTTCAGTTTTCTAAGTTTTGTAATTGAGATATTTCTCAATTTATTTATGTATGTTTACGTGTAAAAATGATGTTTTATTTGTTTAAAATTTAAATTTATGATTAGAAATTAAGAAAATTATAAATTAATTTATTTCTAATTTTTTAACTGAGAAATTTATTCAAACATTTTCAATTTGTTCACTAAATTGGTTTTTAATTTTTTTTGAAAATTTATAAAAAATAAAATTTGAAAATTAAACTAACCAATAAATTTTAATTTAAAAAATGCATATATTAAAAGTCGTAATATTTTAAAATTTTATACTAATTGACAAAAGTAATGACATGTCAACTGCAAAAATTATAAAGTAGTCCGTGCGTCTTAGATATAAAGCACGCAATAGTTAACCATGCCTTCAAAGATAGTTTTGGAAAAGAAAAAAAAATATTATGGGACTTAACTGTACAAACGAGGAACAAGACCATACAGTAAATTATCCTTAAAAAATTTATTATTATTTTTTTTTTGGGTACATCAGCTAAGTCTTCTCCCAAGACATTCCTATCATGTCTGAAACTAGCAAACATCTTAATTCAGCCGGTGGTTCGTTGAACATCAGTATATCTTCTGGTTGGTTTGCTCCTATTTTTGCCAATGCATCGGCACATAAAATTCCCTTCCTTCCAGACGTGTTGCACAGAGCACTCATAGCCTCTGAGGAGAATTTGAGCATCTTGTACTAGGTTCTTGAAGGGTGATTTGTCACCTGGTTCCTCATGCATCAGTTGCACTGCTTGTTCTGAGTCAGTCTCGATGATTATTTGGTTCATTCTTTTTTGCAATATGATAGTCAATCCTTTGTATAGAGCCCACAACTCAGCTTCAAGATTGGTGCCACTTTGTAGTTTTCCATAGAAGCCACATACCCAAGCTCTTCTTTCATCTCTAATCAGCCCTCCAAAGCCTCCATCACCTCCAATTCTTCTGTTGCCATAAGTTACAGGTGGCAAACACCAATGGATTAGTCTAAAGGCAAGTCTAGGGTTGGATATGGAATGAAGAAAAGCTTGGTGTATTTCTCTAGAGTAATCCATAATAAATTTAACACTTTCTTGGTTGTGAAAGCATTTTTGCTCAAAAACCATTGAATTCATGTTCTTCCAGATTTTCCATAAAGTAATAGTAAAGATAGATTGCCAAGAAGTGTTATCATTGAACATAAGTTTTTTTTTTTTTTTTTTTTTTTTTTTTTTTTTTTTTTTTTTTTTTGCATTACTCTGGAGCCATTCCAACAAATTTTCCTCATCATATCCAAATATCACTGTTTGTTAAATATAGCTAACCACACTTCCTTAGCTTTGAAGCAGTCCCTAAATAGGTGAGACATATCTTCAACCCCACATCAGTAAGGGCATGTAGGATTAGTGGTCAAACCCCTTTTAAGTCTTATTTGGTTTGTAAGAAATTTTCTATGGAACACAATCCAGAGAAAACCTTTCAGTTTTTGAGGCAATCTTATTTTCCATTTCCAGCTCCATTCTCATGGTTGCCAAGGATGAGATTATACACAGATGCAACATTAAAGGAACCATCAGATGTGCCCTTCCACAAGGGGTTGTCCATCTCCAAAGAAGATGGTTTAGGATTTTCCAAAATCAAAGAGGCAATAGTAAGAGAGAATAATCTGTGTATCTTGTTCTTATTCTAACTGCCATCAGAATTAGACAGCTCACTCACAGTATTAGGGAAAGTATGAGTACTGTGGTTGTTTTGGTTAGTGTGGGGTTCAAGGTCTTCAAAGGCCTTATTTCCACACCACCAATGTGTCCACACATTCACATGTTGCCCACTGCCAACTTTTTATTTCACACCCTTACTCAAAATGTGTCTAGTTTGCATAATACCCCTCCATAAATAGGAGGCTCTTATGCCCTTATTCCAGTCATAAAGAGATTTGTTTTTCAAATATTTAGCTTTAAGCATATTACACCACATACCTTCTTTGTTACTAAGTAGGTTCCAACCTAGCTTGGTTAACAAAGCCAAATTCTGGTCCCTAGCCTTCTTAATTCCGAGACCACCCTTGTTTTTTATGTTACAAACAACATCCCACTTGACTAGGTGAATTTTCTTTTCTTTTCCAAGGTGTCACCCCATAGGAAATTTTTATTCAACCTGTCAATATCATTGCTCACTCTTTTAGGAATAAGCATAGTTTGTATAGTATAGGAAGGGATGACAGAGCTCACAGATTTGATGAATATAGCTTTACCTACCATGGATAAGATGTTAACCTTCTAGCCAACCAATTTGTTTTGCATTTTCTCTAAAACCTCATTGAAATGTCTTTTGCTAACTCTGCCATTAATGAGTAGAACTCTTAGATATTTCCCTAACTCAGATGTTAAGGGAATACCACACTTGGTGTTCAACTCTTTAGCATACCTCTTCTCAATATTAGGGGATACATACAGTTTGGATTTATGGGAGTTAACCCTTAATCTAGAGATGTCACATAATTTTTCCATGACCTTCATAATGGTGTTGCAGTTATTGATGGTAGCTTGGCCAAACAACATGAGATCATCAGCAAAAAACAAGTGAGTTAGGCTAGGCCCACCTCTAGTAATCTCAATCCCTTTCAAACTCTTGCTCTCAGCTTTGGAGCTTATCATGCTTGACAATCTCTCCATGCATAGAACAAAGAGGTAAGGGGATAGAAGATCACCTTAGCGTAAGCCTCTTTTAGGTTGAAATTCCTCAAGAGGTTCACCATTCCAAATAATGGTAGTGCTCATAGTGGTAACATAACTCATAACAAGATCAATAAAAGTTTTGTCCAAGTTGAACTCCTTAAGTGTTTGTTTTAAAAAACCCCAAGAAATTTTATCATAAGCTTTTTCCAAATCAATTTTTGAAATCATGCCCCCTTTCTTCCTTTTTTTGAGGTTCAAAGAATGTATGATTTATTGAGAAATAATGATATTGTCACTTGTATTCCTCCTTGGTGTGAAGTTGCATTGATTGGGTCGAACAATCTTACTTAAAAAGGGGTATAATCTGTTAAAAATGATTTAAGAAATGATTTTGTATGTAACATTATACAGGCTATTAAGATCTAAACTGCTTAATGTTCTCAAGGTTCTCAACTTTAGGAATTAAAGCAGCAAGAGTTCTATTGATCTCGGGAGGTATATGATTGTTGAAAAAACATTTTTTAACAAACTCACACACAACAGAGCCAATATTGGGCAGTAGGTATGATAGAAAATGGCTTCGAAACCATCTCTACCTGGAGCTTTAAAGACAAATTTCCTCATTAGTAACAGGACTAGAAAGTTGATCATTGTCATCTTCATCAATTTTACAGAAAATCATATTGTTCCAATGTTCAAGAGAATTGATAGAGTGATGGCTAAAGAGGTTAATGAATAAGTTAGTAATCATGGTTTTGAGCAGGCAAGGTTGGTAAATCCAGTCACCATTATCATTTTTCAGGTGCTCAATTCTCCTTCTTCTTCCTTTAGCTAGGATTGTGAGATGGAAAAATTTGGCGTTTCTCTCACCTTGGATAATCCAGTTAGCACGAGATTTTTGGAACAACAATAACTCTTCTTGATAAAGGAACCACAATAAATTTAAAAGGTTTACAAGTGGGGGTTAAATGGAGACATACCTTGAGTGAAAACTATCATAGGAGAATCGTCTGAATAGGTACGAGGTAGATTATGAACAGAACCTTCTGGAAAGCTAGTTTTCCACTCCGTATTGCATATGGCTTTGTCTAGTCTGGCCATGGTATTTGTAACAACCCCGACCCGAGATTAACTATTAATCCATGATTAAATATGCCTAATAAGTAATTAAGATAAAATCATGTGTTAATTGCATGAACTATATGGTATTTGCGTTTATATATCTCTGTTGTAGGAATACCTGTTTGTGTTTCTGTTTTGTTCTGCAAATTGAAGGCCTTATCGGCATCCGATCACAAAATTGACTGCGATTATGTGTTATTTGGAATTTTTTAAATTTTATAGTAGGTTGAATTGAAATCCGATTCGGAACGAATTAAATTAGAATAATTTATGTCAATTTGATTAACCTAAGTCAAGTTTAATTGAGTTTCATTAATTGAGCCTATATAAGGCTAATTTGACTCCATGAGTTAATTTTACACCTTCATTTCATCCTCCTAGAGCTCCAAACATGAGGGTGAGTGAGAAGAGTGAGCTTAGAGTCATTTTGGAAAAGAATTAAGCTCAAGTTAAGGGAATTGCTAGGAATTGTTAGAGAATTTGGGAGTTTAAGCTTCTACACTTGTGAATTTAAGACTCTAGGTAAGAATCTTGTCCCCAAACTTTGCATTCTAGACATATGAGAAAGAGTTCAAGAAATTAAGATGGCTAAACATGAGAATTGAGCTTAGATTAAGGAATTTGGGAAGAGTCATTGCATGCATGCATAATTCATGAAGTTTTGAGTTTGATTTCAAAGAATTTCCACATGCATGTGTTCATCTTGCCTTTGTTTTGAGAATTCATGAAGTTTCATACCAAATTACCTTAATAACTCATGTATTGAAAGCTTTGAAGCCAAGATAAATTCATACATGCTATGTTCTTGGATTTTAAGTTTGAGTTTGCACAATTGGCTTACTTTCGGGCCTTAATTTTGCGAAATAGCTTTAAATTAATGAAGTTTGACAAGTTTATATAAGTTTCCTTAAGTTTTTGGCCCAAAAGATCATGAGTTGCAGCTTTCGAGTTAAGTTTTGAGCTTAGGAGCAAATCTAAAAATTCTAGAATTCTGCTCCTCCGCTCGAGCAACAGAACCTGTGCTCGAGCAACCACCTTTATTTTTGCACCTTCGCGCTTGAGCGACCACTCACATTTTTGAACATCCGTTCGAGCAAAAGAAGTTGCACTCGAGCGAGGCCCCTGTTTTCAGCATATTTGACTAAGTATTTTTAAGTGCATTTTAGCATTCTCATTGCATACTAGGCATTCCTAGGCCAAGATTAAGATATAATAATAAGGATAAGACTTAGAAACACACGAAGAACTAAATGAAATAAGTTAAGTACGATCCGAGCGTGTGTTTCAGTATATGTATCTGTTATGTTTGTGTAGGTCACGCACCATGAGCTGTTGATCCATTGGTTACTATCAAGCTATCTATGCAACTATCTGCGAGTAATAACTTAGTAAAGCTATGTTTAATATGAAATACTTTCTGAACATTATGATATGATATGAACTGTTTCTAACTACAAAATGCTATTTTGTGATTCCATGAATGATGATCTATAGCTTTGACATATATTTGTGGTATCCTTAGCAGAGCCCTTTGTCCAGAGGAAATAATACCGTGGCTTATGGTCATGAGGCTAGGGAAAAACAATACGATTATGGAACTTGATATGCTTGACCAAAGTGATATGTTAATGCTAATGGAAGTACCACACATGATTTGAATACGATTATGAACATGATGATACGACCATGCTTATCTCTCTAATTGATATGATATGAAATTGGACATCATTCATTAAAATCTTTACTTTGTTATTATTTACTGAGCTTTCACTCACTATTTATATTATGTATGTAAGCAACCAAGTGCGTGACCAGGTTCAAAGTTGATGACCTGGAGTCTCTGCTTTATCGGCCAACCATTGTATCTCCTGAGGAGGTTCCAGAAAGAGTTTAGTGCTCGATTTTTGTGAACTTTTGTTGTTTTGTAAACAGTTCTTTTGCCTTATGTTGTATTATGACGATGAAGAATGGATATGTAAATGACGTCATACGCAGATTTATGTATATCAGTTTTAAATGTTTTTGTCTCATATATGTCTACACAGCTCTATGGACTCTGTATGTTTCTATATTTGTTTCCGCTAGCCCCTTATAGTTTGTTATTCAGGTCAGAGGCCTTCTGTAATCCGAGAATTACTAGCCGGTTACGACGCTAAACCTAAAGGGACAGGTTTGGGTCGTGACAGTATTAGCCCATCTTTTCCGATTGTTGGACCAAGTCAATCTAGGCCCTGAGCATCCCAAGTCCATAATATTGCAGTGGTGCATTTTTTCATTGAACTTCCTACTCCTTCTTTGGTCTTGGCTCTGACTAAGGTTGTGGTTTCCATTAAAGCTTCGTTTTTCTTTAGTGGTGGAGAAATCATTAAAATCTCCAGTAACAAGCCATGGCTCTGTCATATTTTGAGATATAGCTTCTAGGTGCTCCCATAGCTCATCATGCTTACAGTTGTTTGGGCTTGCATACATTGCTGAAAGCAGCCAATTTGGGAAGTCTTGCCTAGATATTGTAGCTATGATCAACTGGAAACTAGCCTTCACTATGCAAACATTGACCACATTTGGATTCCATAACATCCAAATGCCTCAACTATGCCAAGTTGGATCCACATGGACAGAGGTAGTGAAGCCCATGCAGTTAAAAAACATCCTCATAGACTTAATCTCCACTTTAGTCTCCATAAGTATGAGTATGTCTGGTTTGTGAATTTAAATTAGTTCTTTCATTGTTCTTTTGAACCTCTGGTTTCCTGCTCCCCTACAATTCCAGATTAACATATCCATGGAAGGAATAATTTGGTTGGGTAATGAATCCTGGTCTTCAAGAGCCAGATATCCCTTTGTAACCTTGTGGTTAGCTTCCATTGATTTACGGAAAGATATCGAAATATAGTGCTGATCTTGGCCTACTTCCACTTGTCTCCATGGTTGTATCCTTACTTTGACTTCTTCATTCCACCATTCTGAGGCGATTAGGTGAAACGCTTCTTTCACAGGGGTTAGAACCACTAGAACTCTATTCTAAAGTAGTGTGTGTTGCGTCGTTGGGAAATTCTCCCCGGACTCCTCCCTTTTTATCTGGTGGATCTCTATGTTTGGTTATGAGGTTACTGAGGTTTTTTTGTTGGGTAGAGATTGGTTAGTGGTGTGGTATAGATGGGTTTTTGAGGATTGGACTGTGTTAGGTGATGAAGGAGTTACTATGAATAAAGGGATGCTAGGAAGAGTAGGAACTTCATCTTTCCCCAGACCTGCCTTTTGATCTCGAATCTTCATGTCAGTAGTTTCTTGCTTACCTAATCTGATCTCCTCTCTAGTCTTGGTCACTGCCAAATCAATACTTTCAGATTCACCTCCCTTTGGATTCTTGGCTTTTTCCTTATACTTGAAGCCTATATCTGTTTGGGCTTTACCTCTATTATCTTTATCCTTACCTAGATGAGCTTTTTGGCCTTTTGGATGGTCTTTCTATTCTTTCAGGATCTCAAATCTATTAATATGTTGGGTATTGGGCCCCGTATGATCAATTGAGCCCCTTGGTTTCTTTTTTTGCTTGGACACAATCATCCAAGGCCCATAATTCCTAAGTATGGCTCCAGCTTCTATTTGGTATTACTTGGACCAGGCCTATTACTAGTGACTGTATTCTGCCTCTGACTTTCTTTTTCGATAGCTCCTTGGCCGATCTGCTCCGGCGCCATTTTGATATTATCGATACACACTTCCTTCCGATGCCCAATCCTGCCACAAGAAAAACATAATGAGTGTATCTGTTCATACTCAATACGTATGTTTACCTATGGAAAGATGTGATATCAGTGGCTTTCAAAGATCCATCTTTACACAAACTCACGCATATTTTCATCGTACTACCATTGTTGTGTTGATATTTATCTTCAGAGGGACACCCAACACTTTTGCTATAAGAAGTAAACCCTTCTCATTATAATACTCTAGTGGTAGAGTTGGAAACCGCACCCAAATCGCAATGGTATTCTCTTCGACATCATCAGATTTGAAATCTTGATGCCATTTTCTTACCGTCACATAGTGATCTATCACAATCCAAGGACTACCAGTGAAAACTTTCATGTAATCATATATCATATCAAACTTGACTAAGAAAAAATCATTACCTATGTCAAGAGCTTCGAAATCAGCTTGCAAGCCCCAAATTTTTGTCATTTTGGTCATGAAAAGTTTGTAACGAAAAGTTTGTAACCTATAGTTTTTTCCAAAAGTCTCACGATTAAACACTTCCTCCATGGTTCTCTAATTTTCTTCAGAAGGGCCGGAGGGATTTTGACTTTGGGAATGCCTTCTCTATCCTTTTTCATTGATTCTCCTTCCTCCGCTGGATTTGTTTCAGTAGGAGCTTCCTCCTCATCAGATGATAGTTCTTCTACATCACAATAAAAAAAAAAAATTCATTTTTGGTTTCGTTGAATCTCGATCGGAGGAGTGCTTGGCCGTGCCTGCATTTTCCTTGTTCCCATTAGGGTTTCCCGTTTTCGATAACTCAACTTCATTGCTGATTTCCCCTAAAATTAGGATTTCCGACAAGGATTCACTCATGGGTTCATCATCTTGATCAATGGTGCTCTTGATCTTCTTTGTGCTTTAGATGAGATGATCTCTCTCTTCCATATAGCAGCCATGATCATCCCGTTGGTCCTCTGGCCTCGAAGCTTCAGTAACGATCAAACCCATAGTTTTGTGTTCAGTTTCACTTTTTTCTTTATTTATTCTTTATTTATTATTATTATTTTGAATAAAGAATTAGATATTTGGAATAAAAAGAACAACAACAAAGCTGTTCACTTCTTATAATAAATATAGTATATTATAGTATAGGTAGTATAGATTAGCTTTGTTTCATTTTTGTCCTATATTTTTAAACGAGTCAATTTGTCCCTTGTTTTAATTTGACCTATAATATTTAAATAGTATCAATTTGATATAAAAATATTCAATCTAACTCTATCAAGAGACATTGTTAAAGTCAACAATAAATGTAAAAATTTACTTAAAAAATATGTGATATGTATCATTTAAGTAAACATTCATTTAAAAAATTTCCATTTTAATTTCTAAAATATGTGATCCATATCATTTTGATATCCAAATCCCTTAGCATTTATTGACGAAATTTAATTGTGAGACAAATAAAAATATTTTTTATACATTAAGAATTGAGTTGATACAACTATTAGAGACTAAAATGACACAAAATAAATATAGTCATGCTACATTTACTGAATTTGGACTCGCTTCAATTGTTTGAATTTGTGTATGTCGATTGACACACCGGTCATCTGGGAGGTCGTTCGGCCAGTCATCCGGGAGGATGCTGCATCCGGACAAATACCGATTGACACGCCGGTCAGGTGAGTTCAATTCGGTAGATTAATCAATTTTCAAATAAATATTTTTAAAATCAAAATGTAATCAACGCTATATGAAACTAGTGTCTTGTCTTTCGCGGAAAACCAATGCATGCAACAAAATCAGTGGTTACTAGGAAATGATACAATACAATCAAAATTAATGGTTGGGTTGGCACTCAAAATTGTTTGTGTAATAACGTTCAAGACCTTTTTTTAATTTAATTTTTATAATTAATTAATGAAGACATTTTTTTTTTTTTTGGATGAGTAAGTTATATTATAACCAAAAAAAGAAAGATATACAATGAAATTCAATACATATCTTTTGTAGGGAGACCAAAAATAAATAAAAACAAACTACTCCAGCAAAAGAACAAAACTAAGCCTATAGAAAACCAACACAACATTCACTACAAGTGTTAGGACCCTACTTGTTGTCTAATTCCGTGAACAAACTTGGGATTCATTGAGTTGTAATTTTCCTTTGTTTTTTATCTTCTCGCTCGAGCGGGGAACGTGGCGCTTGAGTGGAGATTCCACCATCACAGTACTTTGGCTTGTATGCATAAAATACTGCATGGTGTGATTTTACGCTCGAGCGTGAACCTTGGTTTAGAGCACGCGTTGTAGAGTCCCTGCTTGAGCGTCCATTCCGACGCTCGAGAGGACCTCGCGATTTCAGTATCTATAAAACCTCAAGTTGCTCCAGATCTAGGGTACGTTTTCTAGATCTTTTTTAAGGGTTTTCTTTTGGGGTTGTTTTTCTGGTTTTCCTTGATGTTTGATTGAGTATTGAACTAATATTCTGATAAGCATATATCAAGGAGTTTGGTTGATCATCTTTGAGAGTATTCTTCTTTGGTGGAATTCGAAGATTCAAGCACAGAGTAATTGAAGAAGTTTGATGTTGTGTGCAGTCGTTGATTCGACAATGGATGTTGTGGATTCAATATTAGTCTAATCAATTCCGAGATGAAGGTTGCGGTGAAAGATATACAGAAGATTTGAAGACAAATTGGAAGCGTTTTGGTAATTTGTTTAGTATCTTTGGAATCTTTCTTTCTTCAGTAGTGAATTGATTTGTGGCGTTTTGCCCGTAGTTTTTTTGATCACAATTGGAGGTGCTCCAATTGTGATTTTTCCATGTAAAAATCGTTTGTGTCGATTTATTGTTTCAGAAACAACAATCTAAATCACATTCTTACGTGCTTGATGATTTAGATTGTTAGTTTTAGTTGTTTGGGAATTGGTACAATTAATTCTTGATCTAATCACGAATCACTTAGGTTTTTCAACAAGAAATTACACATTTCTTGACCATTTTTACAGACTAAAAAAATTTTGGCCGCAAAAAAATGACATTTGGTGACCAAAAAAACAATTCGTAACTAAAAGTTGATACTATTACCGACTAAAGTAATTTTGTTGCAAAAAAATGTTTTTTTTGCGACCAAATAAAAATATTAGTTGCCAAAAATATAAGTGGGAGGTGAAAATCTGGGCGGGAACAGTAAAAACTTGTAGCGACTAAAACAATTTAGTCGCAGTTATAAAAACGACGTCGTTTGGATATCTAAATACACTGAGGAACCATGGCCGACCAACACTTTCATAGGGGATAACTAAACTAATTCAAACCTATATTGAAAAAAAAAGGTGCCTCTCAATCGAATTCAATCACACCTCAATCGCGCCAATCACCTCGTTTTACCATCAACATTGCCGTCTGCCGTTCTCGCCTTTCCACCGTCAGCACCGCCGTCCGTCAGCACCATTTCTGATTCGTCTTTGCTTGGCATCATCATCTAGGTATTTTTTTTCAACCTTTTGTCTCTCTCTGATTCGTCTTTTGTTTATATCTCTCTGATTCATCTTCGCCATTTCTGATTCTTCTTTCACATACATTTCTTGTTCTACAATGTCTCACCCACCAGGCCCTCACTATCACTATTTTTTGGAGCATCTTCTACTCTCCCTAAAAACAATTTGAGGTATAAATCCTCTCTCTCACTCTCACTCTCACTCACTCAGTCTCTGTCTGTCTCTCCCTCTTACTCTCAATGTTTCTGTTGATGTTTGCTACTAGGATATGTCAATAATAGGATTTCAATCTGTTGTTTGTGAAGTCCCCAAATCTGTGATGTTCTCTTGGAGTATTTTATTTCTTCTCTTTCTTTAAATATCCCCTTTTATTTGTGAATTACAAGCGGATTTGGGGAAAATTACAAAAAAAAAAAAAATAAAATAAAAAATTTCTAGAAGGATTCACATAATAAAGAACAAGAACCTATAAGTTCATTTATTTATTTTTATTTGTAAATTATTTGACCTGTGATTATTTGGTGTAGATTGATTTTATTTGGAGATATGATAAATTATTGCTATGGTAATTTACCAAAAGATCATTATTGTTATTATCACAATAGTAGTAGGGATTTCAATTGATTCATCATTCCACCAAACTTATTTAGTGGTGGAACTCATTGTTGGGCATCTTGAAATGGAATGTGTTGAAACCCTGATTGCAATTTGATACATCATTCTATGACTCGACAGATTGAGATAAGAGATCTTTTGGTTTGTAATTGCTTGCCTTTTCAAAATTTGTGACTAACTGAAATTGCATATTTTTTACCATTGGGTTAGTTTGTTGGGTAGGAGTAGAATGGGAAATTGTCTACTACTGCCAGTTTGAATTGTTCAAAATGCTGACCGGTTTTGTTTGAGTTTGTCAACTACAACCAGTTTGATTTGCATAGAGACTTTTCACCAATGCCCTAAAATTCTCTTCTGTTTTTGAGCCACATACTAGGATTACTTGTTTCCAGCTTTGCGCATAGTTGCATTTGGATTTCAGGATTTCAAAATCAAAGGATTTAGTAGTAATAATTATTAAAGGACAATGGCCCCGTTTGGTAGAGCTGTGGAAAAGCGATTATAACTTATAGCCTAACAGTTTATAGCTTATAGCTGTGAACATAAGCTGATTTTGACTTATAAATTAACATTCTCCTCCCCCACTCAAAGAATAAGTTGATTTTTGACTTACAAAAAGTTATAAGCTGTATTGTTAAGCTGAACCAAACACATCAAAATAACTTAAATTAAGCTAAAAGCTAAAATAAACTGGAAATAAGCCCTACCAAACAGGGCCAATACTAGCTCAAATTTAGATTTTTTTTAGTTTATATTTAAATTTCAATTTTTGAATTTGAGAGCTTGCTTTATCATGATGGATTTGGAATAACAATGTAAAAATAGTTATTTGAAATCTTCATGCCAAGGATTCTAATATATATATATAACTTTACTCTATCTTCCCCTTTAGTTTCTTAATGTAACTATAATAGCCAACTCTCCTTCTGTAAAATTTAATCTCAAACCCCCTTCATTTGAAATTCGTATATCCAAACGTAGCCTATGTGTGTGTATATATTTATACTAGTGATGGGTGTAAATGCGATGAGTTTGATGAATGAAGAAGATAAGTTGAATTTGAAAATTGTTAGCAGTTATTAGCAGTCGACAGCATTCTTGAAAGAAGAAAAAAAAGTGACAAAGCTTCAAAGCTATTCTGAGCTGTGTGCTTTATATAAAACAATATATATATATGATGTGTTTTTCAATGTTGTTGCTGATTCCTTTCTTGTTTGCTTGAAAGTTGTACTTTTCCTAAGCTTGTTTGATAAATATTATATAACAGGTGGATTATTTGCTGAAGTTATTTGTCATATTTATTTGATTATGAGTCACAAATTAATTGGTCAGGACTATCTATTGTTTAAACTGTTTGAATAGTGGTAGAAGTCATTGTGTTCTGAATCTAACTATGAGTGTTCTGCAACTTAAGTAATACAACAACGTAACATAAAAACAAAATATAACAATTTAAGAAAGGTTGAAAACAGAAAAATATATTTTTGTGTAAAGAATTACAAGAGGTTTATGACTGCTGTTTGGGGGGTTTGTTGAGCATTCAGCTTTACTGCTAAAGAAGATGAAAATGGGAAGTAGTGTGGTATTGGAATCCCATTCTTTTTTTCTTTATTTATAAATCTGTTGTAGTTTTGTCACGCCCATTTTGTGATTTTGCAATTCAAGTGTTGGAGTTCTTGGGCCTTTTGGCCAAATCTTATTATTAGGTAAAATGACTTCATTTTTAGTTAGCTTTTGATTAAAGTTGACTCCACCAAAGCTACACTAAATAAGCTTGAATAGGGCTAATTGAGCCTGAGTCAAGCTCCTTGTTAATCAATGAAAATTCTAGTGGTCTAAACCTGGTACCTTCTTCTTCTTCTTCTTCTTCTTCTTTTTTCCTCTAAAACAAATGGATTAAAGTTTTTAGAGTTATTAGATGCAGACATTTGGCCATGATTCTCAAAGCATATTGCTTATTAATCATATTGTTTAATTTTGATAATGTCTAAAATATTAATTGAAAATTTGTAAATATTATACATATTTTATATTATTTGACACAAAATATTATATATATATATTTGTTAAATATTATTTAAATAAAAATATTTTTGAAAACTTTACTATTCACTTTTTGAAAAATTAGGCTGATCACTATTCATATTTTGACAAATTGATTGATTGGTTGGCTGATCACTATTCACTTTTTGACAAAATTAAAATTGATTAATTGTATTATTTTGACAAAATCGATTGATTGGTTGTATTATCTTGACAAATGTGATATTGATAGGTTGTCTTTTTTTGACAAAATTGATATACCTACATGGAGTGGTAGGTTATATTTAGTTTGAAATCTCTACAAAATTTTTTTAAAAAAAGGTATATATATATTTTCAAATCTATTATAAAAAAAGATTTTACTATGTATGCAAATATTTGATTATAATATTTTATATAATGCATCTAATAGAATACATCACAGAAGTAATTAAACTACATTTGAGTATATCATGTTACATATATGCATGTTGGCATATGGAATATCATGTTACATATATGCATGTTAGCATATGGAAAGTCATACAAGACATCATAGCTTTTCTTTTTGGTTTTGTACAATTTTGACTAAAGCCTAAAAGGGTTCAGATTTGCAAGATTGCAAATTTTCCTTCTACGTGATTCTCTTCCAAATTGATTCAGCTGATGTCTTGAGAAGCGTCTGTCTCTTCCAATGAGTATATTTTTGGATATAAATAGATGTGATGTATGTGGGAAAAAATCAAGAACTTGAAGAGCAAAAGTTTCTGTGTGCTCCAAAATTTTGAGTATATTGTATTATGCTCTTTCACTTTCAGATCTAAGTGTAGACTTTGTTCTTACGCTTTCATATCTACTCTTTGTGACATAATTATTATAAAAGAGGGTTTAAGTACCACTTATTTTTATTCATTATTTTTGTGAGAGAATGTTGTAAGGGTGAGGCATTTATTGTTAAGTGAAGCTCAATAAATAAGAGTAAGTCCTATGCAAAATCCACAGGCCTGGTGAAGATTTGGTGGTGTATTAATTCATTTTAATAGTAAAGAAATTCTCAAGGAGGTTCCTTGAGGAGTGGACGTAGGCCTGGCGTGTCGAACAACTATAAATCTCAGTGTTTGATTTTCTCTTCCTATCTCTCTTATTTTTTATATTGATAATTATTATTTTGTTTTTTATTTGTTAAAATTTTGAATATTGTGTTTATAAATATTAATATTGTAAATTTTTTTAAATAACCCAATTCACCCCCCTCTTGGGTTGCCTATCTGGGATAACAATTGGTATCAGAACCTAGACTCTAATTTGTGTGACTTAACCATCTTGGAGTAGATTATGGCAGCCCCCAGTTATTCCTTACCTGAGGGTAGGGGTGTAAAAATGGTCCGAGGCCCGTGGGCGGCCCGACCCGAAGCCCGGGATGGGCCTGGCCTGTTTCGACCCGAGCCTAGTACCTTGGGCCTAGGCCGTCCATTTTGGAGCCCGGCCCAAAAAATTTTGGGCCATACGGGCGGCTCGGCCAGGCCCACTCATCCGGCCCTCTCTATATCAATGGTTAAATTTCAAAAAATAAAAATAAAAAACAACTTGTAATGGTTAAATAATTAAAAAATAAATAAATAAAATAAAAAGATTGATCTTATAAAAATAAAAAATAATCTTGTAAAAATAAAAAATAATCTTGTAAAAATAAAAAATTATAGAATTAAATAAATAACATTAATAATTTAAAAATGAAACAAAAAATAATAATAATTTATTAGATTAAAATCAAACTAAACTGTGTTTGGTTATGATTTTTTAAACACAGTTTTTTGAAAAATTTTGTATACTTGTTTGGTTAATCTGCAGTGATATATATATACATATACATGCTCTTAGTTTGATATATATATACATGCTCAATCTACAGTGATGGACCATGGTACAAACAATAAGGCGGATGCACATGACACATAGGACAATGTTGTTGGGCCCGTGGGGACCTATCACGGGTCTCGTTCTGATAATCTGAATCGTCAATGTATAGAACTCGTCGAATACTATATGCTTATAAAAAATCACGTTGATCGGATATCAATAACTATATGATCAAATTAATTTTGTATAAA
This sequence comes from Camellia granthamiana, assembly GCA_036172215.1. Taxonomy (NCBI): domain Eukaryota; kingdom Viridiplantae; phylum Streptophyta; class Magnoliopsida; order Ericales; family Theaceae; genus Camellia; species Camellia granthamiana. Next base: position 107,360,720 of record CM069907.1, read on the forward strand.
AAAAAAAATGGACGGTGAACAAATTAACGATTGATAAAAAACTAATCCGATCAGATAGATATCGATATTCGATCAATGTGATTTTTAAGCATATAGTACTAGATGAGTTCTACACATTCAACAGTTCTAATTATCAAAACGAGACTCGTAGTGGGCCCCCACGGGCCCAACAGTACCTGTGAAGTCTAATCCTATATACATATGATATATGTTCTGAAGTTATGAACTTATCACCATTTTGAAAGCAATCCATAAAAGAAGGAGAGAGAGAGAGAGAGAGAGAGAGAGAGATAAAAAAAGAGAAATGGAGTGTGTGTGATCTAATGTGACATTGTGTCACTGACATTGCGGTTCGGTGGCTGGCAATGGCTACTACTAGCCTAGCCTTTAGCCTAGCCTAGCCTTATCAATCACCCAACTCAAGTTTCAAACGGTAATATACAAACGGTCATAATTAAAATTACTATAAATATCTTTCATTTTTTAAAATAAATCTCATCACAAATAATTCTCTTTCTCTCTCTCTCTTAAACTCTCAATCTTTCCCAACTCTCAATTAATTTTGAAGTGTCATCCCTAAGTGACAATTGTAATTGTGTAACAAGAAACTTTATCAGAAGAACCGAATTTCTGTATCGCATTTGCTAGTCGGTAACATTAATTAGTTTAATTAAATTTATTAGCTACTCATTTTTTTCATTAATTATTTGTGCACATATATTAGTTATTATTTTTTACTGATTATATTTACACATTATTTAAATTAATTGTTAATTCTTATATATTGTTTTACTTACATTACTATGGATCCTAATATGCCTAATGTTTATGTTGATGTTGATACATATACTACACAACATGAATCTGTTGATTCTCCTTCTAATATCCATCTTCCAACAGTTGGATCATCATCTAGGAGCAGAAGTAGTAGTGTTTGGGAACATTTTGAAAAAATATCTATAAATAATCCTGATGGTACAATTACATTTAAAGCAAAATGTAAATATTGTGCATATTTACTTAGTGCTGCATTTGCGGGGGTATTAGTCATCTAAAAAGGTATGCTAACAAACATTTACAAAGTCAACAACCTGATATTCGAAGTCAAATGCAATTAGGGGCTTAATCAGCTGGTAAATTATAAACATTTTCATATGATCCTATACGTGCACAAAATTCTGTAATTGATTATATTATTAAAAAAGAACAACCTTTTGCTACTAGTGAATGTCCCGATTTTACAAAAATGATTCACGAAAGTTTTGCATTTTAATATCAAAGTTTTTTAAGAAATACTGCTAGAAACAGGATTTTAAAAAAATTTGAGGATGTTAAAAGTGAATTATTTGACATTTTTAAAAATTTGAATAGAAGAGTTTGTTTAACATCTGATCTGTGGTCAAATAATGGTTTTGAATATCAATGCATCACTGCACATTTTATTGATAATGATTGAAAATTAAATAAAAGAATTATTTCATTTAAATTAGTTGAACTTCCATATACTGGTCATTCGCTTGGTGTAAAAATAAGAAATGTATTATACGAGTGGGCTTTACAAAATAAAATATTTACGATTAGCTTAGATAATGCATCATATTACAATCAAATTATAGCCCATTTAAAATCAACTTTACATTTACTTGTTGATGGTGATTTATTTCATGTTCATTGTTGTGCCCATATTTTTAATTTGATTGTTAAAGAAACTATGCATGTATACGAAACTTCTGCACTTGTAATAAAAAATGCAGTTGTTACTGTTATGTCTTCTGATAATCGAATTTCAGAATATAAAAAAATTTGTCAACGAGAAAATATGCCATTTAGAAAATTAATTTTAGATGTAGATAGTAGGTAGAATTGAACATATAATATGTTAAAAACAACTTGTAAACAAAGAAGAGCAATAAATTTATTTTTTGCAACAACATCAATAGGAGGAGTATTGACTCCTACTGAACTTAATTGGCTCCAAGTAGCATTGTATAAAGATTTTTTAAAAGTTTTCGATACTTCAACAAAATTATTTTCTTATATATATATTCCTACTTCACCATTTGTTTTACATATGCTAATGAATATTATATAACTATTATTACTTCAATGAAAGAAAAATTTGATAAATATTTTGATCCTTTACCTCATCTATTAGGTTTAGCCATAATAATTGATCCTAGGTGTAAAGAAATTAGTTTGCAATAATTTTTAGAGTGTATTTTCGTTGATCAAACACAATTTGCCCCTATTATGCAAACCTGCAACAAATTATTTAAAGAATACAGGGCAGCTGCATCTGTAAATACACCTATACACACTAGACTAGCAGTCTCAACTTTTTGCAGCAATAAAAAGTAGAAGAATATATCAACATACAAATGTAAGTAGTTCTGAACTACAACGTTATTTGGAAAGCCCGTCAGTGGATGATTCCAATCATTTTGACATTTTGGAATGGTGGAAACAAAATGAAACTATGTGGCCTGTGGTTTCACAGATGGCCCGTGATATACTAACCGTTCCTATTTCTACAGTTGCTTCGGAAACAGCTTTTAGTGCAGGTGAATGAGTGCTGAGCGATTACCGGAGCAGGCTTTCACCCGAAATGGTTGAGGCACTAATGATATCCAGAGATCATATGCATGCGCTTACAAGAAAACAAAATTATAATGAAAAGGAACGAATTCAAAATGATTTGGATGACATATCCTCGGGCAACGCAACTGAAATGTTTGTCTCCTCCGATAATTGATCAACAATTTATTTTTTACTATTTCATTTCATTTCATTTCTTCTTTTTTTTTTGGTATTAGATTATTGAGGTGGAGTATAATGCAAATGATTGGTAGGCTAGTAGGTGCCAACCTAGTTGGGATGTACTTGACCTATAGTATTGCAATTGCTCTACCATCATTAGTAATCTACACCTAATTTATTTAATAATATCAATTTTGTAGTATTTTATTTCATTTTGAAATAAAAATTATTCATTCAATAAATGTTATATAAATAATTTAATATTATAGTATTGAAAGTTTCATTCTCATATATATAAAATTATTCATTTCGAAAGAAAAAAATTATATAATTGCATACTTTTTTAGTTATAAGTTCATAATTAAAAGAATATAAATTATACATAATTAAATTTAAATACCACCATGAAATATTTACATAACCAAACAAGACATCTCATTAATCTTAACTAAAATACTCTAGTATAATTATTTTTAATTTTTTATTCTTAATATAAAAAATATTAAAAAAGCCCGACTAGGCCCGGCCCGCGGCCCAGGCCAAGGCCCTAAGCCCGGCTCTAGGCCCTATTATGAGTGGGATTGGGCTTGGGCCTAGGCCTGGGTCTTACTTTTGGGCCCATGGGCCGGCCCGCTAAAAAGGCAGGAGCTAGCGAAGCCCGCTTGGGCAGGCCGGCTCGGGCCATTATTACATCCCTACATGAGGAACAAGTCTCCAATAGGCCATCACTGTTTAGCGGCACAAATTTTAGCTATTAGAAAACTTAGATGACCATACATGTTCAATCTAATGATTATGAATGTTGAAAAATTATTTGCAATGGTCCAAAAATTCCTACCAAAACCGTAGATGGCCTTAAGGTACCAAAATCTGAAGATGAGTGGAATGAATCAGATACTAGAATGGCCCAAATTAATGTCAGAGCCACAAGCATATTGTATTGTGCCCTAGATGCCAACGAATTCATTAGAACATGTAAAACCGCAAAAGAAATTTGGGATAAGCTTATAGTGACTTATGAGGGAACTGAACAAGTTAAAGAATCTAGAGTCAGTTTGCTAGTCCATAATTATGAACTCTTTAAAATGAAGCCTGATGAAACTATTCCTTAAATGTTTACTTGATTTACTGATATTATTAATGGTTTAACTTCTCTTGGCAAAATATATACTAATGCTGAAATTGTAAGAAAAGTGCTTAGGTCATTGCCAAAAAGTTGGGAGACAAAAGTTATTGCTATTACCGAAGCCAAGGATTTATCAAAGCTAAGTCTAGATGAGTTAATGGGATCTCTCTTAACTCATGAGCTCCTAATGTAAGAAGAAAAAAAAGCGGAGGATAACAACAAGAAGAAATGAATAGCCTTCAAATCCATCTCGAAACATTAAGAGGATGAGGAAGATGATTCGGATGATGACGAGGAAATGACATTTATCACTAGAAAGTTGAAAAGATTTGTGAAAAAGAAACAAGGTGTGTGAAAATGTTTCAGAAAAGATTTCAATAATAGGGATTTTCAAAAGGGAGAAAATCACAAAAAATTTGAAGTTACCTGCTATGAATGCAACAAACCTGGACACTACAAATCAGAATGTCCTTAACTTAAGAAACAATTCAAGAAAGATAAGAAGAAAGCCATGATTGCAGCATGGGAAGAAAATAGCGATGAAAGTGACTCAGAAACCAAAGTTTGCGAAAATGAGATTTCTAACCTATGCTTAATGGCACTTGGAAACGAAGATGAGGTAAATAACGAATCTTTTACGTTTGATGAATTACAATCAACTTTCGATGAATTACATGTTGAATTTATGAAACTTAGTTTGAAAAGTAACTATAAAGAGAAAGTGATTTCAAGTTTATCAAAAGAAAATGAATACTTAACTTCCAAGATTGATACTTTAGAAAATGAAGCCATGAAAATGAAAAAGGAAAATGAGATTTTAACTCGAAAAGAGTTTTCAATTTCTAATAAAAAAATTAGTTGTATTACAAGAAAAAAAATGAGTCTTTAAAAAATGAGCAAATTGTTTTGAAAGAAAATATTGAAGACTTGAAAAATACTCTTTCAAAATTCACTCAAGGTAGAGAGACTTTAGATAAAATTCTTAAAAATCAAAATCGTACTTTTCATAGAGCCGGAATTAGATATAGACCTTTTTCAAAAGTAAAAACTACCAAAAATGATTTTGTGTATGCATCTTCTAGTCACTCTCATCTCATATATCATTTTTGTGGTACAAAATGTCATATTTCACCTTCATGTCCTGTTAAAAGAAATCCTTTTGCTAAAATAAAAAAGATGTGGGTCCTTAAAGATATTTCAAGAGTGTCAAATTCTAACTTTTATGGACCCAAGAAAATATGGGTACCAATAGAAAAATCAAATTTTTGTAGGTATGTTTCAAGATAAAATCTAGTAACGATAGATGGTATCTCGATAGTGCATGTTCAAGGCACATAACTGGAAATAAAGCTATGTTCGCCACACTCCAATCAAAGGATGGTGGATATGTGACTTTTGGCGACAAGTTGTTTGTGCTTGTGCCTGTGCCGGTGCTAATGCTTTTTGGTCATTGTTTTCACTGTATCTAATACTTGTACTCGATACTTGTATCTAAATTCATGTAACAAAGAGGTTAAAACATGTCTAAATACCCAAGTGTATATTTTGTGGACACTTTGGCTACAAATTGAAGCTATGAATGAAGGTGTAAATTGAGCTAGTGATGGAGAAAAATGTGATTTGGCTTGAGCTCCCAATCTGTGCCTGCCACTTGAGTGTGAGTTGGGGTCCATGGGGGACTTGGAGGGGAATGTAATATCATTAGACTGACAAGAACTTCCGGACATGAAGCTTTAAAAAGTTCAATCAAAGCCACCTAGTTATTTCAATCATATATGCTATGTTTTATTGACTGTAAAATTCACTAATCATTGAAAACAGGGCATTTCTAAGTGAGGTCTGACCTGGTCTATACCATTCTCTCTTGTACTATTTTTATATAGACTCACGTACTGGTGTTTGGTTTGAGTTTGTGTCTAAGTGTCTAATTAGTCTAATTCCATGTTCAAGGACATAGAGACATAACAAAATATTCATATTTTTTAGGGTTGCAGCTCTGGTCGGCATATACTCATTTTTAAAGTCCCATACAAGGCCTTATGGGTTGTTATCATCCCTACATACTCTGCTAGAGAAAAAACTGCAAGTAAAGAAGGAAAATAGGCTAACTTGAAGTCTCAAAAGGAGCTAAAGCTGGGGTTATTGATTTGCATAGAGACTCTTGACCAATGCCCTGAATTTCTCTTCTTTTTCTGTATTTTTTAATCCATTTGTTTTTTGTTTACTAATAAAAGAATGAGTACTTTACAATTGGTGGAGTTTTGTGGTGTCTAGTCAAGTCTGTGGACAAAGTAGGTTGGTACAATTAGGTGAGCTCTTCTACATGCACCTAGTCAAGTCTGTGGTGTTAGTTAGATTCAATGAGCAAGTTTTCCAGAGGTTTTATAAACAGTTTTCTTTCCTCAAAAGTTGAAAAAAAACAAAAAAAAAAGGGTTGCATCATCTGTTATACACCAATTCCTTTGGAGGTTTGGCTATGCTTTCGTAGTTTTATTCTGTGTTCTTCATTCTGTGTTGCTAGGTTCAATCTATATTAATGAAAATGCATATTATATGTGTGGATACGTATTCTTATTTTTCTTACAGTTGCAGAGCTACGATCACATCCACCATTAAAAACCTTTTAAGGTTTTCTCACTTAAAGGACAATATTTTCAGCTTTTACATTACATCAGTTATGTTACTTATTTGGTTTGTATTGATTGTAGGATAAATTTGAAATTGGAGATAATTATGAGGCCAATTCACTATCCCAACAAGTTGTGGAAAAGAAGTATTACGTGTTACATAAAGATTGGAAGTGCAACATGAAGAAGAAATGGGAGAAGCTTATGGATGTGGGAACTGATCCCTATGTTTATCCATACAAAGGAGTCCAAATAAATGATTGGAAGTTTTTGATTGACCAAGTATCGTTAGATCCTATAAACAAGATATGTTATGATTTAGTTATAAAATAATAATGTCTTATTAACAAGCTCTGTGAAATCTTATAGAATGAATAATCAAATTATCTATAAACAACTCTAATTATTTATGCAAAGTGTCTAACCACCTTCAATATTACGTAGTACTCTTATCATTGTTTAACTATATATGTAACAAACCCCACAATAGCTAGTCATGGTAATAGGTAAGTGTGTTAAACTAGATTTCATTATATTTATGTTCAAAGTAAAGGCAAATAAACTTGTGATGAGAATATTAGAGAGAAATGGGTGACTACCTAAACTAATTGTGACCAAAATTTAAAAGATGGCATTTACAGTTTACTATTTGTTGACTACCTAAACTTAAAAAATTGTAATGTTCCATGGACCAATAGTTATTGACTATTCCATAGACCAATAGTTAAACCAAATTTGTTGACTGTTCCATGGACCAAAAAATGTGATAAAAAAGGCAAAAACGGGCCGTTTGGGGCTAGAAATTGGAAACAACCTCGAAACACTCCCGAGATTATAATGGTCACCTCGGCCTAGATTAAACAAACTTGTGAGAGCAAGCGGCGCTTCAATAGGACGCATGGTTAGATATTTAGACAAAAAAATGTGATAAAAAAGGCAAAAATGGACCGTTTAGGGCTAGAAATTGGAAATAGCATTGAAACGCCCTCGAGATTATAACGGTCACCTCGGCCTAGATTAAACAAACTTGTGAGAGCAAGCGGCGCGTCGATAGGACGCGCGGCTAGATATTTAGACCAAAAAATGTGATAAAAAAGGCAAAAACGGACGGTTTGGAGTGAAAAATTGGAAACAACATCGAAACAACCCCGAGGTCATAACGGTCACCTCGGCCTAGATTAAACAAATTTGTGAGAGTAAGTGGCATGTCGGTAGGAAGTGAAAAATTGCTGTATATCAGAATAACTTTTCTGATAAAACCCGATTTTATCATAAAGGATGCCATTGCCCTCGTTGATAGTGGTGCTGATATGAATTGTATTCAGGAAGGATTAATTCCTACTAAATACTTTCATAAAACAACCCAATCACTTACAAGTGCAAGTGGTAATTCATTATACATCCAATATAAACTTCCAGAAGTGTTAATTTGCAACCAAGGATTATGCCTTCCAACTTCTTTTGTTCTTATTAAGAACATGTCTCAAGCCATAATCCTAGGAACACCATTCCTGTGTCTCCTAATGCCAATCACTAAAATTGATTCTATTGGCATACATACAACCCTAAATAATACCTACAAGTTGCTGCACCTGTGGCCTAGTAAGTGGCCGTTTGAAGTGAAAAATTGGAGACAGCCTTGAAACAACCCCAAGATCATAATGGCCACCTCGGCCTAGATTAAACGAACTTGTGAGAGCAAGCGGCTCGTCGATAGGACGTACGGTTAGATATTTAGACCAAAAAATGTGATAAAAAATGGGGTAAAAACGGGTCGTTTGAAGTGAAAAATTGGAAACAGCCTCGAAACAATCCTGAGATCATAACGGTCACCTCGGCCTAGATTAAACAAACTTGTGAGAGCAAGTGGCGTGTCGATAGGACGCACGGTTAGATATTTAGACCAAAAAATGTGATAAAAAAGGCAAAAACGGGTCATTTGAAGCCAAAATTTGAAAACAGCCTCGAAACAACCCCAAGATCATAATGGTCACCTCCGCCTAGATTAAACTAACTTGTGAGAGCAAGCGGCGCATCGATAGGACGTACGATTAGATATTTAGACCAAAAAATGTGATAAAAAAGGCAAACGCAGGCCGTTTGGGGCTAAAAATTGAAAACAACCTCGAAACAACCCTGACATCATAACGGTCACCTCCGCCTAGATTAAACAAACTTGTGAGAGCAAGTAGAGTGTCGATAGGATTTGGATTTGCGACAAAAGTCCATTTTTAGTCGACAAAAATTATCCGCAACCAATTTTTTTGGTCGCTACTTTGGTCGCCAATTGAGGGTAGGCAAAAGTAATTAGCGACTAAAACTTTTGTTAGTCAGGAAAAAGTTGGATTTGCTGACTAAATTTTTGGTCACTAAATATATCATTACTGCGACTAATCCATTTAGTCGCTAAAACACTTTAGTCGCGAAAAGTTACATATTCCCAACCAAACATATCAATCGCTAATTGTCACATTCTACGACCAAACAAATTAGTCGCCAAAAGTAATATGCCACGACCAAATAGATTAATCGCCAATTGTCACATTCCACGACTAAATAGATTAGTCGCCAAAAGTCAAATTCGACGACCAAACTAAACTAGTCGCCAAAAGTCACATTCTACGACCAAATAGATTGGTCGGGAAATGTGTAATTTCTTGTAGTGAAGCTCATAACTAATCAACATATGGACAAAACTAAACTAACCAATTACCATCTAAAAAAAAAAACTTACCAATTGATGGCGGTCACATAAAATACGTTTGATTCAATCCTCCCATTTATAGGTATCTTAAGCACCTGATATATATAGTGGCCCTAGCTGGTAGAGCTTATTTCCAGCTTTTTTCAGCTTTTAGCTTAATTTAATCTATTTTAATGTGTTTGGTTCAGCTTAACAATACAACTTATAACTTTTTGTAAGTCAAAAATTAACTTATTTTTTGAGTCGGGGAGGAGAAGCTTAATTTATAAGTAAAAAATCAACTTATGTTCACAGCTATAAGTTATAAGCGGTTAGGCTATAAGTTATAATCACTTTCCCACAGCTACCAAACGGAGCCAGTGACCGCTTAGCAATTTGTAAATCCGTTATTTTTATTTATTTATTTATTTATTTTTTTATCTTTAGTGATATTTTTTAAAAATTAGGTCAAAATTTTTTACCCTTCTGACGCGTCTTGTATAAACAAATCTTAAAAAAAATAAAAATAAAACCCAAAAAAAGTTCACTATATTTTGCATATTTTTGTCTTTTTTAAAAAAAATCTTAAAAAAATAAAAATAAAACCCACAAAAAGTTCACTATATTTTGCATATTTTTGTCTTTTTTTAAAAAAAAAAAAAAAATTGGGTTGGTCTCATCAAGTAGAATTTAGAAACCTAAATTACAAATAAAAAAAATACTAAAAAAAAAAAAAAACTAAACACCCACTTAATCCACCCTTTATACTTGTTCAAGAATATTTATTTAACTCACATAAATAATATTGTATAGTACTCCAAAATTATTTATCTAACATAAGTTTTGTTTGCAGGTCAAATTGGTGAATTATCGCAGTCAAACTCACGAATACATGTATTTTCAGTCAATTTTTAGGTGCCACAGAGATGCCAGATCATCATGCTTATATGCACTTCAAGAGCTACTCTCCATGCATTGAACCTAATGGAATACCACCATTTGCTCATTTTTTTGATACTGGATTGATGGTGGAGTTTGAGTTTGTGACCCTTGTTTTGATTACTTGAAGTTATGAAACTATTCAAGGTCATTTTGTATTTGACTCATTTAAGATTGATTTGTTAAGTAAATAAATTAAATTTAAATATCTTTTAAAATTCGTTAAGTTTTTAAATTGTACTTGAATAACTTACTATCCAGCTTGATAAGTTTATATACATTATAAAAAATTAAGTTATTCAAATTCGACTTATTAAAATTTGTTTTAAATTGGCTTCTTATGTAAACCAACTTCAGCTTTGTTTGGCAATCAACTTTTTGGCTAAAAAAGCATTAAAAAAAAAGGCTAAATATATCAATCAGACAAAATATTACATCCAAATCATAATCATTTTACTTTTTCTCTTACCAAAGTCAAAAAAATCAAACTAAGCAAACTTTTAGTCCCAAGCTAAAATAATTAAAAAATTAAAAAGTCAACTTAAAAAGCCTATTACCAAACAACGACCAAACGTGTATTAAAATTTTCAAACCAAATTTAAATAATATCTTACTCAACTCATTTCCAACCCTAACTACAAGTTGAATGACAACCATCCACTTGATTCAAAGTTCAAAATTAAAAAAACAAAAAAGAGTAGTTAATTACAGAGAAACTAAAAAGTTAAACTTCAAGCCATAGAATATAGCTAATTATGAGGACCATTTTAAAGTATTCAACGAACTCAATCTTGACTTGTTTTAGAAAAAAAAAAGTTAAAAGTTAATTTTAAATTTTTTTTAAAAAAATATATAAAAAAATAATATAATCAAAAAATTGAAAAAATTATTTTTAACCGAATTGCCAAACAAGCCCCGTAAAATAACATCACCGATTTAGTCAAAACCACATGCTTAGAAAATTCCCATGTAACTGCCAGCTGGCCTCATTGGATAGTCTATCTTATTTATTTATCAACTATATCTCAACTTTTATATTGCATTCTTGTCGTTATTTAAGTTTGAAGGTATATGATTTTCACCCCCTCCACGTGGGAGGCTGTGGACCAAGAAAAAAAATAATAATAATAATAATTCAACCAATCACATCTCATTAGGGGTTCTGAGATTTTTTGTTTTAAATTGATATATCTCTTTAATTAAAATATTTATAATCATTGAATTATATTTTAAAATTTATGTATTTTAATATTTACATATGATTAAATTGTTGTTATAAATATTGTGACAAATAAATACAACAAAAAAAAAAAAATTAGGGATGAAAATCACCGACCTAAATTTTATCTCCACTTGTTTGAATTTCGTCATCAACTTGAGTGTTTTTATTTTTTTTTTAACGATAAAGTTGAGGACTTTGTGACTCTCTTTTGTTCACACATGATTACACCTGTAGTCGATGATGGATCTAAGGGGCGGGAGACGATTGCACCCTTAAAAATTTTAAAAATATTATATATTATATTAAAAATTTTAAAATAATTTAAAATTATAAGAATTCGTACCTTAAAATTTTTTATAAATAATTTTAAAATTACGTAGAGTAACTTTCAATTTTTTAAACTATAAAATAGCCTCCCAAAGACAATCCTGAATCTGTCCCTGACTGTAGTGATTAGAATGGATATGCATAACATAACATCCGAAATGACTTTGCAATTATATGACAATTTTTAAATATTTTTTTAACACAACTTATTTTAATTTTCTTATAAGTTGATTTATTAATTGACTTATAAACTGTAATCAACGCATTCTAAATTGCAATAAATCCACATGTGCATTTAAATCACAAAAGATATTAAAAATATACAGTTTAATATAATAAATACATCTCTTAAGAAAATAGGTAGAATATCAACGAACACGAATAATTTCAAAATATGTACATTTTAAATATTTTTATGTGATTTAATTTTGTTGATTTTAATTCGTCTTTTCCAATCGTTCATTTTTTTTTCATCAAATTTGTTCAACAATTTAAATCATAAAATTGATTTGATATAGCTCGCTCCAATAGTAAGAATTATTATTATTATTTTTAAAATTATATAACATATGATAAAAATCTCATATAATATTGAATAAAAAACAGGGTGTCCACTACAAGACTCATATAATATTTTGAAAATATTATAGCAATTCCTGACTTTTGACTCTTCAATTTTGTAAATTTTCCACAAAGAATCCACTTTGACGAATCAGTATCCAAGCGTTGCCATCAATAATTAGTACTCCAGCAGAAGAAGACAAAAGTAGAAGATAAAGCTTCTCTTCAATTATCAGAAAAATGTACGCCCAGAAAAGACAAAAAGATTTTGTAGATATTTTGTGTCTGTAATTATTTAAGTCTGTCCGTCATAAGGTTTTTCCTTCACTCACTACTTTAATAAAGCGGATAACCCTTACCCTACTTTATTAAAGAAAAGCTGTGAAAATCCTTACACGTGTCTTGTAATAAATTATAGTGTAAAAATTTTGTCAAAAAATGAGGATTGAATGATATGCGACAAGGCCCAAAGCAGTACCCGATATCATTATCCTAATCTTTTATTGATAAAATTTATCCATATCTAGAATAGTGATTTGAGTCAAGCGTAGAAAATCTTGCAACGTCTAGTAAAGTCTATGGCTTAGGCTTAGTAGCCTTTAGACTTTTTGAGGCTAAAACTTTTTGACGAAGTGATTTTTTTTTTTTTTGGCTTGTATGTATCAATCATGTGTATAAATTGGCATGCTTGCCAACGAAAGAGGCAGAATGAAAAATACCTCTTCACTCTGTATTGTAAAATTTCCAACCCTTCACAAAAAACCTCTAAATGTACTAAGTCTTTCAGAATTTCAGAGTCTGTAATATAATCTTTCTAAGTATATTTCTTATTAATATGAAGTGTGAGTAGTTGCTCTTTTTCTTTAAATATTTCAAAAGGGTAACTCTTCTATTTTAAAAATTTATTTTCTTTTTGGAAAAAACTAAGTTTATGGAATGCTTGTTTGCTCATTAATATTGCATGCTTTGAACCTTTGTAGTATCTGTTGTTTTCTAATTTATTACTGAGTGACCTTAGTTGAAGAGCCCGTGTGAGCCGTGGTTAGGCGTTGGAGGGCAAATTGTAGGCAGAAAGGGAAAGGTAAAAATTAGAAAATAAAAATATACTATGTTGAACGAGGCTTATCTACAAGGTGGGAGTACATGTAATGAAAACAAACATTACCTAAAAATAGTTTTGCCAAAGAAAAAAAAATTTAGAATAAAAGGAGAGCAACCCGAGTAGAAATATTAAGGAAATATTGTCCATATAAGAATTTAAAAAATCAAAAAATTGTATGCCCTTAGAAGAAGAACTTAGGATTAAAATTAAAATAAGTACTGAACTTATACAAGAATTAGAAGATCAAAAATTTAGATATCAGTTTCTTTTATCATTAGCCTTTGGCAAATCCCTAGAAATTACAGTTTAAAAATTTCTCAAATAAATAGACAACTAACTGTAAAACAAGAAGTCTTAAAATTAGCCATACAACAGCCTGAAGACCTATTAGTATAACTGTAGAATTAATTAGATAATTCTCAGCCCAATTTCAAAATAGTGGTAGACCACTAACTCACCCCAACCCCAAAAAATTGGTATCAGAGCAGTGTTCGGTTTTAGGACAGTTTAAGTTAGTTTATGCATTTTACTTGTGGAAATAGAGTAGTTTTTATTTTTGGACATTTTAGTTATAAATTTCATGTTATAGTAGCTTGTAATAATTTTAAAGTAGGATTTAATTTTGTGTATGAAAAGAGTAGAATATTTAGATTTAGAATTCAACAATTATAATCATCGTCTTAGCATAAATAAAAATAAATTTCGTTGTAATTTTGAAGAGACCTTTACACATGTAACGCCCTCAAAATAAACCCATAATATCATACATTCTAGATACCGAAAGGAGATTATATTACAATCATCAGAGTATTCTTACAAGATGTATTACATATTGACTACAAAAGTAAATGTCCTATGGGCTTACAACTTTCTAAGTCAGCACTTGGTTACAGAAAGAGAGTACTAACTCTATACAAAGAAGCCCTTGGCTTGATAAACATGTAATACAACAAACAACAAAAGGTAGTTTAACTGCCTCAAGCCTCCTAAGCTACGTCTTTGGAGGTGGCATAACACTTGTACCTGAAAATGATGTCCCATATAGGGTGAGCCAACGCCCAGTAGAGATACGCTAAACATAATATGAACAATAACTAAAATGTTAGCAATTGATAAACGTTTAACTCTTACACAACAACTTATGACCCATTTCAATCCCATGACTAATATGCACATGTTCTATTCCAGTTTCCATTTCTTATCAAATTCTCAATTCAAAATTATAACTCAGAACTTGGCCAATCAATTTAAATGAGATCACATCTCATGTCAACGGTATTTCTATTTCAGGTGAAATAATAACTCATTTTAAACCTTTCATACTTCATAATAGATACACATTTTGGTACTGTATCAAAGTCTAACAAAAACATTTCTATACTTCTCAAATGATATACATTTTAGTGCTATATCTGTCACGCCCCCAAAATAATACATAAAACCCATCAATATTAACATGCATTGATGTCACGACCCAAACCCGGCCCTATGGGTTTAGCACCGTAACTGGCCAGTAATCCGTGATTACCAAATGCCTGCTTAACAATCATACAATATAACAGAGTTCAGGGCCTGGCGGAAGCCAAAACAATAAATGAATAGTGTCCAATGAGCTGTGACAATCTGTATGCCAAAAGTTTTTCATGCATTCAAACAGTCCTGAAACAGTACGGTCTATACAACCATTTACAGTTAGTCGGTACAGGGATCCAATCCCTTGACAACAGTACAATACAGTATGGCATACACTATATACATATACATAACAGTCGATAAAACCGGGGCCTAACCCCTTGGACAGTACAGTAAACAGTAAACAGTCTATACAGTGATCTCACAATAGTACAAAACAGTGAGACAGTCAGGGGAAATACAAAAGACCCCAAAGCCATAGCATGGCAACACGGAACCTCGCAGTGAGGCACATAGGCTGGCTTGACAAAACTGGGGACCAATCCCACACTCCTAGCTCCGGTCTGGCTGCTGAGAACCTACATATATATATAAACAGTGAGCTAAAGCCCAGTGAATAACATAATGTATAAAGGGGTTATGAATGAATGTCCTTATAGCAATGAAATCAATTCATTTAAGCAGTATTTCAATCTTTCAGTATTTCTGTCAATCAATATTTCGATCAATCAATACTTCAGTCAATCAATATTTCGATTAATCAATATTTCAGTCAATCAGTCATATGTGGTACATCCATTAGCCTATAAACGATAGGTCCAAAAGGACCGGGCCTTATCAGACCCAACAATAGAGATGGCCATCAATCAGTAAACAATATGGTTCCATAAGGAAACCGACAGAGATCTCTGTAACAGTATGTGGATTCAAGAGGTGGCTCCCACTGTAGCACTTAGTTCCGTAGAATCTAGAGGTGGCTCCCAGTGTAGCACTTTGCTCCGTATCAGTCAATAACAATGGGTGCTAAGGATGCCACAATACAGTTCGAAATACAGGACATACATTCATTCAATAAACAATATTAGTTCAATAAACAGTTCAGTTCGGTATTCAAAATATAACCATTTTGAACATATCTTTACACAATCTGTTACTCACAGAGATTGGGCTAATAGCAACTAGAGCGCGTCCCCGAGAGCCAACCCTAAACAATTTACAAATAGAACACACACTAAGCTATACAGTTGGGAAAGATCAAAAACTTAATCCCTAATTTGCCTCGGTGTGTACTACATCTATATCCTCATTAAGATGCCTTAAACTAGGCCTAAGAATGCCTAGAATGGGATGAGGATGCAAAAATATAGTTGGAAGACATTTTTCAAAAGTTGCTGAAATTAAGAGCTTCGCTCGAGCGAGCCTTCCTTCGCTCGAGCGAGCTTCCAAAATCAAAGTCTTCGCTCGAGCGAACAATCCTTCGCTCGAGCGAACTGCTGGAACAGTAAAAGTACTAGATGCTCGATTTTTACGCTCGAGCCACCAATCCTTCGCTCGAGCGGAGCTCTGAACAAACATTGGTCGCTCGAGCGAGGAATCCTTCGCTCGAGCGAGGAGGCCAAATTCTGGAATTTCCAGATTTGTCTTCCAAGTTCGAACCAAGCATTCTCCAACCCAAAACTCAACCTCTTGGGCCCAAATTCTGGGAAATACATCCTAAAACAATGTATAACAAGTTTCAAAAGCCAATTTATGAATTCAAGCCCCAAAGGTGAGTCAATTAAATCCATCTTCAAACCATTTTCAAGAACAATGAAGAACATGCAAACATGCATGAAATTAAACCATTCCAAAGCTCCAATTCTTGCTCCAAAGAGCTCAATCTTTTCAAAACAAGATGAAAACATGGATTTAAATATGATTATGAACATGCATGTGGCATTTGACCATGAAATCAACTCAAACTCATCAATTCAAGCATGCATGCATAATATATGCTATAATCCAACATATTTGAACTAAATCATGGCTTAGCTTTACAATGAAGCATGAATCATGCAAGAACTTGTTCAAAGACACAATGAAGAAGATGAATGATCTACCTTAGGTGTAGGATTAGAAGTGTAGAAGCTCTAATTTACAATTACCCTTCCAATTCTCCAAGTTTATAAGCAATTCTTCAAGAACAAATTGATTTCACTCCAAGCCTCTCACCCTCTACTCTCTTGGTCGGTTAGGCTCTCAATTGTGGCTGATGAAGAGTTTGCTTTGGTCAAGTATAGTAAGGTCCAATATAATATTCTAAGTGGTCCACTATGGGTGGTCTAATTGGTAAATAAACCCAAGTTCGCAATTAACTCAATATTTCTAATTTAATCCGGTTAAATCATACCAAATCAATTTTCAATTAAATATACCATAAAATCACATAATTTACGGTGATCATAAATCACTGATCAATTTCCGGTTCGGCCGCCGATAAGGCCTTCAATTAGCAGTTTAAACGTAAACACCCGAACAGATAATTAAACGGTCGAACGAATGGGAATGCAATACAATAGGCACACTCAGTCAATTCGGTTCCAGTTTTCAATCAATTCGTTCAATATTTTAGTTGATTAAATTATCAGTCATAAGCAGTCTCCATTTAACAATAATCAGTACTTAATTCAGTAATTAATCGATAATCGATACGAGGGTTGTTACAATTGACATGAGAGACAAACATCATTTTATTCAACAGGGTAGTCCTTTACAAGAAGCATTACATACCAACACAGAAATAAATGCTCTATGGGCTTACAGCTTTCCAAGTTAACACTTGGTTACAAATAAGGGAGTACTAACTCAATTACACATTAAGCCCTTGGCTTGGATCCACAAATAATACATCAAAGAAAATAAAGCAACAAAAGCAGTCTGTCTGCCTCTAGCCTTCCAAGCTATGTCCTTGGAGGTAACCTGCTACCTGTACCTGAAAATAATGTTCCCATATAGGGTGAGCCACAGCCCCGTAGAAATACACTAAACCAACTATGAGTAATGACTAGAAGATCAACAACTGATAGATGGTCAACACAGATACATTCATTCATATCATATGACAACTCCATGACAATCAAGTCTACGCTACACTTCACCTTCCATTTCTTATTCAACTTTGAGTTTGAAAACACGGCTCAGTACTCTGGCCAAAACATTTGATGAGATTATAATCCCTCACTAAAACACTTTTGAAATTCCTTCAAGATACATATGCTGGTACCGCATCAACTTATCATAGAAACATTTCTATACTTCACAATTGATAACGATATACATTTTAGTGCTATATCAAATCAATCCAAACAACACTTCAATCGATAAGCGTAAGAGCTATATCATAACTGCAATAGGAGAGCATATGAGCTGCATCCCCGGGTCCATCCCCCATCTTCCCATAACTACTAATCTGGTTTAGAGGTACATCCCCCATCTTCCCCTAAACTGTTAACCGGCTTAGAGGTACATCCCCCATCTTCCCCTAAACCGTGGAGTACATCCCCCATCTCCTCCCATACACAAGCAATGCATATAAACACATAATCATATACGCAATCAATCAATACATCAAGCTAATGTATTCTACCAACCGTCATACTCTATGACACATCCAATCGATTAGTTTTAGTTTGCCTAATCATCATGCATTGTCCACAACAATCAACACTACCTTCTACCGGTAGCCCAAAGCAATTATCTCTAAACATGAAATAAATGCACAAATGGATAGTATATCAACATTTCAACTAGGTGAGTAATGAATGACTCAACTACACCCTTTAGTCCCATACATCCTCAATTCCATCATTCTCAATTCAATTCCTCGTTTTCTTTAATTAATTACATACATTAATTAATTAAACTAATTAGGGTAAATTACCATAATTCTCAAATAACCCCAAAGTTCCATTTCTATCAATGTTCCAACATTAAATCTCATTTCTCTATGCCAAACATGCATCTAGGTTTATTATAAATAAAGCCCCAACTTTTGTAAAATTACACAAAAGACCCAAACTTTCTCAAAATTACCCAACAAACCCCAACATATCAAAATGCTAAAATTCAAAGACACAACTCATAAGATGGAGTAGGTTATCCCTACCTCGAAGTCAGAGCCCAAACAGAGATGAAGACCAAAACCCAAAGTGCTCCAAATCCCAACTTTTTCCGATTAGAACGAAGATCTCAACACCCTCTATCTTATTAACAAAGGCCTTAGGGTAGGAAATCACCCTAGGTAGATCAATTCTTAGAGAGAGTGCAAGTGTAGAGAGAGAAGCTCTCAAAACAAGAGTTTGAAGAAGATAGAGTTTAGAAAAAGTGATGTTTAATTCGGTGCTGTCTTGCTGATATAAACAGGCTTGCTCGAGCGAAGACCCCGTCGCTCGAGCGACCAGACACAAAAACTGGCCTCGCTCGAGCGACCAAACACGCTCGCTCGAGCCAACAGTGCAAATTTTCCGATTTGCAATACGACGCTCGCTCGAGCTAAGGACAGCTCGCTCGAGCGAAGAACGGACCAGATCGCTCGAGCGAAGAAAAACTCGCTCGAGCCAGAAAATGTAACCTTCAGGTCTGGGCCAGACGCAATCGGTCGCTCGAGCGAAGCCATCCTGGCTCGAGCCACCAGAAACAAAAACTACCCTCGCTCGAGCGACCAAACCCTCGCTCGAGCGACCGGCCAAAAATCTGGGCAGCAACACTTGGCTCCCAAGCACAACCAACCTATAACAAACCTGCCCAACACATCCTATAACTCAAATACAAAGTAAGAAAGGATGTAAACAAGACAATACTCAACTACCAACATCCACGGACACATGTCCGGATCACTGTACAACAAGGGGTAAAACTCGGGATCGCTATAATATCAAATCAAACAAATACTTCCATACTTTTCAAATGATATACATTTTAGTGTTATATCAAATCAAACAAACATTTCCATATTTCACAAAAGATACACATTTTAGTACTGTATCAATCTCAACAAAACACTTCTATACTTTACAAGTGATACACATTTTAGTGTTGTATCAATCTCAAACAAAAATTCGATTTAGAGGTCCATCCCCCATCTTCCAATAAACCGTGGAGTACATCCCCCATCTCCTCCCACACAATACAATGTATATAAACAATTATCATATACAAATTTAATCAATCAAGACAAATGATACACATTTTAGTGCTATATCAATACCAAACAAAACACTTCTATAATTCACAAATGATACACATTTTAGTGCTGTATCAATGTCAAACAATATCCGGTTTAGAGGTCCATCCCACATCTTCCAATAAACCGTGGAGTACATCCCCTATCTCCTCCCACACAATACAATGTATATAAACAATTATCATATATAAGTTCAATCAATCAATACAAAATTTTTTGATGTATTATACCAACCGCCATATTCAATAGCATATCCAATTGATTAGTTTTAATTTGCCTAATCATCATGCATTGTCTACAATAATCAAGACTACCCTCCACCGGTATTCCCAAGCAATTATTTCTAAACAGAAAATAAATGCACTAACAGATAAATTGTCAAAGAATGCTCAAGTGGGTGATTATTAAATCCAATACTGGCATTCTAACTCATAGTGAGCTTATTTCATTTCTCTCATCTCAATTTCATATTTCCACGACAAGTGACATTAATTACACTAACGACCCAAATATATCCAAACATGGCATTTTCCCCCTTTTCTCAATCTTGACCCCAAGGGTCCAAATAGCACCAACAACATCAATATACTCATTTTAAAACCCAAATACACATTTATGGTTCAAAAGAAACAAAACTCCTCTTTTCAAAATCACACATTTGAAACCCTAACTTTCGAAATCCAAAACCATTTATACAAAAGCTCAAAATCTAGGTTAAAGCCCATAAAAATGAGTAGGAATCCCTACCTCAAAAGATAAAACCCAAAGGAGATGATAGAGAAAACGAAATTGCTCCAAACTTCGAGATCCACGGATCAAAATGTAGCCCTCGACGATCAACACACTTTTTACAAAGGCCGAAGGGTAGGACTACAACAAAAAAGGCCTTTGGTGACAGATTGATTTTGTCTCCAAACATCAAAATTTCGTCACTAAAGTGATCTGTGACGAAAAAAATTTGTCACCACGTTCGTGGCCTATAGGTCGTCACAAAAAGTACCTGGTGACGAAAAACAGTTTCGTCACCTATTTTTCATTTTTGGCGCCGAAATATTTCGTCTCCAAATGTGGAATTTTTCGTCCTCTAAAACACCAATTTCGTCACCAAAACTAAATAATATTTTATTTTAATTGTTTTTTGTGACGAAATATTTCGTCACCAAATATATTTTAGTGACGAAAATTTTCCTCACCAATGATATGGATTAAGGTGACAAAAAAATTCGTCACTAAAATGAACAAAAAAGAATTATTCAATGACAATATTTTGTCACCAAATATTTCAATTTAGCGACGAAATATTCAGCAAATGTGATGAAATTATTTGTTTCATATTATATCATTAGTGACAAAATTATTCATCATGTTTTTTGAAAACTAATAGCGACATTTTTTACTGTCATTAATAAAAATTAAAATTTTTGAAAATGGGGTACTATTTTCTTCCAATTTTTTTTTTCTTTTCAGTAACAATTCCCTGCGCATTTCAATAACCTGTTCAATAAAATATCTATTACAAATCAATACAAAAATCTGTTCATTTTCATAAACATCACAATCGAATTTTAGCACTATCCACAAAAATACAATATGAACTGCATGCGGATTATAAACATGTCTCCTAATATCCACAAAAAACGTCTACTAATATCCACAAAAATATAATATCAACAATATGCAGATTACCAAATACAACTCCTAATATCCAACAAAAAACATGTCTACTAATATCAACAAAAATAAAATATGAAGGGCGGATTACCAAACATGCCCCGTAATACTAACAAAAATATAAAATTTACAACACAACCAAAATACATATAAGGTAATATGAACAAAAACACAAAATGAGCTACCATCGGCCCTCCAAATTACCAAACATGTCCATATCAAATCTCGAATCTGCAAAAAAATGAAACACAAAAAATAAAAATAAAAAAAATTGTCAGTTAGACAATTATTATCTTATCCATAACATATACAATTTAACATATATTTTTGGACTTAGTTTTCAAACCGAGAGTCCCGTGCTAGTTCCGTAACTTTCCACAACTCACATTGGTCCATCCCGAGGTGTTTGAGGTGTTTCCCTGGCCGTCTCGTGGCTATTGCATGATTTTGGCCCCCCGAAGACCTATTTTCAAGCTTAAGTGTGAAAAAGTACATTTTTAGACTTAGTTTTCAAACCAGGAGTCCCGTGCTTGTTCCGTAAGTTTCCATAACTCACATTGGTCCATCCTGAGGTGTTTGAGGTGTTTCTAGGGCCGTCTCGTGGCTGTTGCACAATTTTGGCCCCCGAAGGCCTATTTTCAAGCTTAAGTGTAAAAAAGTACATTTTTTGACTTAGTTTTCAAACCGGGAGTCCCGTGCTAGTTCCGTTAGTTTTCACAACTCACATTGGTCCCTCCCGAGATGTTTGAGGTGTTCCTCGGGCTGTCTCGTGGCTGTTGCACGATTTTGGCCCCCGAAAGACTATTTTCAAGTTTAAGTGTGGAAAAGTGCATTTTTTGACTTAGTTTTCAAACCGAGAGTCCCATGCTAGTTCCGTAAGTTTCCACAACTCACATTGGTCCGTCCCGAGGTGTTTGAGGTATTTCCCAGGCCGTCTCGTGGCTGTTGCACGATTTTGGCCCCCGAAGGCCTATTTTCAAGCTTAAGTGTGAAAAAGTGCATTTTTGGACTTAGTTTTCAAACTGAGAATCCCGTGCTAGTTCCATAAGTTTCCACAACTCACATTTGTCCATCCCGAGGTGTTTGAGATGTTTCCCGGGCCATCTCGTGGCTGTTGCACGATTTTGGCCTCCGAAGGCCTATTTTTGAACTTAAGTGTGAAAAAGTGCATTTTTGGACTTAGTTTTCAAACCGGGAGTCCCGTGCTAGTTCCGTAAGTTTTCACAACTCACATTGGTCCATCCCGAGGTGTTTGAGGTGTTTCACAGGCCGTCTCGTGACTATTGCACGATTTTGGCCTCCGATGGCCTATTTTCAAGCTTAAGTGTGAAAAAGTGCATTTTTGGACTTAGTTTTCAAACCGAGAGTCCCGTGGTAGTTCCGTAAGTTTCCACAACTCACATTGGTCCCTCCCGAGGTGTTTGAGGTGTTACCCGAGCCATCTCGTGGCTGTTACACGATTTAGCCCTCCGATGGCCTATTTTGAAGTTTAAGTGTGAAAAAGTGCAGTTTTGGACTTAGTTTTCGAACCGGGAGTCCCGTAGTAAGTTTCCCCAACTTACTTTGGTCCCTCCCGAGGTGTTTGAGGGGTTACCTAGGCCGTCTCGTGGCTGTTACATGATTTAGCCCTCCGATGGCCTATTTTCAAGCTTACACGTTGGAAAAGTTCAGTTTTTTACTTAGTTTCATGCTTACGTGTTGAAATAGTGCAAATTTCAAAGTTGTTTTCAAATTGGGAGCCACGCGCTTCTTTCGTACGTTTGCACAACTTATGTTGCTCCGTCTCAAGGTGTTTGTGATGTTTCTCGGATCTTTACATACATATTTCACTATTTTCCCGTGACCTTTCGCCCCTAAATGTCAGTTTTTTTTTTATTCTACCCTAGTTGATTAAGAAATTTGTACTAAATTAACATAGAAACATAATATACTAACAAAGACTACTAATCCAATAAAATAAATTAGAAGAACGCACCGAGCTGTATACCCTGACCAGGATTGATTTTGATCCACATCGATGTTTTGTCTTCATTTGCATCATATTATTCACATTAGCTAGTGATTGTTCCTACACAATTGAAACACCAATAAAAACAAGAAAAGATAACATTATTAAGAAGAAACTTAATTTTTGACAATCAACATATATAAAACATTTTACCTTGAAGCTAGTCATTCACTATAATTTTTTACTATACCAGTCATGGAAAGTCATTCACTATATCAGTTTTCTCCCTATCCCTTTGTATTGGTATTGAGACATAAGTTTTTAAATAATGTGTAGGAAGGGAATAAGTCAAAATGGAGTTGGGACACATTGTTCATATGGAAGAAATTAGATGGAGGCAGAAGGCAAGGGATTTATGACAGGAATATTCAGTTCTTTCACAAATTGACTAACACCCATAGGACACAAAACTATGCAAAAGTTTAGAAATTAATGGGGTGGAGAGGAGGGAGGGGATTAAGAGTGAAGTGATTCAGTTTTATGAGAGGCTTTATGCTGAGACCAATCATAAAAGGCCTCGTCTTGATGACTTGGCTTGGGGAGGCAGTTTACTGAAAAGGAAGTCATGGGAGTCTTGGAAAACTTTTTTTTTTTTTTTTTTTTTTTTTTTTTTAATTTTTACTTCTATTTGAGAAGTTTAATTTAAAAAAGTCGAATTTGTAGTTTGAAAAATTATACCCAGTATAGTCCAGTATAAAAAGCACAATATTTAAGTAAAAACCATTGACAAAATTCTCACAATTTTAGGTCTCCATTTTATCATTTAGTGGCTTTGCATCACCTCTAGTAGCCAAGTTGTACTAATTTTACAGCAATAGAAATTGAGGGAAATTGAGTAATACTATTCACTTCTTTTTTGAAAATAGAGAATCATTTAGGGACATCTGAGAAAACATGGGTTTCCAACATCACAACCCCTAGAATCAAGCAAGGGAACATTTTATACATAAAACATATATACACACTCTTTTTTGTACACTTAATTTCACATAAGTTCTATTTGAGAAGTTTTTGTTTAAACAAGCTTTTTTATTAATACAATCAAAGTAAAGAAACAAGCTAAATTTGTAATTTTACATGCTATAACCCAAAATTATAATACACTGGAAATAAGCACAATGTTTGGGTGAAGTTCATTTAATGTGTTTACATTGCAGGTTTCAATTTTACCCTTACATGGATTGGCATTATCTTTGGCCAACTAGTACTAATTTTAGAAAGACATGAGGGAAATATAGTAAAACTATCCATTGACTTCTGAAAATGGAGAATAATTTAGGGACATCCAAGATGGAGCTATGAAATATATATCACATGGAAGTAAAATTGTGTTACATTAAAAGTTAAGTTGTCTTTATGAATGTATTGACATCTACTTGTAGCCAATGTTATTGTCATTTTAGCATACATTCTAGAATTCGTTTTTTAATTTTTAATTTATTTTTAAATAACCAATTTTTTTTTCTTTAAAAAAAAACAATCCAATTTTTATTTTATTTTATTTTTTTTTTATTTATTTTTTTTTATTTTTTGGTTGTGTTGTAAGGGCTGTTATATATAACATTTTTATTTCACCAAACTTTTCATCTCCTTGGTGAATTCTCACTTATAACATGATAACTTTCAAATAGTCATTTACTTTGTATATATATATAGACATATTTAAGAAAAGCTCACAAGAAAACAATATAATATAGTAAGATCCAACCACTCAGCATTTTATCAAACACTAAGAGGCATAAATAACATGTATATAGTTTTCTTCTCTACGGGACAATAGAAACAAAGTAGAGATATATAGAGATACCTAAGCAAACATAGATACACAAACATAACCAGCCAAAGACAACAAAGAGAAACAAAGACAAGCAATCATCATACACATAACACAAATCATCTTGATATGAAGTCACGATTTTGGGTATATGTTAATATTTAGATACATACAAACATGTGCAAACATCACAGAGAGACGAGGAAGAGAATCACCTGATACGAAT
Source organism: Camellia granthamiana (assembly GCA_036172215.1). NCBI lineage: Eukaryota > Viridiplantae > Streptophyta > Magnoliopsida > Ericales > Theaceae > Camellia > Camellia granthamiana. The sequence continues at coordinate 107,386,377 of CM069907.1, forward strand.
TTTCTATCCAACAAAAACCTAGCAAAAATCTTGAACAAAAAGAATGGTCAAAGTAAAATAGGAGCCATTAGAAGTAAAAATCAAAATTACCTGAAAAATTGGCAATTGCAACAAAATCATAATTTTTCGATCAAAACCCCCAATCAAAAACCCTAAATTTTCAATTTAAAACTTAACTTCTCAAAACTTTTTTTTCCCCCCCAAATCACTAGACATATACATGAAATAGAACAAATGGTGATAGAAAAATCTGAACAAAATTTCACAAGAAACAGAAAAATCGACCGTCGTTCAATCAACACCTCTTGACATGGTGGTTTCGAAACCCTAGCTTCTGAGAGAGAGAGAGAGAGAGAGAGAAGCAGCAGCAGTTTACCATAAAAAGAAAGATAATCTGCAATAGAGAGATGAAATCGAAATCGATGAGATGATCAAAATCGAAATAGAAATCGAAAGCAAAACAACAGAAAAATGAGTGATCACTTTAATAGAAATCAACAAAGATAAGAGGAAGGAAAGGTGGAAGCAATGTACCAGGTAACCCTTCTTCGATGAGACGAACCCTTCTCCTGATTTACCCCGGCAATATTTGTTTCCATCACATTCAATCTCTCTCTGATTTCTTCCATCTATTTAGAAGGGGAACCAGAATGTTCCACCGTCTTAATCGCAGACGCACACAGTGCTTCACACGCACAGTTCTCAAGCCCTAGATTGCCCAAACAATTCTGAGTAAACACCCCCAAATTTTCATCATCAATGGTAACAATAGCTACAGACATCAGGAAATCAATGAGCAATTGAAACCCTAGAAGACAACGTTTTCTAGAGAGCTTCTCTCTCTAACCCATCTTTTGAATTTAACTTTGTTAAATGGAAGCCCATTCTATTCCCCCTTTTGATGAAACCCTCTGGGTTTATTTTCATTAGAAGCCAAAGCATTGTATTTTGATTTTTTTTTTTTTTTTTTTTTTTTGTGGGGGGGGGGGGGGGGGGCCTTGTGATTTTATTTTATTTTAAATTTTTTGGTATTCTATTCTGATTAAAGGAACACAAAATAGTTATTTTAAAAAAAAAATTCTAATATATATATACTAGCGTATGCCCGTACCTAAAGGCACGATATAAATAATGTTAACATTATAATATAATTGTAATTTCAATACCATTTAAATTTATTATTTTATTTGATAAATTCACAAATTTATTATAAAATTTTGGAGTTCTCATAAAATTCCTTACGAAAACTCGTTTTTGCTTATACAATATATAGCTAGATAGATAGATATGTCTGTCATACATACAATTTCCACCAGTATGCATACAATAATGCTTTTGCTTATATAATTATATGAAAATTTTATGTATGCCCGTAATGTCCTAGTGTATTACGGACTTACATACATTATATGGAAATATGTGTAAAATATATTGAACATAAAGGAGAAAATAAAAAAATTAACAAATAGAGAGAAAAATAAAAATGGAAGAAAATAAAAAAATAAAAATAAAAGAGGGAGGAATATGGGATCATGAGATCATGGAAGGAAAAAGTAAGAGAGAGAAAAGAGAAAGTAGAAAATGTACATGTAGGATATTTGTGAAAAATATATCTCAGCCATTGTTTTATAATTTAAATAAATCTGAGCCGTTCAAATGTCCTACTAGGACAAATGTGTGTAGGACAAATTCAAAAACCATCTTTCTTTATTATATAGATATTTTGGTGATTGGCGCCCCAAATTTCATATTGGCGCTTTTTTTTTTTTTTTTTTTTAAATCATACAATTCACAACATGCATTGTGCGTCGTAAAAAAGTAATACTTTTAACGGCAGGCGATGTGTGCGTCGTAAAAAGTGCAATATTTTTAACGGCAGGTGTTGTGTATGCCGTGAAAAGTAGGCTAGCGTATGTGCGTCGTGTGTAATTGATGTATTAATGGCATATCATATGCACGTCGTGGAAAACTTTTATTATTTATGGCGTGAATTGCAAGCCGTAAAAAAATTATCGTTATTACCATTTACGGCCTACGCAATAGACACCCCGTGGTTGGAAAAGTATGTATGCCGTGCAAAAAAAGTAAGTCATAAAAATGAGAAACTACGGCGTGCATTTATTGTATGCCGTTGATGTGGTGCCATAAAAAGTCAGTTTTGTTGTAGTGGAGGAGGGCAAATGCGTGAGGCGTGAGAGAGAAGAGACATAGAGGCCAGAGGCGTGAGGCGTGAGAGAAGAGAAAGGGGGAGGTGAGGTCATGTAGGATGAGGTTTGGTGGTCAAATTTGTGTGTGAGAAGAAGAACTGATATATCTAAGACACCAACATATTCATTTCCCTCTAAAAACCTTTAGCAACTAAACCATTTATTTGGTGGCAAAATTATTTCCTCACTAAAAGATAAAATTATTAGCCACGAAAATAGTTTTCTCACTAAATAATATTAAAATATTAAAAATTGTTGGTGACGAAAATATATTCGTCATTAATAATTTTATTATTGGTGACCAACTTTTTTCTCACCAAAAGTCTGAAAATTTTGACACCATCCGAAAAATTAGCGGGAAAATCTTTAGTGACAAAAAAAATATAAATAATGACGAAAAATAATTTCATCACCTAATTTTTTTATTATGTATGCAGATTAGTGACGAAATTTTATTTTTATCTCTAAAAATGGTACATTTGGAGACGAAAATTTAGTTTCTTCACTAAAAGGTACGTCTTTCGTGACAAAATTTATTTTCGTCATTAGTTTTCGTCTCCAAAGACACTTTTTGATGTAGTGCAACTTACTTTTTTTTTTTTAATTAAAAGAAGGCACTATTATAGTAACTAAAGAGTGTGTTTGCTTGGACGGATTAGATAAGGGGAGATTGTAAGCCACCGGACTGTTAGTCCTAAGATACATTGTCCCCAAATTATTTGGTTAGACTGAATTTGTATCCTATGTTTGTTTAGTCATGAGACTAGATATCTGAATTAGACTATTTTATTAAAACTTATGTTTATTTGGGATATTATGGAAAATAATAAATGCTCAAAAGATTATTTTGCCCTTTTAAATTATTTACTAAATAATAGAAATATTAAATCAGAATTATAAATTTTATTTTATTTTTTTACTAAAACTTTTAAAAAATTAAATAAATAGAATATTAATAAAAATTACATAAATTTATTTTAATTTGTAGTTGAGATTTTTAAATTTTATTTTACTTTACTAAGTATAATTAATATGATATTATTAAAATAAATAATTTAATAAATAAATTAAGTATAAATAATTTAATAAATAAATTTTGAAAAAGATATTAAATAGTGGACGGTCAAAAATGTAATTTCATTATCTAATCCATGGGATGAGTTATCCTATGGATTATATCCCACCCCCATGGGATAGAATAATCTCATAGATTTGAGATTCATAGTCCGGTACAAAAAATTTCAATTAAACAACGAATTATTAGTCTAGATGAACTATTAATCCTATCCCATACTTAAATCCTTCCAAACCAACACCACCAGAGTAAGGCCACAAGGTCGGTAAAAGTGTGGTCCATCTACATCTAGTGTGGCTTCCACCATCATCCTTTTAAAAAGTTTGTAAGTGCTTCATAGTGAGAAGGAACAAAGTAAAGCCACAGAAGCCATGGAAACAAGCCCTACCACTATACCTCTCCATCTCTACTTTCTTTTACTCCTTTGCCTTCTTTGTCTTGATGTTTCTCTCTCTATGACCAGTGATGCAATTGTACAATGCAACAGATCGATAACAGAATATAATATCGACTTGGAGATGGTGATGGAGTCAGAACAGTCACCCCCACATAGTCTCTCTAATTGGATTCTACAATGAGAAACCATAGTTAATCGGCGTGTCTGATTACATGACAAATGGATCCTTGGAAGATCAGTTATTCAAAATAAACAGCAATCCACTTTTGTGGAAAGAGCGACTCAAGATTTGCATTGGTGTAGCACGAGGACTACAACATCTCCATTCAATTGTGAAGCATGGAGTTATCCACTGTGACGTAAAGCCAGGCAATATTCTGTTGGATGAGAATTGGGTGGCAAAAGTTACTAATTTTGCGCTCTCTAAACTAATACCCAATGACATTGCAGATGAATCATTAACAGTTTCAAGGATTCATGGCAATTATGGATATATGGCACCAGAGTATTATCTATATGGAAAACTGACCAAAAATGTAGACGTGTACTCGTTTGGTTTGGTGTTGTTGGTATTATTGTGTGCCAAGGAGTTACATGCTTCCACCCAGAATGTAGGTGAGTTGCCCCTTCACCGTTTGTTCAAAAGTAGCTGCAAAAGAGGAAGAATTGATCAAGTCATTGATCCATATCTGATTGGGAAAATAGCACCTGAATGCTGCAAGGAGTTTGTCAAGATTGCATTGAGTTGTATTCTTTATCAGGTAATCCAACGACCCCCGATGGATGATGTGGTAATGAGTCTCCAGTTAGCATTGCAATTGCAGGAGACTTGGGAGACTCGTATCGGGATTGGTGTTGAGTTATCTATGACCGAACCTAGTTCTTACAACAACGTCTTCTCTACTGAGCCATCTCCCTTCGGATACTGATGATGTTCTAAGCTTAAATTCTGATGTAAGATGGAGTGGATCAATGGTTGACTTGGATTTTGATGAGTTAACCCGTTAGCAAAGAGTCCATGCATCTCTGTAAGAGAGCTTGAATTTGGTTCTTTTCACTTGTGTATATGTAAGTCTTTGTTTCTTATGTGTGTTCAGGGTCTTTTTTATATTTGTTAAGTTTATTTATACTAGTTGATTTATGTTAGGACAATTTTTTCATACTTGAATGTTTTGATGAGCTAAAAATTTCAGCATCAGCACTGATAAATTGATAATCATTAAAGAGAAGAAACAATCATAATTTTATGGACATCATATTTAAAAAAATAAACAAATGAAATTAAAATTAAAATTGACAATGTACCAATAGAATCTACCTACAAAATTCTTAAAACTATACACACTCCTAAAAGACACATACGGTATGCATCAAAAATGTATGTCACAATGATTCGTAACTTCTACGAATTTGGATCATGACCAAAGCCAAAGTGATTCACTACAAAAGCACCACCAAAATTTCATAACCAGGGCCATTTCAGCTCATCATAAAACACCACAAAACCTCGTAATCAAAATCACTTCAATTCACAACCAAATCCCACAAAGCCTCATAACCAACCACACCTTGAAAACTACATTTGGAATCAAGAATTAATCGTACTTACAAAACTCTTAATCATCGCAATATAAATAAATAAAGTAGAAGTTTTTTTTTCCCCCTATTTTTCTTTGTTCTTCATAAATTTTTCTACAAATTCAAAAGTCGATCATAACCTAAAAATATTTCACAACAAAAAAAAACTTACTTTTCTTTTTTAATTAAAAAATGGCATTATTATAGTAACTAAAGAGTATGTTTGTTTGGACAGATTGGATAATGGAGAATTGTAATCCACTGGATTGTTAGTCCTGAGATATATTGTCTCCAGATTATTTGGTTGGACTGAATTTGTATCCTATGTTTGTTTAGTCATGAGATTAAATGTCTAAATTGGATTATTCTATTGAATCCTATGTTTGTTTGACATATTATGGAGAATGATAAATGCTCAAAAGACTATTTTGCCCTTTTGAATTATTTACTAAATAATAGGAATATTAAATCTAAATTATAAATTTTATTTTATTTTTTTACTAGAACTTTTAAAAAATTAAATAAATAGAATATTAATAAAAATTACGTAAATTTATTTTAATTTATAGTTGAGATTTTTAAATTTTATTTTACTTTACTAAGTATAATTAATACCATATTATTAAAATAAATAATTTAATAAAGTATAAATAATTTAATAAAAGAGCATTTACACACAAGTCCTAATTTATGAACTTATACTCCAATAAGTCCTAATTAAGATTTTTTGAACTTTCAAGTCTCATTAAATTTTTAATAGTCGGAATTACCATTCAAACAATGATCGTTTATCATTTATGATTATCTATAACGAAATGTGATGATTTGACATTTATTTTGATTTTCAAAATTTTAAAATATCAACTTTCAAATTGGCAAAAACTAAAAAAAAAAAATTATGTGAAAAAAAAAAAAAAAACTATAAAGGAGCATGATAATGGAACATTAATGTACGGAAAAAAAATTTAAAAATGAAAAAAATTGATAATGTTTTCAGTTTTATTAGATAGTTGAATCAAACCAATAAGTAAAAGGGCAAAAACGTTTAACCTCATGCTCTGTTTTTTTAAGGAAAAATTACCAATAAGTCCTACTTTTGAGACTTATTACCCATTAAATCAAATTGATAAATTTATCAAGCCTCTTGTTTTTATGACTAAATTTATAATGATAAATTTAGGGAAATTTAGCTATAAACCCCTCTTATCTTCCTTTTATTGTTAAAAGGACTAAGAAAAAAATTATACTTTTAAAACCCCCTTAAAATTATAAAGTCTTATATAAAGGACAAAATTTATTATTTAAATATTTTATCAGACTATTATACCCTCAACTAAATCTTCCCTAATCACCATCTCAATCTCTCAAGTTTCGTCTGATACAACTATTGCTTATACATAGACGATAACGCCATGGCTAGGGTTTCAAAGGAGATCTGGTCAGATCTGGTAGCAAATGCCTACATAGAAACGATAAGAAAATCAAAATAGTAAAAGTTCATTCTCAATCAATGGCTTCGTTGTTTGCACCTAAGGAATAAGCTCTCTGTCTCAAGATCTGAAAAAATCATCACTCGTAACTTTCTCTTCTGATGATTATGATGATAAGAAACACCAATTGACGATGGAGATGGTGGAGATATGAGAGATGATATACGGATATGGTGAAGATTTATGGGAGAGAGCTCTGTGTGTGTGTGTGTGTGTGTGTGTGTGTGAGAGAGAGAGAAGACACAATAATGATAGAAGACGCAACAACTATTTGATCTTCAACATATGTTGATTAGTTTTTTTGTTTTTGTTTTTGATTTATTTTTATTGATTTGCCGAGTTCAATCAGGTGTGTGCTCTAGTTTTTGTTTGACAGAATGAGAGTAAAATTTTACTCTGGTTTGTGCTCTGTTTTTGCTTGACAAAATGAGAGTAAAATTTTACTCTGATTTATGTTGTGTTTTTGTTTGATAAAATGAGAGTAAAATTTTACTCCGGTATGTACTCTATTTTTGTTTGATAAAATGAGAGTAAACTTTTATTTTGGTGTTATCTGTTCTGTTTTTTATTGTTTTTTATACAATGATAGTAAACTTTTACTCTATTATTGTGTACTTCTATTATTTGTTTTTGGACTCCTAGTGACACTAAAATTTTACTATCAATTCATTGCAGATTTGAATTATATAATGATAATAAAATTATACTTTTAGAGTAAAATTTTACTCTGAATCAGAGTAAAGTTTACTATGATTCAAAGTAAAATTTTACTAGGGTTCAAAACATGTTGATTTGCTTAACGATATAAAATTTTACTTTGAATCACAGTAAACTTTACTCTGATTGGGAGTAAAGTTTACTGTAATTCAAAGTAAAATTTTACTCTGAAATTTTACTCTGGTTAAAAATATGTTGATTTTCTTAACGATATAAAATTTTACTTTGAATGATAGTAAACTTTACTCTGATTCAGAGTAAAATTTTACTCTGAATCAGAATAAAGTTTACTATCATTCAAAGTAAAATTTTATTCTGAAATACACTATGAGGATGGCTTATAGGAGAGCTGATAGATATGCGAGTAATATAGTAAAAGAAACAAGTTTTAAAATATTAGGGGGTTCTGAAAGTACCTATATAATTCTTGTCCTTTTGAAAGACAAATTAGACAGTGAGGGGTCTATCACCAAATCCCCCATGAATTTGGGAAAATTAGTCTAAAATCCCTCTCCCATTTTTAGTAATGGAAAAGATCCACAATATTATTTTATAATGTCTAAGGTCCCTCAACCCCACACCCATGTATTACAGAGAAAGTTGACTCTTTCAAATCAACTCACCGATCTCGATCTCACGATCATCATGCTGCTGACTCCGGCAAATCGAGGACAGAAGAATGGAGTCCCAGTGGATCGAGAGGGCCGAAACGAAGGCTCGGTGTCGCTGAGGTTCGCCATTGCTGTAAAGCTCTCTCTCCAAGCTGTTTTCTAGGTTTATAATTGTGAGAACCTGAATATAAAAATTAAGTAAATAATTAAATAATAATATTACAATCTCAAATATTTTGATAGTGAATCCTAAAGTGCAAATTAAATAGTTGGAAGGTCTTTTAATTAATTTTAAACCTAAAATAAATTTATGGTGAAAGTATTTAATTTAGAGGCAACATTTATTATTTTTTTTTTTAAAAATGGAGGGTAAGTTAGTAAGTATATTTTGTTATACTAATAGTTATATTTTATTTAAATTAATGGGTCAGAAAATAAAATAATATTAAGAGATAGTAATTTAGAGCCTTTTGTTTAGATATATAAAGTAACCCTAGGTTGCCTAATACAATATATAACAACCCTAGGGTTCCTAATCAACACTATAGCAGCAGCAAACACAATAGCCACGGGAGAGAAAGGTTGAGAGAAAAGAAGAAGAAGAAAAAAAAAAGGGGGGGGTGCAAACAAAGAAGGATTTTTGGGTGTGTGGTAGGTCTTTTTCTCTCCTCTTCCTTTTGTTTTTGTTCTTTGTCCTTACTCTATTATTATTTAGTTCATTGATGGAGAGGTTGTAGGTTTATGTGTTTTGTATATATATACACTGTTAAGAAATCTGAGGAGCTAAATTTATGTGTAAAGAATGCGTGTAATTCTTAGTTCAAAAATTCTGCACAGAATCACAAACTTTAAAAATCAAGAAACCATATCAAACGGATGAATTTTACAGTAGATTACTTACATATTGAATTGCATATCTGAATTTTTTTCATAATTTTTCGGAGTCAAAATCCATATAAACTAATGTGTTCAAATCTGTCCAGAAAATTGGTTTTTAACAGCAAATTCGGGAGTGTTGTTCTCTTTGGGTATAAATCCAAAAATTATCAAATCAGCGTCATTAGAACCGGTTACGAGTCTAGTTTCTTTTATTTTTGACCTTGCATTGATTGCTCGTGTATACTAAGAGAACTGTCAATTTCTTTAAAGTGCTGTAGAAAACAACCTGTTTAGATATAATTAATTGTAGATAATTATTTTGATAAGCAAATCAAGTGAAACCAATTGGGTTTGAAACTTAGGATATATTAGTTGATATCTGGAGGGTTTTAGAATTTTTAGAACAACGTGGAGTGGGTTTTTAATTTTCAAAGTTAGCGAATAGATTGGAAAAACTATGCTTTATCTTAAAGTCACTTTTAGTTAAGTTTCGATCGGAACCTATGTCTTGGGTGATTTCAGACCTTGAAGAACATGAACTTAGATAATATTTAAGAGTAACAGTAAGTTGGGTTGAGCCGTGTTAGTACGCTTTTAGTTTGGGGTTACTTAGTTCTTATTCTTTAGTATTTTTAAATTAGTAGTGACGTGTAGTTTTCATATTGGTTCAGGGCACTAGTTGGACTTTCATACTTTATTCGAGGATTATATTATTTCGTTTCCAGATGGGTAGTTTCATGCTACATATTTTTATAAATGTTCCCCTACCCTGTACTGTTGAAAAATTAAATTGTTGTTTCAAGGCTAAACTGTTTTGATAAATTATTATATTATCAATGGAATCAAATTATTTCTGAAACATGTGTGAACTTGGCATACTGTAAACTATTTGTTTTGGTTTCATGTTTATAATGATGAACTACCATGTTTTGCGAAACTGATTTGTATTGATTATTGGGACCATGTGTGTATTTAGTCTAGGGAAATTATTCCACTGTGTGTGGTGACTCTGGCCACTAGGGAACAGATCCGAGTTGGGCCGTGATGACTCCAATGCTCAACGATTATAAGGAAAAGACCTTAAAAAAAAAGCTCGGTGACCTTCAATCAGATCGTCTTTGAGAAAAGGCCTAGGTGCCACCCTGAGGATGACTCTTAGTTCGATATTGGATCCAACGGGGCTTATAGTATTGAGAACTGTGTGGCATATTATTTGTTTTTCTTGGTACCCAGAAAATTATTGGTGTTCATGTTATAATCTGTTTTAAGTGGAAAATGTCGTTCATCATGTTCTTGCGAGACATGAGTATTTTAAGTGTTGAACTGTAGAACCTTCATTTTGAAACAGATTGTATTTACCAAACTGTATGCCAATCTAGTTTCTGTGATATATATCTTATTTTGGAATTGAACCCTGTTTTCAAAACTGTATTTACTATCCATGTTGCTACTCACTAAGCTATCAGCTGACTTAGTTTTTATCACTTCCAGGTGTTAGAAGGACTTAGGGTGGACTCATGGTGTAGCTGAGACTCGATTGCATGGACCTCTAGGACATACATTTATTTTGTTTTAGATTGTTATGTCAAGTTTGTGCGTACTTTTTTTTATTTTTATTGAGGTTCATTTAGGATTATTTTGATATGTGGGCTGTTTATATCCCATAAGTTTGGATGGTTTTGATTACGGTTGATTTTGCCATTTATAATTGTGGTATGTCACTGGATTGAGTTTTGGTTATTTATTATTGGACTAGTGTTTAATTGTTCAATGTGATTATGGATTCGTGTTTAGGCTTACATGTGCCTTGGGCTAAGGCCCTGTGGGCCACGGCCGGTCATGCCCAGATTTGGGGTGTGACAATTGTGGTATCAGAGCTATAGGTTTATTGAGTTACATATCTTGCATTTCATCATTTAGACGAGGTCCGGGTCCTTATAGTCCTTAGTAGTATGTGGTTGAGTCAGTTTTGTTTAAACTTGTGTTGAATCTTTATTGATTTCAGTTTGAAGGTTAAGAGTTAGCATCTAGATTTCTACGTGGATTGTCTATTCCTTGTGTGCCTTTGGATGCATGTATTACCTTGTCTACTTCATTACGAGAATCAGTAGTATTGGGAGATGTTTGTAGATCTTGTGAGATAAAGATGGATGGTAAGATTTTTCCAGTGGATTTGATTTCTTTAGAGATGAAGGATTTTGATGTGATTTTGGAGATGGATTTGTTGACGAAGCATCATGCTTCTATTGATTGTTTTAGAATGGGGGTAGTTTTTGCTATGCTGGGACAACTTGAGTTTTTCTTTCAGGGAGATAGGAAAGGGTCTTCTATCTATTTTACTTCTTCTCTTTAGGCTAATCGAATGTTAAGTAAAGGGTGTCATGATTATTTAGCTTGTGTGGTAAGTATTGAACTGCCAGAATAGAAGTTAGAGGAGTTGCCTGTAATGAGTGATTGTGTTGATGTTTTTCCAAAGGATCTACCTGGACTTCCTCTAGATCGTGAGGTAGAATTTTCCATTAACTTGGTCCCCAACACAATACTTATTTCTAAAGCACCCTATATAATGGCAACATTGGAGTTGAAGGAGTTACAAACTCAATTATAGGAGTTGTTAGACAAATGTTTTATTAAGCCCAGTGTTTCTCCTTGGGGAGCACCTGTGTTGTTTGTGAAGAAGAATGATGGGTCTATGAGGTTGTGTATTGATTATAGAGAACCGAACAAAGTCACAGTGAAGAATATGTATCCTTTGCCACGTATTGATGACCCATTTGACCTATTGTAGGGAGTTCAAGTATTCTCTAAGATTGACTTGAGGTTAGGCTATCACCAGTTGAAGGTAAGGGATGAGGATGTTCCTAAGACTACTTTTAGAACCCGTTATGGGCATTATGAGTTCTTGGTGATGCCTTTTGGTCTCACAAATGCACCAACCGCATTCATGGATTTAATGAACAGAGTATTTAAGCCCCAACTGGATAAATTTGTGGTAGTGTTTATTGATGACATCCTAATTTAATCAAGTAAGGAGGAGCATGAGCAGCATTTGAGGGTAGTACTGCAAATCCTTAGGGAGAAGAGATTGTGTGCAAAATTTAAGAAGTGTGAATTCTGGTTGAGCAGTGTATCCTTTTTGGGTCATGTGGTGAGTAAAGATGGGGTATCTGTGGATAGCATAAAGGTGACAACAATTGTTGATTGGCTACGACCTACTTCGATGACGGAGGTACGTAGCTTTCTAGGGCTTACTGGTTATTACAGACGGTTTGTGGAAGGATTCTCCCATATTGCTTTGCCACTTACCAATCTCACTAGGAAAGGGGTCAAGTTTGAGTGGAATGATGATTGTGAGTGTAGCTTCCAAGAGTTTAAATAGAGATTGACATCAACTCTAATCCTTGCCTTACCAGCAGATAAGGATGGTTTTGTGATTTATAGTGATGCTTCACGGCAGGGTTTAGGATGTGTGCTCATGCAGCATAGGAAGGAGATTACTTATGCGTCACGACAGTTGAAAATACATGAGAGAAACTATCCTACGCACGACTTGGAGTTAGCAGCAGTGATTTTCGCTCTTAAGATCTGCTGGCATTATTTGTATGGAGAGTCATGTGAGATTTACACTGATCATAAGAGTTTGAAGTATATTTTCACACAGAAGGAACTAAATTTGAGGCAAAGAAGATGGCTTGAGTAACTAAAAGATTATGATGTGAATATTTTATATCATCTGGGGAAGGCAAATGTGGTTGCAGATGCCTTGAGTAGGAAGTTCGCAGTTGGAGATGTAGCTGCTTTGTCTATTGAGAGTTGTTTGGTGGAAGACATGAGACGTTTGAGGCTTGAGGTTGTTACGCCTGGTGATAGGGCTTATTGTAGTCAATTGACAGTTCGACCGACCTTGAGAGAACGGATTCATTTAGCTCAGGAGATTGACCCCCAGTGTGAGCGTATTAAAGGAGAGATGGCAGAGGGTAAGCATGTAGACTTTGTGGTTAGTGATAATGGGTTGCTTAGATTCTGTAACCGAATTTGTGTTCCTGTTAGTGGTGATTTGAGGAAGGAGATTATGACGGAGGCACATAGTTCTAGTTACAGCATTCATCCTGGAAGCACTAAGATGTACCGGGATCTTCATGAGCATTTTTGGTGGAATGGTATGAAGGGAGATATTGCAGAATTTGTGGCTCAGTGTTCGGTGTGTTAACAGGTTAAAGTAGAACATCAGAAACCTACGGGGAAACTACAACCTTTACCTATACCAGAGTGGAAGTCGGATCATGTTACCATGGATTTCGTGTGCGGATTACCTCGTACTAGTAGTAATCATGATGCAGTTTGGGTAGTTGTTGATAGATTAACCAAGTCAACACATTTTATTGCAGTACGGATGACCTATTCTCTAGCTCGATTTGCACAGTTGTATGTGAAGGAGATTGTTAGGTTGCATGGTGCACCTGTGTCAATAGTGTCAGATCAGGACCCTCATTTTATGTCTAAGTTTTGGAGTGTGTTACAGTCAGCTATGGGTACTCGGTTAAATTTTAGTTCAGCTTATCACCCTCAGACATATGGGCAATCAGAGAGAACTATTCAAACCCTTGAGGATATGTTGAGGGCTTGTGCTTTGGAGTGGAGAGGTAATTGGGATGATTATTGGCCGCTCATGGAGTTCGCGTATAATAATAGTTATCATTCTAGTTTGGGAGTAGCTCCTTATGAGGCTTTGTATGAGAGGAAGTGTAGGTCTCCTTTTTGTTGGTATGAGGTTAGTGAGAGGCAAATGTTGGGACCTGATTTGGTGGAGGATGCTACACAAAAAATTATCACCATCAGAGAGAGATTATTGACTGCTCAGAGTAGACAAAAAAGTTATGCTGATCATCGTAGGAGAGACTTAGAGTTTCATGTGGGGGATATGGTATTCTTGAAAGTATCACCATGGAAAGAAGTCATCAGGTTTGGAAAAAAAAGGAAAGTTGAGTCCTAGATACATTGGTCCATTTGAGGTATTGGAGAAGGTTGGTGAGGTTGCGTACCGTGTTGCTCTACCCCCTAGGTTGGCAGGAGTGCATAATGTGTTTCACGTGTCTATGCTGAGGAAATATGTGACAGTCCGTCGCATGTGTTAGATTATGAGCCGCTTCAGATTAGAGAGGATTTTTCGTATGAGGAGATGACTGTTCATATTTTGGATTCGAAAGAGAAAATGTTACGTACAAAGGTCATTAAATTGGTTAAGGTATTGTGGCGTAATCATCCAGTTGAAGAGGCGAATTGGGAACGCGAGAACGAGATGCACAAGAAGTACCCACATCTATTCTCATGATTTACTAAGGTTAGTTTCGAGGACGAAACTTTTCTTTTAGGAGGGGAGAATGTGAGAACCCGAATATAAAAATTAAGTAAATAATTAAATAATAATATTACAATCTCAAATATTTTGATAGTGAATCCTAAAGTGCAAATTAAATATTTGGAAGGTCTTTTAATTAATTTTAAACCTGAAATAAATTTATGGTGAAAGTATTTAATTTAGAGGCAACATTTATTATTATTTTTTTTAAAAATGGAGGGTAAGTTAGTAAGTATATTTTGTTATACTAATAGTTATATTTTATTTAAATTAATGGGTCAGAAAATAAAATAATATTAAGAGATAGTAATTTAGAGCCTTTTGTTTAGATATATAAAGTAACCCTAGGTTGCCTAATACAATATATAACAACCCTAGGGTTCCTAATCAACACTATAACAGCAGCAAACACAGCAGCCACGGGAGAGAAAGGTTGAGAGAAAAGAAGAAGAAGAAAAAAACAAAGGGTTGCAAACAAAGAAGGATTTTTGGGTGTGTAGTAGGTCTTTTTCTCTCCTCTTCCTTTTGTTTTTGTTCTTTGTCCTTACTCTATTATTATTTAGTTCATTGATGGAGAGGTTGTAGGTTTATTTATTTTGTATATATATACACTGTTAACAAATCTGAGGAGCTAAATTTATGTGTAAAGAATGTGTGTAATTCTTAGTTCAAAAATTCTGCACAGAATCACAAACTTTAAAAATCAAGAAACCATAACAAACGGATGAATTTTAATCTGAAATTTTTACAGTAGATTACTTACATATTGAATTGCATATCTGAATTTTTTTCATAATTTTTGGGAGTCAAAATCCATATAAACTGATGTGTTCAAATCTGTCCAGAAAACTGGTTTTTAACAGCAAATTCGGGAGTGTTGTTCTCTTTGGGTATAAATCCAAAAATTATCAAATCAGCGTCGTTAGAACCGATTACGAGTCTAGTTTCTTTCATTTTTGACCTTGCGTTGATTGCTCGTGTATACTAAGAGAACCGTCAATTTCTTTAAAGTGCTGTAGAAAACAACCTACTTAGATATAATTAATTGTAGATAATTATTTTGATAAGCAAATCAAGTGAAACCAATTGGGTTTGAAACTTAGGATATATTAGTTGATATCTGGAGGGTTTTAGAAGTTTTAGAACAACGTGGAGTGGGTTTTTAATTTTCAAAGTTAGCGAATAGATTGGAAAAACTCTGCTTTATCTTAAAGTCACTTTTAGTTAAGTTTCGATCGGAACCTATGTCTTGGGTGATTTCAGACCTTCAAGAACATGAACTTAGATAATATTTAAGAGTAACGGTGAGTTGGGTTGAGCCGTGTTAGTACGCTTTTAGTTTGGGGTTACTTAGTTCTTATTCTTTAGTATTTTTAAATTAGTAGTGATGTGTAGTTTTCATATTGGTTCAGGGCACTAGTTGGACTTTCATACTTTATTCGAGGATTATATTATTTCGTTTCTAGATGGGTAGTTTCATGCTACATATTTTTATAAATGTTCCCCTACCCTGAACTGTTGGAAAATTAAATTGTTGTTTCAAGACTAAACTGTTTTGATAAATTATTATATTATCAATGGAATCAAATTATTTCTGAAACATGTGTGAACTTGGCATACTGTAAACTATTTGTTTTGGTCTCATGTTTATAATGATGAACTACCATTTTTGTGAAACTGATGTGTATTGATTATTGGGACCATGTGTGTATTTAGTCTAGGGAAATTATTCCACTATGTGTGGTGACTCTGGCCACTAGGGAACAGATCCGGGTTGGGCCGTGATGACTCCAATGCTCAACGATTATAAGGAAAAGACCTTAAAAAAAAGCTAGATGACCTTCAATCGGATCGTCTTTGAGAAAAGTCCCAGGTGCCACCCTGAGGATGACTCTTAGTTCGATATTGGATCCAACGGGGCTTATAGCCTTGAGAACTGTGTGGCATATTATTTGTTTTTCTTGGTACCCAGAAAATTATTGGTGTTCATGTTATAATCTGTTTTAAGTGGAAAATGTCGTTCATCATGTTCTTGCGAGACATGAGTATTTTAAGTGTTGAACTGTGGAACCTTCATTTTGAAACAGATTGTATTTACCAAACTGTATGCCAATCTTGTTTCTGTGATATATATCTTATTTTGGAATTGAACCCTGTTTTCAAAACTGTATTTACTATCCATGTTGCTACTCACTAAGCTATCAGCTGACTTAGTTTTTATCACTTCCAGGTGTTAGAAGGACTTAGGGTGGACTCATGGCGTAGCTGAGACTCAATTGCATGGACCTCTAGGACATACATGTATTTTGTTTTAGATTGTTATGTCAAGTTTGTGCGTACTTCTTTTTATTTTTATTGAGGTTCATTTAGGATTATTTTGATATGTGGGCTGTTTATATCCCATAAGTTTGGATGGTTTTGATTACGGTTAATTTTGCCGTTTATAATTGTGATATGTCACTGGATTGAGTTTTGGTTATTTATTATTGGACTAGTGTTTAGTTGTTCAATGTGATTATGGATTCGTGTTTAGGCTTACGTGTGCCTTGGGCTAAGGCCTTGTGGGCCACGGCCGGTCATGCCCAGATTTGGGGTGTGACAATAATCCTTAACTTCAGGAATCTCCATATCTTACTCCTCAGTCCCATTTCTTTGAGCACAGAGCTTCTCAGTATAATCATCAGGTAAGGAAACCCGCATCTTCCTTTTCACTTCCTCCTTATCTGCTACAGTAACATATTGATCAATTACTTCATATTTCCTAGTAACAGGAGGAGCAATTTTGGGTCTGAAAACAGAGCATAAGAAATCAAAGAAAACCAATAATCATGACAATGGAAACAACACTAGTAAATTCGGCGATTCATTGAAGAGGAAGCTATTAGGGCTTGGGAGAGAAGTGGTGGTGCAAAGATCATCGGTGGAAGAGCTACGGCACCCGAGGAAGCTGGGAGAGGAGGAGCAAGCAGTTGTGCTGTTGAAGTATTTTGGTAAACTTGGAGAAGATTGCTCAAAAGAAGTCAATGAAATCTGTTTGATTGCTGAGAAAGTGCAGGAAAACTAACAGAAACTAAAATTCAAAAAACTTTTCAAATTTTCCATGAACACTACTTCAGTTAGTGAATCTAAAACGACATACATTAAGCATTGCTTTGATCTTTTTCCCTTCTTGTAATTTTTTTATTCATATGATTATGAAAATCTCGCTGATCAAAATAAATAAATAAATAATTCTTAAAATCTCATAAAAGTGTTTGTTATGACATGCTACTTTTATATAATTCAAAGTTTAATCTTTCGTGAGTTCATAACTGTACATAATCATGAGTAGATTTTATCCGCTTAATGCTTTTGTACCAATTTGAAGAAATTTGATTTCAACTAATTGTTTTAATTCCTGCAGCAAGTAAGGGTGGGGTCATTTTTGTTAGTGGAGTACATGAAGACGTAGAACATGAGGATCCACTGAACACATTCCTTAAATTTGTCCATTTTTTGAGTATCTTTTTTTGAATTTCTCTGAGTTTTTGTAATTTTCTCTAGGAATTTATTAGTAGACTATCTGGGAAGTCACAACATTTACATTTCAAATTCCCTTACAACTGTTTCACTTTTTTGTTTCAAATTTCAAATCTTTATAGCTTCTTCACTCAAACCCAGAGAAAATTCAAATTTCTCTAGGTTTATTTTGACAATTTGAGATTTTCAGAAAATTTGAGGCACATGTGAAAATTTGTTTTTACCAGACTTAATTAAGTTGTTTTTATCATTAGGAAAATGCTCATATGATGCACATTGATACATTTGTTTCTCCTCTTCTAGGAAACAAGTACTAGAGTGGGCTTCTACGAGATTACTATGGCCCCAGAGCAACCATATATTTCAAATTTCTGATAGAGAGTTCGGAAAAGGGTGATGATTTTCGCATGAAAGATTGGAGGAAGGAATGGATTAAGCTTATAAATGATTGGCAAAGCAGTAGGAATTTGTATCCGGTGCAAAGCAATGGAGATGCTCTCGACACATCCAAGTGGCTTTACAACAAATACTTGAAGGATCCAGACACGTACGACCACTAAATGGCACCAACTTTGTGCATAAGAAGTGGCTGATATGCGATCAAATGAATCTTTGGTGAAGAGGCAAGTTCCATTCCAAAAAAATAAAAAAATTCATCATGTAATTGTGTTCTATCTTTGCTTTGCTGATAATATCTCTTGTTTTCTCTCTCCTTCAGTTTTATTTGTGCTGATCCACTAAAAAAATTCACATGTGCCTCAAATTGTCAAAATCTATAAAGATTTGAAATTGTCAAATTTCTCTGGATTCATTTTGACCAATTGAAGGCCGGTGAAGTCAGAGAAATTTTCAAATTTCTCTGGAGTGTTGAGTCCAGGAGAGGCATGGAGGGCAGAGAAATTTAAAATTTCTCTGGAGATGTAATTTTGTGAAAGGCTAAGAAATTTCTTTGGGAGAGTGGGAAGTATATGAAAGGCAGAGAAATTTGGAGAAGGAGAGGGCAGAGAAATTCACAATGGAAAGTTTAGGAAAAGTCCAGAGAAATTCTGACCAATTTTCTCTGTGATGTGAATTTTCTTTAGATCAACTTGAGGGACCTTAGACATTATTAAAATATTAAATGTCATTTATGCTATAAAATCTTAATACTAGAGACCTAAAAAAAAAATCCCCTTCAAAAAATTATGGATAAGACCTGAGCTACCATAATATCTATAAATAGGACTTTTAGGTAATTAACTCTTTAATATTAAATAATAAATAATAATAGTATAAATAGTATAAAAAGATATTAAATAATAGTATAAATAATTTAACAAATTTATTAAGTATAAATAATTTAATAAATAAATTTTATTTTCAAAAAGATATTAAATAGTAGAGGGTCAAAAATATAATTTCACTACCTTATCCCACGGGATGAGTTATCCTATAGATTGTGTTCCACCCCCCATGGGATAGAATAATCTCATAGATTTGGAATTCATAAGCAAAAAATTTCAACTAAATAACGAACTATTAGTCCGGATGAACTATTAATCCTATGACATACTTAAATCCTTCCAAAAAAACACCACCAGAATAAGGCCACAAGGTCGATAAAAGTGTGGTCCATCTACATCTAGTGTGGCTTCCACTATCATCCTTTTAAAAAGTTTGGATTCTCCATTTCCATTATAAGTGCTTCATAGTGAGAAGGAACAAAGTAAAGCCACAGAAGCCATGGAAACAAGCCCTAGCATTATACCTCTCCATGTCTACTTTCTTCTGCTCCTTTGCCTTCTTTGTCTTGATGTTTCTCTCTCTATGACTAGTGATGCAATTGTACAATGCAACAGATCGATAGCAGAATGTAATGTGGACTTGGAGATGGTGATGGAGTCAAAGGTAGGCCGAAGGTTTCTAGAGACGAAGTACATATCACCAGGAGCATTAAAGAGAGATCAACCAGTGTGCAACGGTGGTGCAGGTGGTGAAGCTTACAGTAAGACTGGTGGTTGTCTTCCACCACAATCTAACCCTTATAATAGAGGTTGCTCGAAATATTATCATTGTAGGGGTGATTCATGATCCACCAAGGTTGTCCTTGTGCATAAGCGCACAAAATCACTGCTAAAAGCCCCAATTTTTTACTCATAAATAGAATAAAATTATTATTCAAGTCCAACATCCAAAGAGCCATTTCATTTACATTTAGCAAGAAAAGAATGGAATCTAAAATTCAAGATTGAACAAATTAGACATGTTATTCATTGAAAGTGATATATAGATGAGTTTTTTTCTTTATTTTTTTGAACAAATATATAGATGAGTTTCATAGTAATTTTTCACTGGATCTTGTTTATTTTTATTATGACTTTGGATTTCGGGCCAACGCTTTGGGTAAACTACCAATAAGTCCAAATAGTTGGACTTAATTCCCATCGAGTCCTATTGAAAATAAGTCTTGATAAAATTGTCGTTAAAAATAATTTTTTTGTAACAATTTTTTACATACGTCGCTAAAAATTGACAATTAGTATTTTTTTTTGGTCATGACTTTTATAAATTGTCGCTAAAACTTACAATTAGTGACTTTTTTTATGACAAATTTTTCTCATAAGACCTATTAAACAATAAGATACTTATTAGGACCTACACGTAAGTATCTCTTTTGTTTTTGGCTTCTTTTTTTTTCTCATTATAAACTAGATTTTGTTAAACTATAAAACAAGATCAGATTTTATCTTTTTGAATTTTTAATTAGGCCTCATTTGGGAACTGTCTATTTTGGTTTAAAAGTCAAAAATTTATTAAGAAAATCAAAAAAACCAACAACCTATATCATATTTTAACCAAAAAGTCAAAAAAATTACTAAAAAAAGTCTGTTTCCAAATGAGGCCTAATGATTTCTTTAGATCTTATTGTGCGGAAGCAAATTTTAGTATATTATTTAAGTAATTATATATACAAGTAATTTTTTGTGAGTACTTGTTATACTCACAATTTTTTCAATTTTTTATTATTATTTTTTTATGAATATGTGTGAAGAATCCATCATAAAAGTTTGCTTAGGAACCAAAAAGCTCATGCTGGCACTACCCATGTTAAAGATTGTTAAAATTGGGATCCTAAATGGGATCATTGAAAGGGACTTGTGGATCGGGTCGTAAAATGGGATCAAGAATTGTAAAATTTTACTTTCAACACAAAATAAAATGAAAAATTATGGATAATGATAATGTATGTTACACAATTTTAAAAAGACTAAAGAAAAATGATAAGTTTGATGTAATGCACTTTCTATGTTAATATAAGTTGGAAGACACAATTGAAAAAGAAGTTTGTAGTCAAATTTTTTATATAAATATATATATACACATACATATATATAAGAAATAAATAATAACAAAAAAATTTATAGGATTGGAATCGTAATAGAATCGAGATCATATGCGATTCTATACAATTTTATGAATAGGATCGTAATCACTTTAAGATCTTACTAAATTTAATATCCTAGTGTGATCCGAATCGTTTGGCCTAATTAATTACGATCCAGATCAGGATTCTGTTAATCATGCCCATGTTGCATCCCACTCTTTGATCAAGTTGACATTTTGACATTAGTTGATCTCATTTTTCATATAAAGTAAATGGACATAAATGGACAGAAGGTTGGTACCATGTAACTCAACTTTTGGAAAACATTTGATGAATAATAAGTATTTTGAAAGTTGTGAGACCTTCATACAAAATCAAACTAATCTAAATCAAATTAAGTCTTATGTTCCAATTAAGTAGGATCAACTACATAAATCTTCTTTCACCATTTGATCTATCTCATATTAGGATTCGTATCTAATAGAGATTTTTGTGTTGATTGTTAGGTTACTTAACAATTTAGTTGTATTCTCGGGTTGCTTGATGTAAGAGGAGCTAATTTAAGCCCACTAGATTAATTAGGCCCAATAGTCCAAGGTTGGTAGGCTCGAATTTATCGCCATCAAACGGGCCGAATCGCTCTAAGTCTCGAAAGGGTTCGGATCCACGAACTTAGAGACTTACTCGAGCCCGGACTCGAAAGGGTATTGAGCAAGCCTAGAGATCCGAGGCATTCGGACTCGAAAGGATTCGGACCCACGAATCTAGAGATCCGAAGCACTTGGCTTCGAACGGATTCAGATGCCATCCAGAAGCCGCTCCATTAATGAGTCCCAGAACACTTGCGGACTCGGAGCTTTCCGGGATCTACGTACCAGAACCATGGGCATAATGGAGTCCGAACAAAGGACCCGATCCCGAGGACTCCATTACGCCCATGGTTCTAGTACGTAGATCCCAGAAAGCTCCGAGTCCGCAAGTGTTCTGGGACTCATTAATGGAGCGGCTTTTGGATTGCATCTAAATCCGTTCGAAATCAAGTGCTTCAGATCTCTAGATTCGTGGGTCCGAATCCTTTCGAGTCCGAATGCCTCGGATTTCTAGGCTTGCTCAATACCCTTTCAATTCTGAGCCCGAGTAAGTCTCTAAATTCGTGGATTCGAACCCTTTCGAGGCTTAGTGCAATTCGGCCCATTTGATGGCAATAAATTCGAGCCCACCAACCTTGGACTATTGGGCCTAATTAATTTAGTGGGCTTAAATTAGCTCTTCTTACATTTGCCCCTTACGTGTATAAGAAATTGTAGTTTTCTCAGACATGCATAATTTCACCTTGTCAGCCATGCTTCACATTATGTCTTTGGGAATATTTGCCCTTGATAGAATCTATGGATAAAGCTGAGGACTCACTGTAAATTACGGATAAAATCGACAAGTAATATTAAATAAATAAATCTCTTTTTTTTTAAACCTTTTTTTTTTTTGTTTAAACTTCTTTTTTTTTTTTTTTTAACAACTGAAAAATATTTCTCCACTCCAGGACAAAATAAAACACTTATTATCAATCATTTTTCTATTCTTAAAGAGATAAAGACCTGCACCTTTTTTTATAGTCAAACTTGACTTTACTTATGTAATTCTTGAAGACCACCACCAAAATTCTTTATTCAAAATTCACTTTCTGGCAACCTAACCAATCTTAAAATAACTTAGGCCCGTTATATATATATATATGGAGAGAGAGAGAGAGAGAGTAGAATAATCTGAGAGGCCACGCAAACCAAACTTTTTCTTTCCTTGTTTGGCAATACAGCAGATCCATCTATATGGATATATGTATAAATAATATATCTGAGGGAATATTCCAGCATCACACCTCCTTTTTTTTTTTAATTTAAAGAAAAGGGGCAAAGACCTAATTGATAGCTCACCGTTTTTTTTTGTTATAGCCATTGCGGCGCTTTTTTCTCTCTAAAATGAGAGACCACCCAGATTTCAACATTTTTTTTTCTTTCTAAAATCAATGCACCAGAGCTTGGTTTTTGCTTCTGTAACCACTGAAGAACACTATTGAAGAACACTGTTGTAACTTCATCTTCATCTCCTCACTATTGAAGAACACTGCTGTTTGACGCCGTCCATTGCTGTAGCTCCAGACACCGCCGTTGTCGGTGTTTCATCTTGGCCCAATGACGCAGCCTCTGAGCTTTGGATACACCAGATCCCCGTCCTGCTCCGCCGGTGACCACCTGTTGCAAACGTCGTGGCCCAAGCTGCTGTCCACCTTTCTCTACTACAACTTTGCCTTCGTCTTTGGTTGTCCAGTGCTTTGCCTTCGTCTTCGGCTGTTCAGCGCGTACCACACGTCGCCCACTCAACGCGATATGTGTGGTTTTGCCTAACACCATCCAGCTCGTTATTCTCACAGCCCAGCACTATTTTTCAAAGTTCAAATCATATAGATCTCGATTTTTGCATACTCACTGGTTTCGTCCGTGATTAATCAACGCGGACCACGTCGCCCACTCAATGCGGCGTCGGTTTGCCTATCTCTTTTCTCGCCCACTGTCCGTGCTGTCATTCTTGAGCTACACCGCTTTTGGTCTTCATTCTCTTCCTACTTCTTCAAATTTGTGAGCAAGTGTTCGCCGAAACCCCATTCTTGAATTTTTTTGATTTTTCTGATACATAAAAATATACATGTATATATATATATTTTTTTTTGTTGCTCATGAACCTGGGCTTGCAAAGAATAAATTTGGGATTTGTGCTCTTGACTCTTGAATAGCTAGTGCTTGGTCATTGAGGGAAATAAAGCCCTTGTTGAATCTTGATTTGCATGAGAAATGTAGTCTTGAAATTCATGTTTTGAAACTTGACCTTGTGTTGATAAATCTGATATTAATAGAATATTTGATGCTTGCATTGAACAATTGATGTCGAGGGCAGAGATGTTATAGAAATGATTGTTGTTTCTAGCTTCAAGAATAGTGGATGTCATGCTCGAAAACTCTTGACGTAGAATTCCCCGTAGAATTTGTTGATATGATGACATACCTTGTCAAAGAATAAAAAATGATATATTGTTGTTTGTTGAACTCATAGATCATCGGAGAAATAAATAGTTGATGCCGACATTTTGTTTGAACATTGTTGCTTTTCGGCCTGAGAGGAATCGGTCTAGAGAGACAAAACCTTGATTGTTGCATTTTCGTGAACTTGCTTGGAGGCATAGAATTGTTGTAGCTTAAGTGATAATGCTTGAATCATGATCTAAAATTGATATTGCTCGTCTTGTTTGTCGGTTTCACTATTTTAGGCAAATGAATTCTTGATTAAAATCCGAGACCCGGGCCCGTCAGAACCCACACTAATGGAAGTAAGGGTTGTCCCTCGGAAGTCTGAACGGAAGCAAGGCTGTCCCTCAAGAGTCTGAAAGTAGCACACACCCTATTTCGGCAAGAAAGATCCCTCTGGAAGAAACCGAGTCCGAGCAGAAACAAGGCTGTTCCTCGGAAGTCCGAGTGGATGCACACTTCTACTTCGACAGCTAACGGAAGCAAAGGCTATCCATCGGGAGTTCGAGTAGGAGTCCACTCTACTTTGAAAAGAAATATCCTCGGAGCTCGTATTGATGAAAGCAAGGGGTGTTCTTCGGACTCACACTAGTGAGAGCAAGAGCTATCCCTCGAAAGTCCAAACGGAAGCAAGGCTGTCCCTCAGGAGTTTGAATAATAGCACACACCCTACTTTGGCAAGAAGGTCCCTTCTGATAGGCCACCTCGAGGGCTGTTCTTCGAAAGTCTGAGTGGAAGAACACACTCTACTTTAGCAAGAAAGATCCTTGACACTCTTTGAAAGTCTGAGTGGAAGAACACATTCTACTTCTGCAAGAAAGATCCTTGAGGCTTGCACTAATGGAAGCGAGGTCTGTTCTTCGAAAGTCTGAGTGGGAGCACACACTCTACTTCAACAAGAAAGATTCTCGAAGCTCGCACTGATGGAAACAAGATTTACTTTTCGAAAGTCTGAGTGGGAGCACACACTCTACTTCAGCAAGAAAGACCCTCGAAGCTTGTATTGATGGAAGCAAGGGCTATTATTTGGAAGTCCGAGTGGGAACACACACTCTGCTTCAATAAGAAAGACCCTCGAAGCTTGCACTGATGGAAATAAGGGCTGTTCTTCGAAAGTTCGAGTGGGAACACACACTCTGCTTCAACAAGAAAAACCCTCGAAGCTTTCACTGATGGAGGTAAAGGCTGTTCTTCAGAAGTTCAAGTGGGAGCACACACTCTGCTTCAACAAGAAAGACCCTCGAAGCTTGCACTGATGGAGGTAAGGGCTGTTCTTTAGAAGTTCGAGTGGGAACACATGCTTTACTTTAATAAGAAAGACCCTTGAAGCTTGCACTGATGGAAGTAAGGGCTATTCTTCGGAAGTCCGAGTGGGAGCACACACTCTACTTCAGCAAGAAAGACCCTCAAAGCTTGCATTGATAGAAGCAATGGCTGTTCTTCGTCAGCAAGAAAGACCCTCAAAGCTTGCATTGATGGAAGCAATGGTTGTTCTTCGGAGGTCCAAGTGGGTGCAACACTCTACTTTAGTAAGAAAGACCCTCGAAGCTTGCATTGAAGGAAGCAATGGCTGCTCTTTGGAGGTCCGAGTGGGAGCACACACTCTTTCGGCAACTAATGAAAGCAAAGGTTATCCCTCTCTGAGTGGGAGTACACTTCTACTGCGTCAAGAAAAGTCCCTTCAAGTTGGTAACTGAGTCTACTATTCCTCTTTCTTCTTTGAGGGGCACCAAAAATTGAAAACTGTTTCAGGCAACATAACACAATGAAGATACACAATATAGAGAAAATAACTTCTAATGGAGATATACAATATGGAGGAAATAAATTTCTTCATAACATAAGAAAGATAAAACTTCTTGGATAATGCGCATAAATATAAATTGTAAATGTCATAGATAGACTTCTTTTATAGAATGTTGACATTTGCCCTTAGAGTTGCAAGGTCATTTGGAAAGCTTTCACCAGCTGCTCGGGTTGTGGCCGTCATATACCATCATAGCCATGTCTTCTAAGATATCCTGGGGCCCCTGTTCTTTGAACTCTAGCTCATCTGCTTCGACTTTCTTTTTAAAGATCTTCTTAAGTGTCCGGCACCTTCGTGTAGGATGTCCTAGTGATCGGTGGAAAACACAATAATTAGGACCTTCGCGGTCCTTCTTCGGCAAAAGCTCTTCGATATGAGGCAACTTTAGTTCTCCATCTGCCACCCATTCTTCAACTAAGGCCTTCACCTCCTCAACATTACATGGAAAATGAGTGTCATCTTCACAGTTTTTCCTCTTCTGACCTCTAAATTCCTCCCCCTGTGACTTTCGTGTAGAAGGCGCGGAAGCCGCAGTGACAGAAGGTCTTCGGGATGACTTGAAGCTGGTTTTATAACTAGTCTCGAACCCAAACTCCTGAGATTGAGGTATGTTGATGTTCCGAGATGCTTCAATTAGTGCCGAGAAGGTGGGCTGCTTGTGATTAACAAGAAGCATCTTGTACCCGTTCAATGCCCCTTCAACACAAATTTGGACCAAGTAGCTTTCCTCCACAGCCTCATGACAGTCCACGGCTTTGTCTTGGAACCTCTTCACATATTCGAGAATGTCTTCACCCTCTCGTTGCTTTTCCTTACATAAGGTGAGTGCGGTTACCTTCTCAGCCACTTGAAAGAATTTGGCGTGGAATTTGTTGACCATCTCTTCCCAACTCCGAACAGAGTTTGGGGTCAAATTAACATACCAACTATGTGCTCGGTCAGTGAGGGACTTAGAGAATTCTCTTCGCCGGAGGATGTGGTTTGAACCATGAATCCCCAAAGTCTCGATGAACCGCACAACATGTTCTCAAGCATTTCCTTGCTTGCCATCGAATTTGATGAACTTCGGCACCGTGTACCCCTCCGGGTATGGATAACTCAACATCTTGATAGGGTAAGGTGGCTTGACATCCAGATCAGGCAAAGAGGGTAAATTCCTCTTGCCCCGTTCGAGATCGAACATGGCTTGCACATTGGTGACAGTGAGAAATCGTTAACGGAGAGAACTTGATAGACGTATTCCTGGAACTTGGCTTGTAGACCCGAAGACTGAACTTGGAGCGACTTGGCCGTTTGGGTGTTGAGAATTCATCATCAATGAAGACACATGACGATATTGGCCATCGACACCTATAGACATGCCATATGGTGATGGGACGTTGCATTGGGTCCCATAAGTTCATTATATGCCATGGCTATACTGGGTTGGACTTGCAAACTTGGCGTCAGAGCCAAAGGAGACCCATTCGGTACATTAGTAGAATTTACAATCGGTGGAACAAAATTAGGCATGGATGGAGCACCATTTTGTAGAAAAATTTCTGTAGGCCTTCCTTGAACTTCCACAGCCGCTGGAACACCATTCATTGCGCTGGGAACTCCTCCAACCATTACTAGACCATGGCTTAATCCTCCAGGTGCATGATTTTGCGCTCTATGGGCCGCAAGTTGGCCATGACTTGTTCCTCCTAGCACTTGATTTTGCACACCATTTTGAGTAACTTCAAGGAGAATTTGGGGTGGGTCTTGATGATTTTGACCATTCCCAACATCACCATGAAGTTGTTGATGCTTGCCGGCGCCAACTTGACCTCCATTTGTTGCCGATGGTGCCAAATGCGAACCCATCACCAACATGGTGTGGGTGAGATTTTAAAGGTTGGTGAGAATCTCTTGTTGAGTGTGTTGGAGTCCTTGAATGGCATCAAAGATGAGAGGTGAGTCTTGAACTTGAGTCCTTTCATCACCACCATTGGAAGAGCCTTGTTGATGAGTCTTATTATCTGCCATTTTTGCCGTAGTTGTGTGGGTTCCAGATCTCGTTGAGACCATTAACCAATCTGCCTCCCCAGCAGAGTTGCCAAACGTATGAGAGGGTTCAGGAAAGTTGTTAGAAAATTCGAAGATCTTCGAAGATTCTTGAAGAAAAATTTGAATTCTCTAGAAAATGATGAGAGGCGTAGATTCTTCAATAGTCTCAACTAAAAACACAAAAGTGAAGAGATGATGGAGATTAGAGATTGGGTGAAGAAGAAGGCAAAGTAGCTAGAAAGAGAATAATGGCAAGGCTCTCCCATGGATCTCCCACTTTCACTCTCAAGGTTGATAATGGAGATAGGAAATTCGTTCTTTCCCAAGAGTCATCTCTCCAAAATCCATCCCTTATAAAGCTATGGGTGGGTGCTATTTATAGGCACCTCATGATGTAGGATGAAGCCCATATGTAAGACACATGGGGAATATTCTCTCTAACCACCTTATCCGAGGAGGTGATCTCTCCGAGGATGAGGAAAACCTTCGAAGAGGAGATCAACCTCTCGACGAACCCTTCTTCTTAGCCATACCTAACCAATGATCCCCAATCATCCCAAAGGGTCAGGGGTAGTCCCAAAGGACGTCCTGCCGCATAAGGGTTAGGGGTAGTTCAAGAGAACGCCCTACCGCAAACATTGTCGTGTCTCAGGGACCTCCTAGATCGTGCCACCTCGACTCGGGTATAGGCTAGTTTAACCGAAGAGTGAATTTATCTCCACTCACCGTCCTCGGGATCGGGTCCTTTGTTCGGACTCCATTACGCCCATGGTTCTGGTACGTAGATCCCGGAAAGCTCCGAGTCCGCAAGTGTTCTGGGACTCATTAATGGAGCGGCTTCTGGATTGCATCTGAATCCGTTCGAAGCCAAGTGCTTCGGATCTCTAGATTCATGGGTCCGAATCCTTTCGAGTCCGAATGCCTCGGATCTCTAGGCTTGCTCAATACCCTTTCGAGTCCGGGCCCGAATAAGTCTCTAAGTTCATGGATCCGAACCCTTTCAAGGCTTAGAGCGATTCAGCCCGTTTGATGGCGATAAATTCGAGCCCACCAACCTTGGACTATTGGGCCTAATTAATTTTGTGGGCTTAAATTAGCTCCTCTTACACTTGATAGATTAAAAATTAGTAAAAAAGAAGATTTTAAATTTAGCATTATTTTATATCATTTTACTTAATTAGAGGGCCAAAAAAATATGAATAATTAGTGTAACATTTAACCATAAGAACCTATCAAAGGATAGGTCCTAACATAATTTTGTTAACCCACATTAAAAACTGTTTGGGAGATTAGAAGTCTTTTAAAATTATCATCTATTGTCAGATGGCTTCATCCTTACATTTAAGATGCACAAGGGTGTCAATGGCGTGTTTAGCAGTTAGGTAAATTTTTTTTTTTCCCTCTCTGGTTTCAATCTTTAAAACATCATCTTTCATTCTATGCATCTAATCTCTATAAATTTGATATTTTTAAAATTTATTTATTGAGATCAAACAAATAAGATTCATATTGAATAAGAAATTATGTTAAAAAAAAATAAACGAAACTATGAAATTACCGAGAAATTACTAGAAACTATGAAATTTCTCAATTCAAATTAAAACAGTGAAACTTTTCAATTGCAAAACATGAGAAATTTCTCAAAACTACTAAACTTCCTCCAATTCACAATTTTTCGCAGTTGACAAGAAAAAAAATCGGTCAAACTATTGGAACAATTCGTCTAGAATTCTTGAATTGGTGGTCTTCGAGTCTTCAAAACTTGGCAATGATCTTGTCTATATAGAACAGAAAATTGATACTTCAAGTCGCGTTACTTAGTCGCTTTCTTAAAGACAATATTGTACCCACCAAAAGGTGTGTAGGGGGTTACAACAAATTTACCTCCAGGATACAATGAAACCTGATCTAAAGATCAAGTCTACCGGCTTTTACACTGACGATAGTAGATCAGAATACTCTTGATATAGTCAAGAAAACCAAGACACTGATAATCAAATCTGCAGAACTTGATTACCAGTAAGAAAAACAAAAATTTACTTAAGAAACTCTTGATTGAAAACTCAAAATCAAGAGGGAAAGAGAGAGAGAATTGTAGGAATGAATTCTGAATTTTTGGATGATCTGAAATGGCTGATTTCGTAGTCTATTTCTAGGCCTTGACGGATCTGATTGAATGGTCATGTCCCTTGATCGCATCAGATCAGATCTGACCGTTAGATCGATGATCTATGGTGCAGATCATTCTCACACCGAATAGATACCTTGACTAATCACACTTGATCACAATTGGGTGCCATCTCATCCATAAGGTCGCGCGCATCTCCAATCAACGGCTATGATCAACCTGCTCCAGATCGGACACACAACCGTTTGATCGATTGGTTGACTCATCGCCAACAGACGACACGTCACTGCCACATGAAGCTGACTGTATTCCACATCACCCATGCCACGTCGGATCCACGTCGTCACTCCAACCTATCCGATGCATTCATGCTAAGTGCAAAGTGTGCCATCAAACACCACATAGCCCACTGTCCACGCCACGCGCGTGCGCATATGTACGGATGGTGCGAGGCACCATCCTTGCGGTGTGGGTGCATGCACACTAGCTTTTATCCCATAATTCCATATTCAAAACAATATTCTATGTTACACTTTATTAAGTGCTCCATGTTTTGCTCTCTTTCCAATGTGGGACAAAGTCCCCAAGCTTATTTCATGCTTTCCAAAGAAAACATGGAAGGTTTTTAAAACACCCAAAAATTAAACTATGAATTTTGAAAACCATTTTGAAAATTCCCCAACATTCCCCCACCATTTTCAAAATACCAGATGATGACACTTGGTTCAGTTGGCAGCCTTATGCATTGGTGAAGATATCTTACAATTTGAATCATTCACTTAGTGAAGACATCTCAAAGTTAGTCAAGATGGCATAGTAGACTTGTCCTTGAACTAGCGATCTTATACAACTAACCAAACATGTCTCACGCATAGTACATGTTACCTCAAGTATTCAAACAAACTGACACGTGGGTTGGCCTTGTGTCTATATCCTATTTCATGAGCATTCTAGAGTCAAGCCCTTGGACTCATAGGAAGCGGCACCACCTTCTACACTGACATAGGTAAGCTTACTGAGAGTACCCCTGTAATTTACAATCCCTAACAACCCAGTTGTAAGCTTATTAAGAGTTTGCTAACTCATCCTCTTTTTTTCACATTACAGGTACCAAACACTTCAACCTTGGGATGAAAATGATATAAAACTAAGTGCCTGCAATCACGACATATAGTGTACTTGGGCTCATTGAACTCAAGACTTGATGTTTCTTTAAGCGTTGAGTCGAGTTTCCACCAGGAGTGATTATGTTAAGTGGGCTTGAGATCTATCCCCTTTGATGTTTTCCACACAAAATCCCTTGCAAGTCCCTTTGTTAAGGGGTCAGCCAAGTTTTCACTTGACTTTACATAACTAATGGTAATCACACATTCTGTGATTAACTGCCTGACACAGCTATGTCTCAGTCCTATATGCCTAGACTTTCCATTATAGACATGGCTATAGGCCCGTGATAGAGTTGCTTCACTATCACAATGCAAAGATATTGGTGGCATAGGTTTTAGCCATATCTTAATCTCTAACAAGAGATTTTTTAACCATTCTGCCTCTTTGCTACAAGAAGCCAATGCTACAAACTCCGACGCCATTGTTGAGTCTGTTATGCATGTTTTCTTCTTAGAACCCCAAGAGATAGCTCCTCCTCCAAGAGTAAAAATCCAATCACTCGTGGACAAGTGATCTTCATGGTCAGTTATCCAACTATCATCCGTGAATCCTTCCAGCACTACTGGATAGCCATTATAGACTATTCCATAGTCTGTTATTTTCCTCAAGTACCTAAATACTCTGTTAACAGCATGACAATGCACACTACTGAGATTTCTAGTGTATCTACTAAGTTTTCCTACTGCAAAAGCAATATTAGGTCTAGTGCAAGTCATGGCATACATTAGGCTACCTATTACTCTTGAGTATTCTAACTGATCAACAGCTCTTCCAGTATTGGGATACAATTTCAAATTTGAATCAAAAGGTGTAGACATGGGTGTACAATTATATTGATTAAATTTCTTAAGAATTTTCTCAATATAGTGCGACTGGGTTAGAATCAAATTATTGTCCTCTCGTTTGATCTTAATACCCAAAATTACATCAGCCAAGCCCACGTCTTTCATACTAAAGCTAGACGACAAGAAACTTTTAGTACTTTCAATGACATTATTGTCAGTACCAAAAATAAGCATGTCATCTACATATAGACATATGATTACACCTCTATTTCTAGTAAACTTATTGGACACACACTTATCATATTCATGTATCCTAAAACCGTTTGACACTATTATTTTGTCAAATTTCTCATGCCACTGTTTTGGAGCTTGTTTCAGTCCATATAGTGACTTCACGAGTTTACACACTTTGTGCTCTTGACCATGTACAACAAATCCTTCCGGTTGTTGCATGTAGATTTCCTCATCTAACTCTCCATTTAGGAAAGTGGTTTTAACATTCATTTGATAGATTTCGAGCTTATAGATTGAGACTAAGGCAATCAACACTCGAATGGTGACGATTCTAGCCACCGGAACATATGTATCAAAATAATCAATACCCTCCTTTTGAGTTAAACCCTTAGTAACTAATCTTGCTTTGAACTTGTCAATTGTGCCATCAACTTTCATTTTCCTTTTGAAAATCCATTTACAACCAATGGGTTTGGATCCAGGTGGCAAATCAGCAAGTATCCAAGTATTGTTACCCATGATAGAATCCATCTCATCGTTTATTGCTTCTTTCCAAAAAGCAACATCTTGAGACTTCATAGCTTCCTCAAAGGTTAATGGATCTGAATCCATACTCAAAGAAATCATTGTTTGCTTACAATAAGCTTTTCTAGTTCCTTTTACAAGGTAAACAATGAAATCAGGGCTAAATGACTTCTCAGTCCTAGCTCTCTTACTTCTCTTTAGCTCAATAGGCTCATTAGGCTCAATAGGTTCATGTCGTGCACTTTCCTCTGTAGACATATAAGGAGTTGATTCATTTTCTTGATTAGAATCCAACCTTGGAATGGTTGTGACACGATTCTCATAAAATACCGCATCACGTGATTCAATGATGGTATTTGTTTCCATTGAATCATTGGGCTCTACTACCAGAAACCTATATGCTTTGCTATGTATAGCATAGCCAAGGAATATGCATTCAATTCATTTTTCACCTAATTTCTTCTTTTTAGGTTCAGGCAATCTGACTATTGCTCTACAGCCCCATGTTTTCAAATAACCAAGATTAGGTTTCTTGTTTTTCCAAAGTTCATAAGGAGTAACATTTCTTCCTTGATAGGAATTCTATTGAGCATGTGACAGGCAATGAGCAAGGCTTCACCCCAAAAACCAGAACTTAGACTGGAATAAGAAAGCATAGCATTAATCATTTTTGTTAATGTCTTATTCTTTCTTTCAGCTACTCCATTTTGTTGTAGTGTGTAGGGTGCAAACTTTTCATGAATAATACCAACATTTTCACAATATTCTGGAAAATGGTATTCACCGCCTCTATTAGACCTAAGTCTCTTTATTTTGACATTACATTGATTTTCTACTTCTGTCTTAAAAATCTTGAATTTATCAAATACCTCATCTTTTGAATGCAGAAAATAGATATGACAGTACTTAGAAAAATCATCAATAAATGTTACAAAATATTTATTGCCACCTCTAGTAGGGGTACTATGCATGTCATAAACATCACTATGCACAAGTTCAAGCAGAGATGTGGTTTTATCTACTTTAGGAAATGGAATGCGAGTAATTTTAGATTGTACACAAAATTTGCATTTTTCAAACATATCAATATCATACTTAGGAATTAAATCTAAATTAACCATATCATGCATTTTCCTAGTATTAACATGACCTAAATGAGCATGCCACAAAGAAAGAGAATCAACAATATAAGCATAAACAAATGTATTATTGATAACGTTAAGTTTGAACATTTCTTGATACATGTAGCCCTTCCCAACAAAAATCCCACCCTTAGACAAGACAAATTTGTCCGACTCAAATACCAGCTTGAAACCATGTTTATTAAGCAGACTTCCAGATACAAGGTTTTTCCTGACATCAGGTACATGATAAACATCATTAAGACTTAGGACTTTTCCAGATGTAAACTCTAGATCCACCATCCCTTTGCCTTGATAGCAGCAGTTGAAGAGTTACCCATGTAGAGAACTGTTCCATCACTCACTTGTTCATAAGTAGTGAAACGGTTCTTGCCGTTGCAGACGTGCCTTGTTGCTCCTGAGTCAATCCACCAGTCACCAGCATCTTCGAACATGTTCACCTCGGATACAATATCCACGAACTTGTTCTTGGCATTTGATGCTTTTGCCTTCTTCTTGTATGACTGGCATTCATTTCTGAAGTGCCCTGGCTTGCCACAGTGCCAGCAAGCGCCTTTCGGCTTCTTAGCATTTTTCTCAGGTTGGGGTTCATGCTTACGCTTCTTTTTGTTGAACCTCTTACCATCATTCACCATGTGGATCTTGGACGTCTGAGCCAATTGGTTAGGGGTGTCCACGGTTCAGTTTGGGATGGCTTGTGGTTCGATTTGGACCCGCCTGCATCTATGCGGTTTGGGGAAAAGTCAACCCGCAACAGCCCGCAATGCGGTTTGCAGTTTGTGTGGATAGGGTTCGCGGATGTGCGGGCGGTTTGCGGATTGAACTTTTTTTTCAAAAATTTATTTTTAAACCTTTTTTTTTTCTCCCATTTTGTCAATCTTTATTTTTAACCTTTTTCTTTCCTCATATTTTCTAAAATGCTCCAAATCTAATAATTAATGAATTAAAACTTATAAAAAACTTATAAAATAAAAAACACAACAAATTCAATTCGTAACCTAAACAAATCATTGAAAATCTACATTCATCATTAACTTGCATTCATTCTACATTCATCATTCATAACCCAAATAAAAAATCCTACATTGAAAATTCAACATTCATCATTCCCAACCCCCCCCCCAAAAAAAGGTAATTCTTCATTAACTTACATTCATCCAAAATGCAAAAAAAAATAATAATTCATTAACTTACATTCATCCAAAACCAAAACGCAATTAAAAAAAAAAATTTGTTGTCAAACTTCATTCAATACAAACCCATGAAATAAAATTAAAACATTTCTAAGATATCAAACTTCGTCTTCATGAATCACATCGAATTCAACTTTCACAAATTCCAATTCCAATTCCAATTCTAATTCCATGCATTTGGTTGATGAACCCTACACAAAAACAAATTGAAAAAATATAAACTTTAATCTTCAATTATAGGAAGAAATGAAAAGATAAACAAATGTCTATATATTGCATCCCAATATAGTAAGAAAATGTGTTGAGTATATGAAAAAATTACCAATGAGCAAATGGATATTAGACATCAATTATAGCATCAACATTATAGGTTGAAGTTGAAGATGAGTGTAGTGACCCTCACTCCCGCCTCAACCCTGTACATGAGCAATTGCATGAACTTGTTTTGCTAAGCTTGCATTAGTGAACCTTGACTTGTTTAACCTAGAATAAGATTCTTGTTTTGCTTTGCACTTATGTGAAATTATCCGTCAGTCCTGTTCCCTCTTGGTGAGTCTAGCCGAGGTCTCCTTAAGCCGAGGTAACACCCTTGAACCTCTTGCACCTAGGATCACTTTGGAACCATTTCGGTTGACCTCCATCTTCACCTCGGCATATTGGCCGAGGTGTGTTTTGTCTAGGCCGGAACGTTTATCCTTGCACCCAGCGGTCTTGTTCCTGGACGGGTGCGACCTAGGCCGAGGTGTGGCACATCTAGGCCGAGGTGTGGCACAGCTAGGCCAAGTGTTGTCCTTCCTAGCCGAGATCGCTGATACCTTGTCGTCGGAGCCGATGATTTCACCCGATGTCATCACCTTGCCAGTGAGCCATACCGTCTTACTTGTAGAACACCCTTTGTCATGGTCATGTCTTGTCTGTCAGCCACCTGCTGGAGAAAACCCAACCAGCCTTTGCCACGTGTCCCAGCTGAGGGTTGAGTCTGAAATAAATCAAGAGAACCCATTATTTTGTATCATATCCTTGCTGTTAGAGAGAGAAGCTCTAAGAAGAAGAAGAAGTTTTAGTATGAGAAAGAGAGGACTTCCGAGCTTGATTCCTAGAGATCAAACCGTTAGATTTGCATCTTGAGGTTAGATTCTTGATATGCTCTTATGATTCTTCATATCCATTTAGTTGCATTGCACGATCTAGCATGATTCATGAGCCATGCATTGGTTTTAAAGATTGGTTTTAGAAAGAGAAATAGTGTTCTTGAGTTTTGAAGAAAGGTCTTGTTTTGATCCAAAAGCTAACACCAAGTTCCGTGTTTTAGTGTTTGTTTTCACGGAACCTTTAAGTACGGGTACCCAGGTCCATGTTTTCGAACTCATTTCATGAAAACCCAGATTTTGTAATAACAAGTTTGATCCTTGCATTCATCTTCTTCATGTTCATGTTCTTTAAGAGGGAAACCCAGATTTTCCCAGACTCCTTTCTCTCGAGTGTGGTCATCGGGAACAAACCTCGGCCAAGAGGTGTGTGACCTCGGCCAAGGCCTGGTTGGTACCCAGCCTGTTTTCCGTAGTGTGAAGCAGTGTCTTGTTTTGGTCTGACTTAGTTTTAATGAATGCCGAGGTCATTGCATTTCATATCCATCTTTGAAGTATCTTTCTCGCTTTCTTGATATATATTCAATGAGAATTATTATGTGCTTGTAGGCCTTGGATCCTTGCCTGAAACCTCCATACCCGAAGAACTTTGTGAGTGGTATTTTTAATAAAGTTATATTACAAAGTTTTAATGAAAGCCTTGTTTCGTTTGTTTGGAAAAGTATTTGATCATGAATGATTATTCCTAGTTTGTATTAAAGGCCATATTTGCTTGATGACATTCTTGGTGAAAGTCCTTAGTGTCGGGGACTATAATGCAACGATACCCTTGTCTTGAAAGTCCTTAGTGTCGGGGACTATAATGCAACGATACCCTTGTCTTGCCACTGACGGTTTTCCGCGTGGGTTTGCTCGGAATGTCATTCTTTATATCGTATAGATGCTAGTAAGCATCCCTTGATTTTGTATAAGATATGCTACGTATTATTTGAAAAGAGATCTTGAATATCATTCATGCAAACCTTTATTTTTAATATCATTCACTGAGTATCCAAGCTCACCCTCTCTATGTATATATGTAGGTGACGAGTTAGTTGGCGGTGACGCCTAGACGTACCTGCCGATGTGTTTTTGGACTCATGTTTTGCCGATGTGTTTTGGACTCATGTTTTGCCGATGTGTTTTCTTTGGACTCATGTCTTGCGTCATCTTGAGGATCATGCTTCTCAGTTTTACATTTTATTTCTTTTGTATACGTCGGCTTGAGAAGCCTTTTGGTCAAGATGTAAAATGTACTTTATTTTAATTGTATCCAAGTTGTAAGACTATGTTTGATGTATGGCATTTCATTTAATCTATGCACAGCTCTTATGGACTAGTTAGATTTAAATTTATTGCTTCCGTACATGCTAGCCCTATATATAATACTCTGATTGTGTTTGAATTTTTCCAAGTTGGCCTTCGGTAATCTCGGATTACTGGCCATCATGGCACCATTCTACTAGGGGCGGAATGGGGTCGTGACAATGAGCTTGACTCCTAAGTACCTAATTAGAAGTCAACAAGAGAAGATTAATAAAACTTACATTAGAAAATGAATAATACAAATAAAAATAAAGATAAATAAATTCTCATTCTTCCACATCATCCATCGCCTTTCGAAGAGAAATTGGAAGGTTGCTTCGAAGCCAATTTTGAGTACATACAAGAGCTTCAACCATAGAAGGTGAGAGTGAACTATGAAATGGGTCAAGAATACGCCATCCCGTACTAAAAGCCGACTCCGATGCAACGGTAGAAATAGGCATGGCCAACACATCCCTTGCAAGTTATGATAACACCCTATATTTGGTTGCATTCACCTTCCAATAATCTAAAATCTCAAATGTTTGATTCTTTGCAAAATGTTCAACCTCGGATAAATATTGTTCCAATTCCAACTTAGATCCACTAGTACATCGCCCCTCCAAATAGGAATTAAATTGAGAGTCAACTAAAGAATAGGGATCATCATCTTCCATCATATTCACAACTTCACTCACACTTGGAAGTTTCTCATTTGAAAGATAAAGTGTGACATAATGGCTATACAAACGACTCAAGCAACTCTTAACCTTGTCTACCATCTCTTCCACCTTCCTATTATCTCCAAGAAATAAATTAGAAAAACAAAACTCCAAGTATGTCATTTTTTTGGTAGGATCAAGAACCACTGCAACATACAACAACAAATTGATTTTACTTCCATCCCCCCAATACTTGCTAAACTTTAGCTTCATAGTCTTTGCCATTGTGCTCAAAGCATCATCCTCCTCCAAAATTAATTGGTTAATTTTGCTTTCAATAACAAACATCTCTTTGTAAAAAGCATTGAAAGTAACAAAGAGAGACCCCGAAAATTTCTTAGTTGCAACATAAAATAATTTCAGAAACCTCAAAAAAATTCTACACTTTTTCCAATCCAATTCATTCGGACTTCTTCTTATGCCACCATCAACATCCTTGAAATAAGGTTGAAGGTTGGAATCCACAAACTTCAATCGGTTAAAAGCCTTCTCATACTTTTCGGCGGCCTCTAACATCAAATAGGTAGAGTTCCACCTAGTTGGTACATCTAGGCATACAAGAGCTTTTCACGTTTGAGTGTGGCCGCACACTTCTTAAAAACATCATTCTTATGAGGAGACGACCTTACATATCTCACCGCAAGTCTAATGTTGGCAATAGAATCATCCATTTCTTTCAACCCATCACTCACAACAAGATTAAGAATATGTGCACAACAACGCATATGAATAAACTCATGTTGCAAAATAGTCCCCTTTCAATCTTTGGTTATCGTTTTCAAATATTGAATGGTAAGATTATTAGAACTAGCGTTATCAACTGTTAAGGTGAATATGCTATCAATGTTCCATTCAATCAAACACGACTCAATTTTTCGACCCAATGTTTCTCCTTTGTGATCCTCAACTTGTTGAAAATTTATGATTCTTTTTTGAAGTTTCCAATTATCATCAATGAAATGAGCAGTCAAACACATGTAACACAAATTCTAAATAGATGTCCAAGTGTCGGTAGTAAAGCAAATTCTACGACCCTTCATGGCCTTCTTTAACTTATCCCTTTCATTCTTGAATATATTAAGCACTTCTCTAGATATGGTTTGACGAGAGGGAATTGGTGTGAATTTGGGTTACATGACATTACAAAATCTTCTAAACCCAACACCCTCCACAAATCTAAATGGCAACTCATCAATGACCACCATCTCCGCAAGAGCCCTTTTACAAGTATCAAAATTAAAAATTGTTGCTACAACCTCAACACCCTCTTCATTTTGTTTTGGTTTAAGATTTAATGTTTGTTGACCATCTGTATCCCTATTTGGATATTCTTTACAATTGGGTGTATGACTCCTCAAATTACTAGTCCCATGAAGTCTAGAGTCAGCCATATACTCTTTCTTACAATATTTGCATACGGCTTTGCGCTTCCCATCGGTCCCTACAACCTTGTCAAAATGATCCCAAACTGTGGATGGTGCTCTCCCCCATCCACTCTCACTCTTTCTCTTTGGGGGTCTAGGAGGCTTAGGTTCAAGTTTAGGTTCAGGTTCGACTAAGAGAGGATTCATTTGAGAATTAGAGGATTCCGGAGGTACAAGATTGATTGCAGGAGATTGAATACTATCCTCCATTTAAACTGGATTACAAAAACACGGTCACAGAATCAATTTTACAAACACAGGTTCAATTTTAATTTTAATAACAGATTTAATTCCAAAAATTAAATAACAGATTAAATGACAAATTTAAATAACAGACATATTTAAATAACAGATTAAATAACAAATTTAAATAACAGACAGATTTAATAACAGATTTAATTCAACAGATTTAATTCCAAAAGTTAACAAATTGAATCAAATTAAATCTTTCAGACATATTAAATAACAAGCATATACTCTTTCAGATTTAATTTAATTTTAATAACAGATTGATTCAGACATATACTCTTTCAGATTTAATTTGGACCAACAAATTTAAATAACAGACATATACTCTTTCAGATTTAATTTAATTTTAATAACAGATTGATTCAGAATTCCTGAAAATATAAAACAACTAAGAGTAGTAGTTACAGATTCAAACCATTCAAATTTCAAGTTATAGATTC
The DNA here is from genome assembly GCA_036172215.1 of Camellia granthamiana. Lineage (NCBI taxonomy): Eukaryota > Viridiplantae > Streptophyta > Magnoliopsida > Ericales > Theaceae > Camellia > Camellia granthamiana. The sequence goes on from CM069907.1 coordinate 107,426,929, forward strand.
AAACCATTCCTTAAGCACAAACCATTCAATTCCAAAACACTCAGACCTTGATTTTCAATTTAAATTTAATTTAATTCCAAAACACACAAACCACACAAACATTCAAATTTAATTTTCAATTTTTATAAAATTAAATCCTAATCATTTAAAAAATCACTCTAAAGAATCTAGAATCATAACTCAGACCTTGATTTTTAGATAACAAACATATACTCTTATCTTTGATCTAAGATCAAACAGATTCAGATCACACAAAACACAGATTCAGATCACAGATTTAGACCAAAACAAACACACAGAGCACAGATTCAGATCTGTTTGTCCAAAAAAAAATCAGATTTGTTTCCAAAGAAACACACAGATTCGATCGGTGCAGAGATGAGAGATCAGGGAGAGAGAAAGAGAGAGAGAGAGAAAGAGAAAGAAAGAGAAAGAAAGAGAGAGAGGCTTACCTGTAAGTCAATCGGTGCAGAGATGCAAAACCAGAGAGTGAGACTGATAAGATGAGAGAGTGAAGGAGACAGATTAGAGAGATATCTGATATATATATATGTTGTAAAAAAAATCAACGATTGGGGCGAGAGAGAGAGAGACAGAGATTGAGAGAGATAGAGGCTTACCCGTGAGTAGATCGGTGCGATGAGAGAGTGAGACGATCGGTGCGATGAGATGAACAACGAGAGAGTGAGAGAGACAGTGATGAGATGAGAGTGATCGCCGATCGGTGCAGAAGATGAAGATGAACAATGAAACAAGAGAGTGAGAGAGACAGTGATGAGATGAGATGAGATTGAGAGAGTGAAGTATAGATAGCGATTAGGGTTTTTTCTTTTGTTTGTTATAGATGAGGTGAGTGAGATGGTGAGATAGACGGTTAGATTTGAAAGAGGGGGAAAAAAAAATTAATTTAATGAGGCCGGGTTGGGCGGGTGCGGGTCAAACCCGCAACCTGCCCGCAGCCCGAAATTTATATAAAATCCAAACCGCACCCTACCCTAATGTGTTTGCGAAACCGCCCACACACATGCGGTTCGGATCGGGTAGAGCAGTTTGGGCGGTTCGGATAACCCTACGCCCAGCCCTACAATTGGTTATCTTTACTTTCAAGTAACCTTGACTCTTTCTCAACTCAGAGGTGTTGAGCCAATTCCTCTAAAGTAAGATTTTCCTTTTTGTGTTTCAGAGTTTTCTTAAAATCCTTCCAAGAATATGGCAGTTTCTTTATTATAGATGAAACTACAATAGATTCATCCATGTTTATATTCTTTTGTCGAAACTGACTCAGAATATGTTGGATTTCATGGAATTGATCCATAACGGGCTTTGTATCAATCATTGTAAAACACATAAAATTACTAACAAGAAATTTCTTACTAGTGGCATCCTTGGTGAGCTACTTTGACTGTAATAAGTCCCAGAGTTGTTTTGCCATTTCTAGATGTTGATACACATCGAATAGAGAGTCTGACAGTGCATTCAGAATGTGTCCTCGGCAAATGTAGTTGTCATTCTCCCATTTGGTTCTGGCACGGGTTTGCTTCACAGTCTCGTCTTCTTGCTCCGTTGGATAGAGGGTAGTTAGCACATAGACCACTTTGAGAGTGGTGAGCAAAAAGTGCATCTTCTTTTGCCAGCGTCGGAAATTTCCTCCATCAAAACGGTCAAGCTTCATGAAATCTTGAGTCATTTTATGAATAGACATTGCCATATCAAAATATTGTCTTTAGATTGTTGGAACAATTCGTCTAGAATTCTTCAATTGGTGGTCTTCGGGTCTTCAAAACTTGGCAATGATCTTGTCTATATAGAACAAAAAATTGATGCTTTAGGTCGCGTTACTTAGTCACTTTCCTAAAGACAATATTTGTACCCACCAAAAGGTGTGCAGGGGGTTACAACAAATTTAGCTCCAGGATACAATGAAGCATGATCTAAAGATCAAGTCTACCAGCGTCTGCACTGACGATAGTAGATCAGAATACTCTTGATATAGTCAAGAAAACCAAGACACTAATAATCAAATCTGCAGAACTTGATTACCAGTAAGAAAAGTAGAAATTTACTTAAGAAACTCTTGATTGAAAACTCAAAATCAAGAGGGAAAGAGAGAGAGAGAATTGCATGAATGAATTCTGAATTTTTGGATGATCTGAAATGGCTGATTTCATAGCCTATGTATAGGCCTTGATGGATCTGATCGAATGGTCATGTCCCTTGATCGCATCCGATCAGATCTGACCGTTGGATCGTCAATCTATGGTGCAGATCATTCTCACAGCGAATAAATGCCTTGACTAATCACACCTGATCACGATCAGGTGCCATCTCATCCGCACGATCGTGCGCATCTCCAATCAATGGCTATGATCAACCTGCTCCAGATCAGGCACACAACCATTTGATCGGTTGGTTTACTCATCGCCAACAAACGACACGTCACTGCCACGTGAAGCTGACTGTATTCCACATCACCCATGCCACGTCGAATCCACGTCATCGCTCCAACCTGTCCGATACAAATAGGAAAGCGCCCTCATGGCGCCGATGCGTCCGTGCTAAGTGCAAATTGTGCCATCAAACGCCACACAGCCCGCTGCCCACGCCACGCGCGCGTGCGCATGTACGGATGGTGCGAAGCACCATCCTTGCGGTGTGGGTGCATGCACACTAGCTTTCATCCCATAATTCCATATTCAAAAGAATATTCCATGTTGCACTTTATTAAGTGCTCCATGTTTTGCTCTCTTTCCAATGTGAGACAAAGTCCCCAAGCTTATTTCATGCTTTCTAAAGAAAACATGGAAGGTTTTTAAAACGCCGAAAAATTAAACTATAAATTTTGAAAACCATTTTGAAAATTCCCCAACACAAACGCCACTCGATAAGTCTCCAATATGTCATCCAATGCTTTGCTAACTTCATCCTACGAGTAAAGACTATTAGATTCGAGCTTGCTCAGCTTATCAAGAATCTATGGCAGCATATGTATGGGCTTTTCTTGGTGGTGCTCATGTAGGCACTTGTATTGTGTTAGTGATGAAAACAACTGGATGGCAATAGATGACATGCATTGACTACCTCAATTTGTTTAGGACATGATGGCAAAGGTATTAAATATGCTAGTTTGCCTGAAAGCACAGCTCTCGCGATATTCACATCATGGCAACATAATGTGCTAGTTGTACAGCAGACTATAAGCATCAGCACCTACCTTAATTCATTTTAGGACAAGATGGCAAAGTTATTCGATGTGCTAGCTCATTATAACGATATAAATCTCACAAACCTTGCAAGATTCCAATTACCGTAGATAGCTAGCAAAGTTGTTAGTGACTAAGGGTTGTTTGGTGCACATTATCTAAGCTACTTATATTTTTTTATGCAACTTCTGCTTATTGCTTATAAGGTAGAAATAACTTAAATAAGTTGAAAAAAGTTAATTATCTGGAAACTGGGAGAAGGGTTCTTTTGGCTTTCTGCTTTCTAATTATTAATTATTAACTTTTAACTTACAACAAGTTGCACCAAACAGGCCCTAAGGATTTTAGTAGGTAAGGGAATGCCTTTTGTTAACTTGGAATGAATGGACCAAAATAAGGTAATATACATCTGATTTGCATTAACACGATATCACAATGAGTATTTTGGTCATTTGGTTACACTTGGGACGTCACACGCTGAAAACTTGAGGTGAAACATAGGCCTCATTTGGAAACTTGACTATTTTAATTGACTTTTTAACTATTTTCTAAGATAAAAAAAAAAAAAAAAAAAAAAATTGAGTTTGGGATGATTTGCAGATTTTTTTGTAGTTGAATAGATGGTTGTGAGAGAAAAAGTGATTGATTGATTTGTAGGATGCAACATTTAGTCTTATTGGCTATTTTAACTTCTTTTTTTTTCCTTATTGGCTATTTTAGCCAAAAAAGTTGTTCCCAAACAGGGCCTTAATGTTATATAAGTACATTATATTAGAACTTTGTTTAAAATCCCAAAAAACAAATTAAAAAATATCAATATTCACAGTTCTGTTTTTCTCCTTTAACCTCTCACAAGATGAGTTTGAATTACATTACTAGAAAAAATAGCACCTATAAGATAAAGTGAGATACGGGCCATTCCATGTACCATATTGCTTTGTCATATAAAATTTCAACATTGACGGCCAAAGGGTGGCAAGAGCAAGACAAGAAATCAATCAATCTACCACAAATTCCTTTATTTTAATAGATATCCTTGCCCATTTTTTTCGTCCAACTTAGAAACAAATCTATGCCTTTATGTTGGGTGTCTTTTATTTCTCCTAGTTATCAAACGAAGATGTGTCTTGTTGTCTGCATCTACTACTTCTAACTCAAGAACACATTGTCCAAAGGGGGCCCTCTTCCTTAGGAGTCATTTCTGTTAGCAATGGAAATGTCTACGCCGCGAGGTCCTGAGCCATAGAATTGGATAACAAAAGGAAATGTCTTATCTTGCCATTCCTCATTCTCAAACTTCTACTTGTGAGGGCCTGAGCCATAGAATTGGATATCAAAACTTTTCTTAGACATTGTTTTTCTTCTTCCTAAGCCTACGCCGTGAGGTGAGACCAAAGAGAAAAAATGGGGAAGGTCTTCTTATTTTGAGGAGAGTACTAAGTAATAAAGAGCTTGCTAGTGAAGGTCTCAGAGCAAGGAGAATAGAACAATCAACAAAAGAAAAGAGAAGAGGTCCATGATCAAAGATGCGAGAAGGTGAATTAGTAATCACTCATGCCACAACTAATGCTAATGAATCCTCCTACAATAACAAGGCAAGTTAAAAAGAAGAGATACCGATCAATCAGAGTACTCCCCGTGATAGAGCAAGTAAAGCACTACCTAAACTAAACGTTAGAGGTGTTTTTGCTCCCTTCACTTCGGTTACAAAGTTAAGGACAAGCACCCCTACCGACCAACTCCCAACTCATGGAAATGACTCCCCTTTAATCATCATCCAAAAGCTCAAACATGCCAACAGTACTCCATTCATTTACGTAATATTTACTCGTTTACTTGTTAGTTGTGACTGTCCCACACCCTTGTTTTCAAGGAATCTAAGGAAAGAATGTAATAAGTGGTGAACAAAGTTCATTCGCTCCTTGGAGGAAATAAAAATTGCCTCTACTGCCAAGAGAGGAAGTGAATAGTTGGCTCGAAGAGGGAAGAGATACGCATACTTGGTTTGCCAACAAGTTAAGTGACTAGTGTACTATTGGGAGGTAAAAAAAAATAGGACAAATAGGCTAAAGAGGGCTTAATCGCTAGCTGGTGTTAAAGAGCTTGTTGGATGATGGCAGAGCAAGCAAACTAGACTAACTCCCACTTTTGTATTCCTGTTTACAGAAGGCAAATGGCCGACTTGTTTGTCTAGTCCCACCTCTTCATCGTAAGCTCTTTTCATCCATACACAAGCATCCTCTTCTCTCTAACAAATAAGTCAACTACCCTATCTCATTAGCAAAGCTAGAGTACATTAGTAGACTGCTTTCTTAGTTAGAAAATTGTAGTGATAAAAATAAAATAAACCTTTCTCCCGGAAGTCTAGGTTGCTACTCTTCAAGTTAGAGAAGAACTTCCACAATTTGGGAACTGGCTTCCAGAGACCATTTTGGTCTACACTAGGGAATTCAGTCTCTTGGGCTAGGCTCTATTGGGCAGAGGATCACCTTTCTTTACTCGATGAACAAGACACTTACACACTTAATTAGAGAGGTGAATGTGCATCAATTTTGAACCAAAAACAAACCCTTTGTTTTCGTATGATTTGATTAGGCCATAGCTAAATGAACCAAATTGATCCAAAACATAGTCTGACTTGTATGCGTGTGATAAGGGCTTACTTTTGATAAACGAGTTAAAGATAGTGATGACTTGTCATCGCCTACTTGAAAGTCCTCACAAGTACCGGAAAGCGAGATGCTCTAGACTAAATTCATGAAAGTGCGAGCCCCTCTTTGAAAGGTCCTTTGAACTAAATATGCAACCATAGCTCTCTTGTACCGCCAATACAAAAAGAACCAACTTTGCTGCTGAGTGCCTACAATGGGAGTAGTAGACTTCAAAGCTTGAAAGAGCTTGACGGATGGATTCTTTTTTCCCAAGAGCTAAAGCACCCAAGCAAAAAAGGGAATATTCTTTAAACCAATTGCCCTGGAAGTATAACTTCCCAAGAAATTGACATCTGTCTTTTCCCAAAAACAAAGTGGATTTCTTCTCTAAGCAAAGCTACCCTCCCTAAGCTTTAAAAAATGCGGCTAAACTAAACAACCTACCTCTTTCTAGAAGCACTGGAACTTGAGTATTGAAACTGAAATCTTAACTTTCTTCAGTTCCTTCCTTCGCTTACAAACCTAGAGGTCAAAATCATGATCCCATCCCTTCAACTATTAGTCCATTAACTAAGAAGGGGGCCCAGAACAAAAACTTCACCATCTTCCCCAGAACCCCCTACGTCGACACTTTTTAAAAGGGAAGTCGAATATTTGTTTTTCTTTGGCACCATCCCTGGTTCATACCAGGAGGTGTTCAGAAGTGTATAATCATTCTTGCACGATGCAACAAAAAAAAAAAAAATCATATTTTTTAGGAAGAAACGAACTCTTTCCTATTTTATATTTTTTTAGGGCAATCGTCCTTCACTTCTTGGGGTGCTAGGAGCATATGAAGCCTTACTCCTTCGCAGGTAACAATGAATAGTTTTGCTGCAAGCCTGCAATATGGCTATGCAACAAACGTGCACTAGCTTGAAAGTGAGGAGTTTGGCACGTTTGAAAACATATAAGCTGAATGCTAATTTTGTCGTTGAAACCAAAGACCAAGTAGGCCGCCGTCTAACCATAGGTTTTTTTTTTTTTTTGACAAATAAAAAAGATTGCATTATTAAAAACTAAGAAGTTAAATGTTGGCGATACTCAACACCCTTAACATGTTCAAATAATTGGATTGAGATATAACCAGGGATAGTAAAAAAAATAGTAAAGGACCATTTTGGTAAAACCTTCTATTGATAATATGCCCGCACACTTGTTTCCCCCACAATTGTTATCCATAGACTATGACAATTTTTTAAGAGAATCATACCAACCACAGACGAATTCCAAATCCAGGTTGTTCAAAAAAAAAAATTAAATTAACAAACAAAAAGTCGAATTCCAAAACCCTCATTCATCACAAAATTAGGTTCACCTAGATGAATCATGTTCCTCAAATCCAAACTATGAATCAGGTTGAACGTGTTACGGAAGAACAAGAGTAAACCACAATATTTTATCTGCTCAGGACACATACATCAATTTTGTGCTGTAACATTCTCAAACTTGACCCTCATATATGAACCTAGGTCACAATTTGACGACAAACCCTTCATCTAATAAATCAAAATCTATTTAAAATTAAGTTTCTAGACCTCTCAAACATTGAAGGAAGAGGAACCACCGCGACTTGAGAAACCAGCCTAGTTGCCATAAAAGCTATAGAAAGAGGACTGTCTTACCAATACCCATGCCATACAAGCTTACTAAAAAATGTATTCAGTAGGCAACTACCAGCTTGCAAGAGTAAAGCACAAAAACAAAGACAAGAAAAAGGAAATACTTTGGAGGGAAATAAAATAAAAAGAACAAGAACTGAGGAGCCTCAAAATATGTGCATGATGTCTTTATATGCTTGAATAGACAAGTTGATATGATTCTTGCTATTGTCTCACCAGAAGATTGCAATATGAACTCTGAAACCATGTTGAATTATTGGCCATCAACTCATCTAAAAGCTCTGAGAGAGGGCTAATTTATTTTATCCTCAATGGTCCAATTATTCACAAAGTTTTCTACATAGACTCACATTCAAAATTTTGGTAGCCAAGAACATTAAACATCAAAGGAATGGGATCCATACTTCAACTAAACATTATTGGATCAAGTCAACAAACATTCAAAGCTGAACATGCTTATATCCCATAATTCTTCATCATCATAGATAACTATATTCCTTGTTGACTCTGCATGTTCAATAATGATAAACTTACTCTTAATTCTTCTGGTTGGATGCAATATCTTTAAGCATTTCCTTCAACTCGCCAGTCTACATGATAGACCAAACCATTAAAGTAATGTATACCAGGCTAAAGAATAACAATTTTGGTATGAGAATACCTGGTGCATGTTGAGAATGATGTCTAATCCTCTAACAAACTCCCCCTTGATGAATATCTGTGGAAACGTTGGCCAGTTGCTGCAATGAAAGACCATCGGACAAATTGAAACAATTACAAACTAGACATTTTTTTATCAACATTTTGGACCAAAATGGTCGCTAAGTAAAGACCAATAGCAACTTCGTTTGCAAATGTTGTTTCTCAGTAATTTGCATCAATTAATCGAGAGTCATGACAACTAAGCTTAATAGCTTATTCTCACAAATGATCACAACATCATGTGCATTGAAAGACCATGGGACAAATTGAAACAATTACAAACTAGACATTTTTTTATCACCATTTTCGACCAAAATGGTCGCTAAGTAATGACCAACAGCAACTCTGTTTTCAAATGTTGTTTCTCAGTAATTTGCATCAATTAAGCAAGAGTCATGACAACTAAGCTTAATAGCTTATTCTCACAAATGATCCCAACATCATGTGCAATGGACACACAAGCAAATGAAGCAACATATGATGCAGGCACATCCCGAAAAATTCAATCAAGATTTGGCCATATATATAAAACAACAAATGAAGTACCATTAACAAAAGAAGGACAAATTACAAGGACCTCCCCTAACTATTGCCCAAATAACAACAAGCCCAATAGTATGGAGAAATGAGACCGGTATCCCCTAATGCGCCTCAAAAGTTAACTCCGTTAATAGAAAATGTGAAGTGATAAACATGACCTCTCTCTAGGGGTGTAATTTTGGCCCGGCCCAAGTCGACCCGCTGTCAAGCCTGTCAAGCTCCTACCAAAAATAAGGCCAAGCCACTTGTGCAAAATCTTGGCCTAGTGGGTCATCGACCTAGCTTTTCTTAGTTTTTTTATAATAAAAAAAAAACAAAAATAGCTTAAAAATTAAGTTAGGCGTCGGTCGGGGTGGGCCAGGCCTTAGACTAGGGCAATGGGCCTTAGGCTAGGCCGCCCAAAAAACCCATGGCCTATGCCTTAGCCCGGGGAGATATAGGCAGGTCTAGTCGGGCCTTGGGCCGGCAGGCCATTTTTACACCCTACCTCTCTCTATGTTTCTCACCTTCCTCCACCACACTCCTCTACCCTCTCCTCCACCCTACCTCATCCTCCAATTCCCCTCGATAGCAATCCAACACTGACCACTGGCACCACACACAAAGAACAACAAAATCAAAACAATACACAACATAATCAAGCAAAAAACAAAAATCCTCTTTACCATACCCTCTCCGTCCGCCCTAAATTAAGCCAAAAAAAAAAAAAAAACATCCGTAAGTCAAGCAATCAAGGAAAAAAACATAAATCAAACATGTTCAATTGATAAAGGAAACGGGGGCTTTGGAGTTGGAAGGTTTTGGATTATGGCGCTGGGGTTGGGATCACAGCTAGGATTGCACTGGATGCGTCGTTGGAGGGCCATGGAAGGCAATGAGGTTTGACGTGGAGGCCACTAGTGATCATCATCGGCATGAACCTACAGCCAAGCTATATGTCTCGTTTGTGTCTGGGCGAGACGGTTGGGGCAAGTAGGTTGAGGTGAGAGGTTGGTGGCAGCACGATGGAATTGATGGAAGAAAAGGCATGGCGTTTGGAGGGCTGAGGCAATGGCATGAGGGGAGGGATCGTTAGGGGCAGTGCGGTAGGGTGGGAGGCGACCGTGGCATGGTGAGTGGTGGGGAAGTCTAAGAGGGGAAAGGGGAACGCAAAGAGGGAGAATGGATGGGGAAGAAGAATAAGAGTGACTAAAGGTAAACTGGTAAAGGTTAAAGAGTTGACCCATTTCTTAAAGGGTAAAAATAGAAAATTTAATCCAAAAATTATCGACACCATAATATTCCATCCATTTCTCTTTCTTGACACCTAACGGCGAGGCACTCAATGATATGCCTACTCAAATGTTAGGAGAGCTAGTGTCATTGTCTTATGCTAATGGGATCAGCTATCTATGAAGCAATGACACTTCAAAATAGGTGTTGTAGTCGTGTCCATTTTTTTTAGGGTACACAATAGGGGTGCATGTAAACATGGCGAGATAAACATTAGACATGGTGGGACACGATTTAGGACACGACAAGTCTTATTTAATTTTTCAAAGCTAATTTCTAGGGCCATATTATAATATTTGGAAACAAAACGATTGGTTTTAAAAAAAATATATATATAAAAATCATATGAAATCATCGGCAATGTAACACACATCTAAAACACATTTGTGAAGTGGAGAAATAACCTTCCAACAATCCTTAGAGCCTAATGCAACACAGATTTAGGGGTTGTTTGGAAAGTGTTAGATAAGTGTACTTTTTGACTTTTTACGAAAAAAAATGTGAAATGTGGGTTGGGGTTGAAGTGATATAATAGAGAGGTGATATAATCTATATAAGAGGTGATGTGACGAAAATAAGATAATTGTTTAGCACATGCCAAACAAAGCCTTAGTCTCTGGCTAATTAAAATTTAGTTTTTTTTATGTTAAATTAGTGTTGGTTTTTATTAATTTTAGTTGTTTATGAATGTAATATTTACATACATAGCAAATAAAATATTTTTTTTTTACATATCCCCCACTGTCTCCATGTCCTGAATTTTTTGAAATTATTGTATCCCATGGCCTGTGTCTGTACCTCCAAGGCAGTTGAAAAACTGCCTGAACAAGTGTTCACCACCTTTTGAAAATATTCTGGCATGGCCATGTATCCTTTAGCCACTGTTGGATGGAGCATTCAATTAGGTAAATTGTAACCTCACTTGAAATAACAGCTATTCAAATACATCATTAGGAAATTCATCTTAAGTTCCACTCCATTTTAATTTTAGAATAACATGTTCTTAAAACAAGTTCTCTGCCTGCTTTGTTTTTTTTTTTTTTTTTTTTACATTGATTCTACAGGGGGAGGTCCTTGTAATTGTCAGATCCCTCGGGAGAGATCCATGTAATTTGCCCAAAAGATAAGGAAACAACAAGAAACATTAAAGCCTCACATTAAAAAATTATTCACAACCATCAGCTACTTTTATTGCAAGGGGGCAATTGAAAAGATGTAATCTATGCACTAGCTTAGTTCTTGAAACATCAAGAAAATAAAATGCAAAAACAGAACACACAGTCATACACCTTGAAAAACTTATACAATTTTACAACCATTGCCCCTGATGCAAACTCATATCTCCCAATAAACAATAATGTCAATTATTACAACTCCTCTTTTAGAGCTTTCATTGTCTCATCATCTTGTACTTTCCTAAGACAACTTAAGCCAACTACATGGTCATCTCTCACAACTATCCTTTTTTCATAAAAAAAAACAAAAACAAAAACAAAAACAAAAATGCTCTTTAATTTGTCATTTTGACATAGTTGACTAAACACCCAAATGCAAGTCTTGGCTGGAGGTATATCAAGAAGCACGGACACTTCTAAAGAGGTGGTGTACACCGACACGACAATGGCACTAGTCAGACACATCCAAACATGTAAAACTATTTTTAAATTTTTTCAAAACTTGGACACGATTCAGACACTTGTAAAACACATGTCTATTGTTTAAACACACATAAAACACATTACAATTTTGAATAAAATCACTTAAAATCTAACAATAATAATAATAAAAAAACAAAGTAAATTCATACCTATTCTCATCTTTTTTAGACTTTAAAAACTATTATCTCTAAATTGATTATTCACATATATGACATATACTAAAGGTTTATTCTTATGTATGCCATACAATAAATATATAAAATTATATATTTTGCATATGTTCCCCACGTGATGTGTCCTTTATTTTTTTGAAAAATTCTGTGTTAGTGTGTCGATGTTGTGTCCGTCTCGTGCCACATGCCCGTTTCTATACTTCTTAGAAGGTATGTGTTCAAGTGCCAAATTTATCTAATATTCATATCCAAGGATACCAGGACAAGGCTAGAGGTCATATTTATAAAATATTTCTTTTATTTCTTATGATAAAATGAAGTCTACAAACTAACATACAACATTTTATGCATATAATGGGAGTATTGTGCATAGTAAACCTGACTACTTATCCATACTTGATGGGTGCATCTCTAAATAAGCATGTTGGTCACACATCATATACGGTATACCCTTACTCAAGTGTTCAGTGTCTAACACAAATACTTCAAAAATTTAGAAGAGGCCACCTGCCATACCAAATAGTCACATGTAGACCACATAAAAAAGCATAAATTATTCAAGCTCACATAAATATATGGTTGCTCAAGCCTCAACTGAATCAGGGAATGTATGAATATTGTTGTAAAACGAAGCGACAGAACACGTGCTATATTCTTTCAACACTCACTGCTAATGAGCTGAATCCACACCGAGGAAGATCAGGCACTCCTTTCATGTAAATCATCACAGGGTTGTCATTGACATCCTGCCATAGAAGCCAAAAGCTATCAATAAAAAAAGACTAAAAAACAAGACTAAAACTTTAATCTGGATAATTAGAGAGAGAGAGAGAAAAAAAAAAAAACTTAAGACTCAATATCTAATGTGAAAGGTACAGATGACTACTGTCAACCTGCTCAACAATGTCCTTCAAAGAAAGGTCAGAATTCTGAAGCTTATTAGTGGGCATGAAGTCCTCATGTGTCAGGATAATTTGGCACTGTAGTTGAGTATCGCATCCCATGGTGGTTAAAGGATCTAGCTGCCTACCAACAATTAAAGCAAAAATATTAGCAATATCATTTCTATGATCAATCATCAAGAATGATTTGTTCTAAACATGTGACCAGACCACACACTTGCTGTTTAAAATTTCAAGAAAGCCTTTTTTGGGTCAATTTTTCTTAGTGTAGTTTAACAATTAAAGCATTTTTTGTTTGCAGATTATGATTAAGGATCCAAGAAATCTAGAACCAGATGGTTTTGAACATCTTAAAAACTAAGTGGTTTCTGTCACGCCCCAAACCCACCCCTAAAAGTTTTGGGCATGACCTATTCAGAAACGGACACTTAACCTGTTATACATAACATATGGGGCCTGAGCGGAAGTATTACCATTATAAAATAACATAAAACATCATCCATTGAGCTACCACTACCATGTCAGGACCGCACACATTGCATTAGGTACATAATATATATAAACATACACCCGAACTTCGGTTACACACTTATACATTCATACTTAGACCCACAATTGGGCGTGTAACGAAAATATTAATGAAAGACAACCAAAGCATAAGCCAATAACCTAACAACACTTTACAAAATGCACGGCTTCAGGTAGGTGCCTGGACGCATCAAAGTTGACAAGAGAAAGATGAGCCTTAAAGGTTAGGACTGAACTCCCGGTTGATTACCTACAGAAATAGACAGACAAAATACAGAATGAGCGAACTCAGTGAATAATAGTACATAAATAATGTAATGTTTAACCTGAATAATAAAACACATAACTGCAGATACATATGATTAACTACATTCCGTAATTATTTCTAAAATAGCCATGGGTCCAGTTTCCGTGACAGAGTGGCTTTAAGCCCAGCACATACAGAACAGCCATAGGCCTACAAATGCAGAACGACCATGGGTCCAGAAATATCAGAACGGCCATTGGCCCAGAAATATCAGAACGACCATCGGCCCAGAAATAACAGAATGGCCACTGGCCCAGAAATAACAGAACGGCCATCGGCCCAGAAATAACAGAACGGCCATCGGCCTAGAAATAACGGAATGGCCATCTGCCCAGAAATAACAGAACGGCCATCGGCCCAGAAATAACAGAATGGCCATCGGCCCAGAAATAACAGAAATAACAAAACGGCCATCGGCCCAGAAATAACAGATGTATGGACTCAAGAGGTGGCTCGTACGGACTCTAGAGGTGGCTCCCACCAAGGTGTAGCACTTAGTTCCGTACAGCACTTTGTTCTATACCAGAAAACATCAGAACAGATTAAAATAGATAAACACATTCTTCCTATTAATCACATGAATAAACATAGATAACATAAGTTTAACAGAACGTTACCGATAATTGTTAGCAAAAGGTAAACATATTTTGCAGCATGAATGCTTTCAGAAATACGTAGATACCACCGTTCCATAATGCATATACATCCCATTTGCTTATCATGTTTCAATGCCACTAACTAGCAGATAACAGAATAGTAACATTAATTGTTAGTAGCAAACAAAACATATGGTACAATGATGCGCTTAGATTTCCTCATGGTTCTTTGTAAGTAAACATACTTGTTTCGTAATTAACAGAACCTTAACATTACCAATAATCCAAAGGTAAATGTACCATTACATCAATAGGCCAGAACAATTCATATGGATACACATAGCTACTCTTATATTTACTCAGAATCCATTCTTCAAGAATGAACATAAATTCTTTTGGGTAAATGACTTACTTTACGTACTCTATTGACCAATAGCATACACCTTTGTTTAATCATTCTTATATGTTAACATAGTTGCCTTGCCTTGTAATTAACAGAGTCCTAATGGTAACCGTTACATCATTCCCATGAGTTGACATAATTAACGTAAAGTTAACAGGACATTCGTGATAATTAGTAACGAAAAGTAAGCACATTTTCATTAGATTACAGATGACTTTATTGGTTTCACAATTTTACAGTTCGGCCCTTGGCCTGAGGGGTTCACACATTCACAATAGCCTTTGGGTTTCATAGATTCACAACCTATCACATCGGCCTTCGGCCCTTTGGATTCACAAGTTTGGCCCTTGGCCACATAGGTTTGATCTTCACAAGTTCTTTTGATGTTTTCATAATTTCATAATGTTTCTCACATAACATACATAACTTCACAAACTCTTTTGAAGTTTCCATAATGTCACAGTGTTTCTCACATAGCATACATAACATATATGTCAACATAATTCTTACGACGAAGATTTAACATCAATAACGATAAACGGTTAAAAGTACATCAAAGTACTACTACTCACAGCGTTCAGGTGCCTGATCCGCCCCTGTAGCTGACCCTACACAATTCACATAATTCAAACATAATTCATCATAGTACAACACCAATCAATTCACTATGAGTCAACACAACATAATCCAACAAAGTCAATATCACTTAGTTCATCAACACCATTTGTAATTTAACATAATTCAAAATAAATCCTTGAATTCCATTTCAATATTCCAAAACCGAGTTCATATCATCCATATCACTAATAGATTATTTCCCCAATTTTCCCTTCACATTACAGCATGAATTACAATGTTTATAACATAGTTCATTCGCAAATTTTAAACATAATTTTCAAACATTTCCAAATTCCAATTAAACTTGAACACATATAATTCCATACCTCAATTTCATTATTCTACCTTCAATTTGGGCCAATTCATTGGTTATCATCATTAATTAACCTAGGGTTTCAAGAAAATATTGAAATTTCAAGAAAAATTCAACCTTATTAACCCATTACTTTTTATTCCAATTTTCCCAATGATTATACATCTAGGAGTCACAATCCATCATTTTAACCCACCAATTTAACTTCCAACATCTCCAACTCTAAACCCCCAATTCTCAAGTTGAACATAATATGCTCAAAACTATAGGTTTTGTTTGTATATACACAAAATTTCACAAATCCATCTATGAATGCAAATATTGAAAGGGAATAAGGACCCCTACCTCAAGAATCAAGCAAAGGAGTAAAGATTGAGAAGAATCCTCCAAAAATTCGAATTTCAATCGGTTGGAAATGTTGCCCCTTTCTTGTTCTCCATCCTTGATGCAAGACCCATGGGGGATTTGTTGATAAAAGTGGAGGAAATCAAGGTTTTGGGAGCTAGGGTTTCGGACATGGAAGAGGGGAGAAGAAGAGAGGAAAAGAAAATGTAAGAAATGGGCCAAAAATCTCGTTTTTGAGCTGCTGTCCCGCACAGCCCGCACGTGCGGCGCTATTCCCCGCACGTGCGGCTCTGCTTCCAGCACAAATGTGAAAACTTCAAACGGGTATAACTCTCTCATCGGGACTCCGTTCTAGGTCGTTCTTGTGTCCAAATTGAAGCCCCGGAAATAAGCTTTCCAATGGTTCTAACCTTACATTCAAATTCAAAGTGTAAAAAAAGAAAAGGGCAAATGAGTGACGGCTGGTCGTAGAATAACTACCCGGATTATATTCTTTGGTCCAATCTTACTTTACCATCATACCACCACCTCAATCAATACCCCAAAATAAGATAAAAACATTCTCAATCCCAATAGACATAGTTGAATTAAAACACATAATCCCCTAATTAAATAAGGATGACTTTTGGGGTCATTACAGTTTCTTTGCTGTAGGAAGAGTGCATGGAACAGTCTCCTTCATAAGTGAGTCTCTTAGCAAGTCCAAAATTAATGTGCAGCAGCGGCAGAGTGCTACGGTCCTAATGCCAAAAATTAACATTGTGTGATTGATAAGTTGGTAAAAATATGTAAGATAAGATTTTAAGGTTTGTATGGGGTGACTAAAGGGTAAGGGTAAGAAATGAAAGGAAAGGATTTTGGTGCCTGTTTTGGGTGATGTGTACAGTACCATGCTAAATTTTGACTCTTTTTGTGTGCAATATTTGTAGAATGATAAAGGGTTGACTTGAGGTGGTTTGAAGGGTTTATTGATATAAAATAAAGTTCAATCAAGATTTAGAAAGGAGGTTCAATCAGATCTGGTTAAGGGGGTATTAGATGCTAAAAGTGTAAAAAGATTTAAGAAAAATGAGGAAAACAAAATTCTAGGCACCTCACCTAGATACCATATCGCAATGTGCATCACATGATCACACAATACCAAAAGAGTTACAAAAACTTCCACAAAATTCTCCAAAGCTCATTCTCCATTGAATAGGAGAGTTCCTTAGGGGCTGAAGGTCGTACATCTCTACAAGTTTTGGTTTATATATACGAGTGAGTTGTGTTTTATTATTATTAATGTCCGCCATGCTTGCTATCGTCCATAAATCTATTAAGGGTTCCTAACCGGAACCAAATTCTCTTAGGCCTTTTTTGATTAACAGGATTAATAGTAAAATGATTAATAATCCTATGAATTAATGTAAAATTAGGTATCAAATAAAATTAGTGAAGTAACCATTTATTATATATTCATTTTATTTTATTTTTCTTTCATATTTGAAATTATGATCCCCAGCCCCTCTCAATGTTAAAAATTCATTGATTTCGTCGAATTAAATGACCGTTGTACATGTAATTTGATTAATAAAATTTGTAATCAAATATAAGGTTGTGAATCCATGAATTAACAATTTGAATCATATGCTATAATTCTACTAATTAAACATGCTCTTATAGTTTCAAGCGAGATGAGGGTTGTCAAGGAGGAAGAGATGGGGTCACCAATGAAGAAAAGGATTTGCAGTAGGGGATGGGAACCGGGGGAGGTGACTGAAGGGGGAGCTACCAAAGGAAGGTTGTTGGAGTGGGGGTCCAAAGGGTAGTTAGAATAATGGTGGCCGCTCATTAGTCCACTTCCAATATTTTCTGTACAAAAAGATGACTAAAAAAAGCCAAATTGTATATTATTTTTTTGGTCCTTGACCTTTTCCCGTTGATAATAATAATAATAGCAATAATACAGTAATAATTTTAATTCTACATTAAACATCACTACTAAAAGGATACAGATGAAATATCATTTTGCTCCTTAAACTTTTTCGCGTTTTTTTAATTTGACCTGCCTATTTCAATTAATATCAATTTTATACTCAAACTTCCAAAATTTTGATAAATTTGACCTGTCGTCACATTTCATTTACAATTAAACGGAATGTGCTGACGTAACACCAAAGTTTATTTGAAATTTCATTTTACTCCTCAAACTATACCCTAAAAATCAATTTGCCCTCCACATCAGTACATTCCATCTAATTATTGACGAAATGTCACAACAGGGGCCAAATTGATCAAAATTTCAAAAGTTTGAGTGTGAAATTGATATTAATCGAAATGTAGAAGTCAAATTAAAAAATACGTGAAAGTTTGATGGGCGAAATAATATTTTCCGATACAACACAAATCATACTGCAAAACATTGAAGTCAATGTTTCAAAAAGAGAGCAGAGGGCAGTTTGATTGATTAATACCGTCTCAACCAGAGAGCACTTTGTCTTTCTCATCTCTGAAAACTCATCTTTGAACATCACTAGAGACCTGAATCCAGTGTAACTGCCACATTCTTTGATTTCAAGTGTTGTGATTAAATCGGAGGCTTCTTGTTTCGTTGCTTTTCACCGGCTGAGATACAATCAACAACAAACAACTTTAACGAAGAATTAGTTATTGAGGTATATTAATGGGTTCGTTGACAAGTCGTCGGTGTGCTACATTGACCGCGACTTACATTAACTCCTGTTTCAATCAGAGACCACTCTTTGTTTCTTTCTCATCTCTAAAAAACTCATCTTTTTTTTATAATCTTCTAGTGTTACCGGTAAATTCTTTCATATATTTAGTGTTACTGGTATATTCTTTCATATATTCTGATCATCTTTTTTTATCATCTTCTAAAACACTCATCTTTTGTATCATATATTTTCCGATACGACACAAATCATACGGCAAAACATTGAAGTCAATGTTTCAAAAAGAGAGCAGAGAGTGTTCATATATTTTTGATCATCTTCTAAAACACTCATCTTTTGTATCATATGTTCTGATTAATACCGTTTCATCCAGAGAGCACTTTGTCTTTCTCATCTCTGAAAACTCATCTTTGAACATCACCAGAGATCTGAATCCAGTGTAACTGCCACATTCTTTGATATATATATATATATATATATCCATCTGAAACTAGTGAAGGTTGTTGATGGGGTCCACACTGAAATCACACCACACCGAGTGTTCAACTCTGGTGTGCTACATTGACCACCACTTAGATTTAACTCCTCTTTCAATCAGAGACCACTCTTTGTTTCTTTCTCGTCTCTAAAAAACTAATCTTTTTTAATCATATATTTAGTGTTACTGGTATATTCTTTCATATATTCTGATCATCTTTTTTGATCATCTTCTAAAACACTCATCTTTTGTTTCATATATTTTCCGATACAACACAAATCATACGGCAAAAATTCATCTTTTTTGATCATCTTCTAGGGTTACTGGTACCAAATATCAAAGATATGTCTGATTTAAGTGCTGATGATGCAATTTCAAGCGTTGTGATTAAATCTGAGTACTCATGCCGTTGCTTTTCACTAGCTGAGATACAATCAATGACCAACAATTTTAATGAAGAATTGGTTATTGGGATTGGCGGATTTGGTAAGGTATACAAGGGGTTCATCGACAACGGTGCTACAGCTGTTGCCATAAAGAGGTTGAAAGCAGAGTCCAATCAAGGCGCAGAGGAGTTCTGGAATGAGGTCAAGATGTTGTCTAAGCTCCGACACACTCATCTTGTTTCTCTGATCGGCCTATGCAGCGACTGCAAAGAAATGATCCTTGTTTACGAATACATGGCTCGTGGGACCCTAGCCGATCATCTCTATAAAACAAGTAGAAACCAGACTGAAATTAGTACTTTCCATCTCACATGGGAGCGAAGGCTCAACGTTTGCATCGGTGCAGCACGAGGGTTAGACTACCTTCATTCTGGTACCGATCAAAGTTTCATACACCGAGATGTGAAGACCACAAACATTCTGTTGGATGAGAATTGCGTAGCCAAGATTTCAGATTTTGGGCTGTCCAAAGGCAGTACAAGCAATTCAGCAACCCATGTCAGCACAAAAGTCAAAGGTACATTTGGGTATTTTGATCCAGTTTATTTCTATACCCAGAGACTAACCAAGAAATCTGATGTGTATGCCTTTGGTGTGGTGTTGTTGGAAGTTCTCTGCGGGAGGCCGCCGGTGGATACAAGACTCGAGGAGGAGGAAATTAGTTTAATCCTTTGGGCTCAACGACACATTAAAAAGGGAAAGGTTGATCGAATCATTGATCCCTCATTGATTGGGCAAATAACACCACAAAGTCTAAAGTACTTTGTAGAAGTTGCCTACAATTGTTTACATACTGTTTCAAAAGAAAGGCCTACAATGGCTGAAGTGGTGGGGACTCTTGATCTTGCATTGTTGTCACAACGTAAAGGACAATCAGGGGGAATAATCGGAAAGGTGCTTCAGGGTATTGCAACTGTGCCTAAAGGTATGAATCATTGGTGGAGGGAGAGAAAGGAGAATGGTTTTAAGAGTGGACCATCAAATGATTCATTTTGGGAACCACTTCCAGATAGTGTCACCCGACAACTCCGTCGCTTCTCACTAGCTGATATTCGAGCAGCCACAAATGATTTCAGTGAGGATCGTTTGATCGGAAAAGGTGGGCTTTGCAAGGTGTACAAAGGGTATTTGGATGGGGAAACTGGTATTGTTGCGATCAAAAGGTTCAAGGAGTTGAAATCATTGCAACTCTGGGAAGAAGCTAGGGTTGAGATTGAGGTACACTCCCTACTCGACAATCACCCCCACATAGTCTCTCTAATTGGATTCTACAATGAGAAACCAGAGTTAATCGGCGTGTATGATTACATGACAAATGGATCCTTGGAAGATCATTTATTCAACATAAACAGAGATCCACCTTTGTGGAAAGAGCGACTCAAGATTTGCATTGGTGTAGCAAGAGGACTACAACATCTCCATTCGAGTGTGAAGCATAGAGTTATCCACTGCAACGTAAAGCCAGCCAATATTCTGTTGGACGAGAATTGGGTTGCAAAAGTTACTGATTTTGCAATCTCTAAACTAATACCCAATGACATTGCAAATGAATCAATTACAGTTTCAAGGATTTGTGGCACTTATGGATATATGGCACCAGAGTATGCCATACATGGAAAATTGACAACAAAATCTGACGTATATTCATTTGGTATGGTGTTGTTGGAATTATTGTGTGCCAAGAAGTTACGTACTTTTAGCCTGTATGAAGGTGACGAGTACCCCCTTGACCATTGGTCCAAAAGTAGCTGCAAAAGAGGAACCATTGATCAAGTCATTGATCCATATCTGATTGGGAAAATAGCACCAGAATGCTTCAAGGAGTTTGTCAAGATTGCATTGAGTTGTATTCTTTTTCAGGTAATCCAACGACCCTCAATGGATGATGTGGTAACGAGTCTCCAGTTAGCATTGCAATTGCAGGAGACTTGGGAGACTCGTATCGAGATTGGTGTTGAGTTATCTATGACCGAACCTAGTTCTTACAACAACGTCTTCTCTATTGATGAACTGAGCAACAAGTCTTCTCTATTGATGAACCGAGCAACATCGTCTTCTCTATTGATGAACTGAGCCATTCGGATACTGATGATGTTCTAACTTTAAATATCGTCTTCTGTATTGATGAACTGAGCCATTCGGATACTGATGATGTTCTAACTTTAAATTCTGATGTATGATGGAGTGGATCAATGTTTGACTCGAATTTTGATGAGTTAACCCGTTAGCAAAGAGTCTATGCATCTCTGTAAGAGAGCTTGAATTTGGTTCTTTTCACTTGTGTATGTCTTTGCTTCTTATGTGTTTAGGGTCTTTTTTATATTTGTTAAGTTTGTTTATATTAGTGGATTTATGTTGGACAATTTTTTCATACTTGAATGTTTTGATGAGCTAAAAATGTCAGCATCAGCGGCACTGATAAATTGATAATCATTAAAGAGAAGAAACAATCATAATTTTATGGACATCATATTTTATCCCCAAAAAAATATAAAAAATAAAATTTAACAATGTACCAATAGAATCTACCTACAAAATTCTTGAAACTATACACACTCCTGAAAGATACATACAGTATGCATTAAAAATTTCTGTCATAATGATTTATAACTTCTACGAATTTGGATCATAACCAAAGCCAAAGTGATTCACTTCAAAAGCACCACAAAAACTTCACAACCAAGGCCATTTTAGCTCATAATAAAACAGCACAAAGCCTCGTAATCAAAATCACTTCAATTCACAACCAAATCCCACAAAGCCTCATAACCAAACACACCTTGAAAACCACATTTGCAATCAAGAATTAATCATACATACAAAACTCTTAATCAATGCAATATAAATAAATAAAGTAGAAGGTTTTTTTTTCCCCTATTTTTCATTATTCTTCATAAATTTTTCTACAAATTCAAAAGTCAAACACAACCTAAAAATACTTCCCAACAAAAAAACTTACTTTTTTTTTTTAAAATAAAAAAAGGCATTATTATAGTAACTAAAAAGTAAGGCCACAAGGTTGGTAAAAGTGTGATCCATCAGCATCTAGTGTGGCTTCCACTATCATCCTTCTAAAAAGTTTGAATTCTCCATTTCCATTATAAGTGCTTCGTAATGGGAAGGAACAAAGTAAAGCCACAGAAGCCATGGAAACAAGCCCTACCATTATACCTCTCCATCTCTACTTTCTTCTACTCCTTTGCCTTCTCTGTCTTGATGTTTCTCTGTCTATGACCAGTGATGCAATTGTACAATGCAACGGATCGATAGCAGAGTGTAATGTCGACTTGGAGATGGTGATGGAGTCAGAGGTAAGCCGAAGGTTTCTGGAGACGAAGAAGTACATATCACCAGGAGCTTTAAAGAGAAATCAACCTGTATGCAATGGTGGTGCAAATGGTGAAGCTTACAGTAAGACTAGTGGTTGTCTTCCACCACAATCTAACCCTTATAGTAGAGGTTGCTCCAAATATTATCGTTGTAAGGGTGATTCATGATCCACCAAGGTTGGCCTTGTGCATAAGCGCACAAATCACTGCTAAAAGCCCCAATTTTTTACTCATAAATAGAATAAAATTATCCTTTTAATCCTATTCAAGTCCAACATCCAAAGAGCCATTTCATTTACATTTAGCAAGAAAAGAATGGAATCTAAAATTCAAGATTGAACAGATTAGACATGTTATTCATTGAAAGTGATATATAGATGAGTTTTTTTTTTTTTTAACATATATAGAGATGAGTTTCATAGTAATTTTTCACTGGATCTAGTTCATTTTTATATTATGACTTTGGAATTTGTTTTTGGCTTTTTTTTTTACTCTTGTTATAAACTAGATTTTGCTAAACCATAAAACAAGACCGGATTTTATCTTCTTGATTTCTTCAGATCTTAATGTACGGAAGCAAATTTTAGCATATAATTTAAGTAATTATATATACAAGTAAATTTTCTGTGGATGTGAGCACTTGTTATTTACTCACAATTTTTTCAAATTTTTTTTTTATGAATATGTATGAAGAATCCATCATAAAAGTTTGCTTAGGAACCAAAAAACTCATCCTGTCACTACCCATGTTGCATTCCACTTTTTGATCAATTTGACATTTTGACATTAGTTGATCTCATTTTTCATGTCAAGTAAATGGACAGAAGGTTCAAACCATGTAACTCAACTTTTGGAAAACATCTGATGAATAAGTATTTTGAAAGTTGTGAGACCTTCATACAAAATCAAACTAAATCTAAATCAAATTTCTTATGTTCCAATCATGTAGGATCAACTACATAAATCTTCTTTCACCATTTGATTTATCTCATATTAGGATTCGTATCTAATGGGGATTTTTGTGTTGATTGTTAGGTTACTTAACAATTTATAGTTGTATTCTTAGGTTGCTTGGTAGATTAAATCAGTAAAAAGGAAGATTTTAAATTTAGCATTCTTTTACATCAATTTACTTAATTAGAGGGCCAAAAAAATATGAATAATTAGTGTAACATTTAACCATAAGAACTTATCAAAGGATAGGTCCTAACATAAGTTTGTTAACCCACATTAAAATTGTATGGGAGATTAAAAGTCTTAAAATTATCATCTATTGTCAGATGGCTTCACCCTTATATTTAAGATGCGCAAGGGTGTCAATGGTGTGTTTAGCTGTTAGGCAAATTTTTTCTTTTTTTTTTCTTTTTTCAATTTTTAAAACATCATCTTTCATTCTATGCATCCAATCTCTATAAATTTGATATTTATGAAATTTATTTATTGAGATCAAACAAATAAGATTCATATTGAATAAGAAATTATGTAAAAATAAAAATAAAAAACTGAGAAATTACTCTAAACTGTGAAATTTCTCAATTCAAATCAAAACAGTGAAACTTTTCAATTGCAAAACATGAGAAATTTCTCAAAACTACTAAACTTCCACCAATTCACAATTTTTCACAGTTTGCAAGAAAAAATGGATCAAACACCACTCAATAAGTCTCCAATATGTCATCCAATGCTTTGCTAACTTCATCCTATGAGTAAAGACTGTTAGATTCAAGCTTGTTCAGCTCATCAAGAACCTGTCGCGGCACATGTATGGGCTTTTCCTGGTGTTGCTCATGTAGGCTCTTGTATGGTGTTAGTGACGAAAACTGGATGGCAATATATGATATGCATTGACTACCTCAATTTGTTTAGGACATGATGGCAAAGGTATTCAATATGCTAGTTTACCTAAAAAACACAGTTCTTCGCGATATGCACATCATGACAACATAATGTGCCAGCTGTGCAGCAGACGATAAGCATCAGCAACTACCTCAATTCGTTTTAGGACAAGATGGGAAAGTTATTCAATGTGCTAGTTCATCATAACAACACAAATCTCACAAACCTTGCAAGATTCCAATTACCGTAGACAACTAGCAAGGTTGTTAGTGACTAAGGGTTGTTTGGTGTAGGTTATCTAAGCTGCTTATAACCTTTAGTGCAACTTCTGATTACAACTTATAAGGTAGAAATAACTTGAATAAGCTAAAAAAAGTTGATCATCTAGAAGTTGGGAGAATGGTACTTTTGACTTTCTGCTTTCTAATTATTAACTTTTAACTTAGAATAAACTACACCAAACAGGCCCTAAGGATTTAAATAGGTGAGGGACTACCTTTTGTCAACTTGGAATGAAGGGACCAAAACAAGGTAATACACGTTTGATTTGCATTAGCACGACATGCCAATGAGTATTTTGGTCATTTGGTTACATTCACGGGCTAAAAACTTGAGGTGAAACTTAGGTCTTGTTTGGAAACTTAACTATTTTAATTGACTTTTTAGCTATTTTTTGAGAAAAAAAAAAAAATTTAAATTGAGTTTGGAATGATTTGTACATTTTTTTATTTTTTTTTATTTTTTTTTTTGTAGTTTAATAGATGATTGTGAAAAAAAATGATTGATTGATGTGTAGGATGTAACATTTTGTCTTATTAATTATTTTAACTCTTTTTTTTTTCTATATTATATTGGCTATTTTAGCCAAAAAAGTTGTTCCCAAATAGGGCCTTAATGTTATATAAGTACATTATACAAGAACACGTTTAAAATCCTAAAAAACACATTAAAAAATATCAATATTCACAGTTCCGTTTTTCTCCTTTAACCTCTCACAAGATGAGTTTGAATACCATTACTAGAAAAAATGGTACCTATAAGATAAAGTGAGATACAGGCCATTCCAATTTCCATGTACCATATTGCTTTGTCATATAAAATGGCAACATTGGCAGCCAAAGGGTGGCGAGAGCAAGACAAGAAATCAATCAATCTACTACAAATTCCTTTATTTTAATAGATATCCTGGCCCATTTTTTTTGTCCAACCTAGAATCAAATCTATGCCTTCATGTTGGGTGTCTTTTATTTCTCCTAGTTATCAAACGAAGACGTGTCTTGTTGTCTGCATCTACTACTTCTAACTCAAGAACACATTCTCCAGAGGGGACCCTCTTCCTTAGGAGTCATTTCTATTAGCAATGGACTGCCTTCTGAGATTGTTAGCAGTCTCGACATTCCTTTTCTTTACCAGCACGATGTCGTCAAATAAAAGGATGTCTTTTCTTGCCATTCCCCATTCTCAAACTTCTACTTGTGAGGGCCTGAGCCATGGGATTGGATAACAAAACTTTTCTTGGACATTGTTTTTCTTCTTCCTAAGCCTACGCCACGAGGTGAGACAAAAGAGAAAAAACGGGGAAGGCCTTCTTATTTTGAGGAGAGTACTAAGTAATAAAGAGCTTGCTAGTGAAGGTCTCAGAGCAAGGAGAATAGAACAATCAACAAAAGAGAAGAGAAGAGGTCCATGATCAAAGATGCGAGAAGGTGAATCAGTAATCACTCATGCCACAACTAATGCTAATGAATCCTCCTACAATAACAAGGCAAGTTAAAAAGAAGAGATACCGATCAGTCAGAGTACTGCCCTGATAGAGCAAGTATAGCACTACCTAAACTAAACATTAGAGGTGTTTTTGCTCCCTTCACTTCCGTTTCAAAGTTAAGGACGAGCACCCCTACCGACCAACTCCCAACTCATGGAGATGATTGTGCCTGACATCATCATCCAAAAGCTCAAACATGCCAACAGCATTCCGTTCATTTACGCAATATTTACTCGTTTACTTGTTAGCTACCGCTGTTCCACACCCTTGCTTTCAAGGAATCTAAGGAAAGAACGTAATAAGTGGCGAACGAAGTTTACTCGCTCAGAGGAAATAAAAATTGCCTCTACCACCAAGAGAGGAAGTGAATAGTTGGCTCGAAGAGGGAAGAGATGCTCCTACTTGCTTTGCTAGAAAGTTAAGTGACTAGTTTACTGTTGAGAGGTTAAAAAAAAAAAATGAGGACAGATAGGCTAAAGAGGGCTTTAGTGCTAGCTAGTGTTAAAGAGCTTGTTGGATGACAGCAGAGAGAGCAGACTAGACTAACTCCCACTTCTGTATTCCAGTTTACAGAAGGCAAATGGCTGGCTTGTTTGTCTAGTCCCACCTCTTCATCCTAAGCTCTTTTCATCCATACACAAGCATACTCTTCTCTCTAGTCAACTACCCTATCTCATTAGCGAAGCTAGAGTACATTAGTAGACTGCTTTCTTAGTTAGATAATTGTATTGATAAAAATAAAATAAACCTTTTCCCCCGGAAGTCTAGGTTGCTACTCTTCAAGTTAGAGAAGAACTTCCACAATTTGGGGACTGGCTTCCAGAGACCGTTTTGGTCCACACTAGAGAATTCAGTCTCTTGGGCCGGGCTCTATTGGGCAGAGGATCACCTTTCTTTACTCGACGAGCAGGAAACAAGACACTTACACACTTAATTAGAGAGGTGAACCAGCATCAATTCTGAACCAGAAACAAACCCTTAGTTTTCGTATGATTAGATTAGGCCATAGCTAGATGAACCAGATTGATCCAAAACATAGTCGGACTTGCATGTGTGTGATTGGGGCTTTTGATAAACGAGTTAAAGATACTGATGACTTGTCATCGCCTACTTGAAAGTCCTCACAAGTACCGGAAAGTGAGATGCTCTAGACTAAATTCATGAAAAAGCGAGCCCCTCTTTGAAAGGTCCTTTGAACTAAATATGCAACCATAGCTCTCTTGTACCGCCAATACAAAAAGAACCAACTTTACTACTGAGTGCCTACAATGGGAGTATAGATTTCAAATCTTGAAAGAGCTTGACGGATGGATTCTTTTTTTCCCAAGAGCTAAAGCACCCAAGCAAGAAAGGGAATATTCTCTAAACCAACTTCCCTAGTAGTATAACTTCCCACGAAATTGACATCATTCTTTTCCCAAAAACAAAGTGGATTTCTTCTCGAAGCAAAGCTATCCTCCCTAAGCTTTAAAAAATGGGGCTAAATTGACAAACCTACCTCTTGCTACAAGCGCTGGAACTCGAGTATTGAAACTGAACTACTAGCTTTCTTCGGTTCCTTCTCTAGTTTGGTTGCAGGTTCAACTCCATTGAAATCTTAACTTACAGTCGTTCCTTCCTTCACTTACAAACCTAGAGGTCAAAATCATGATCCCGTCCCTTCAACTATCAGTCCATTAACTAAGAAGGGGGCCTAGAACAAAAACTTCACCATCTTCCCCAGAACCCCCTGCGTTGACACTTTCTAAAAGGGAAGTTGAATATCTGTTTTTCTTTGGCACCATCCCTGGTTCATACCAGGTGTTCAGAAGTGTATAATCATTCTTGCACAATGCAGCAAAAAAAAAAATCATATTTTTTAGGAAGAAAAGAACTCTTTCCTATTTTATATTTTTTTAGGGCAGTCGTCCTTCACACTTTTTGGGGGGCTAGGAGCATATGAAGCCTTACTTCTTGGCCTGCAGTATGGCTATGCAGCAAACGTGCACCAGCTTGAAAGTGAGGAGTTTGGCACGTTTGAAAACATATAGGCTGAATGCTAATTTTGTTGTTGAAACCAAAGCCCAAGTAGGCCGCCGCCTAACCACAGCTTTTTTTTTTTTTTTTTGGACAGAAAAAAGATTGCATTATTAAAAACTAAGAAGTTACATGTTGGCAGTACTCAACACCCCTAACATCTTCAAATAATTGGAATGAGATACAACCCGGAATAGTAGAAAAAACAGTGAAGAACCATTTTGGTTAAAACCTTCTATTGATAATATGCCTGAACACTTGTTTCCCTCATGATTGTTGTCCATAGACTATGACAATTTTTTAAGAGAATCATGCCAACCACAACTGTATTCCAAATCCAGGTTGGTTAAAAAAAAAAAAAAAATTAACAAACAAAATGTCTAATTCCAAAACCCTCACTCATCACAAAATTAGGTTCACCTAGATGAATCATGTTCCTCGAATCCAAACTATGAATCAGGTTGAACATGTTACAGAAGAACTAGAGTAAACCACAATATTTTATCCGCTCAGGACACATACATCAATTTTGTGCTGTAACATTGTCAAGTTTGACCCTCATATATGAACCTAGGTCATAATTTGACTAGACAAACCCTTCATCTAGTAAATCAAAATCTACTTAAAATGAAGTTTCTAGACCTCTAAACATTGAAGGAACCACCGCGACTTAAGCAACCAGGCTAGTTGCCATAACACCTGCAGAAAGAGGACTGTCTTATGAATACCCATACCATACAAGCTTACTACAAAATGTATTCAGGAGGCACCTACCAGCTTGCAAGAGTAAAGCACAAAAATGAAGACAAAAAAAAGGAAATAATTTGGAGGGAAACAAAATAAAAAGAATAAGAACTGAGGAGCCTCAAAATACGTGCATGATGTCTTTATATGCTTGAATAGACAAGTTGATATGATTCTTGCTATTGTCTCACCAGAAGATTGCAATATGAACACTGATACCATGTTGAATTATTGGCCATCAACTCATCTAAAAGCTTAGAGAGAGGGCTAACTTATTTTATCCTCAATGGTCCAACTATTCACAAAGTTTTCTAGACAGACTCACATTCAAAATTTTGGTAGCCAAGAACATTAAACATCAAAGGAATGGGATCCGTACTTTAACTAAACATTATTGGATCACGTCAACAAACATTCAAAGCTGAACATACTTATATCCCATAATTCATCATCATCAAAGATAACTATATTCCTTGGTGACTCTACATGTTCAGTAATGATAAACTTGCTCTTAATTCTCCTGGTTGGCTGCAATATCTTTAAGCATTTCCTTCAAATCGCCAGTCTACATGACAGACCAAACCATTAAAGCAATGTATACCAGGCTAAAGAATAACAATTTTGGTATGAGAATACCTGGTGCATGTTGAGAATGATGTCTGATCCTCCAACAAACTCCCCCTTGATGAATATCTGTGGAAACGTGGGCCAGTTGCTGCAATGAAAGACCATGGGACAAATTGAAACAATTACAAACTAGACATTTTTTTATCAACATTTTTATCAACATTTTTTTTATCAACATTTTTTTATCAACTCCGTCTGCAAATGTTGTTTCTCAGTAATTTGCATCAATTAATCAGGAGTCATGACAACTGAGCTTAATAGCTTATTCTCACAAATGATCCCAACAATGTGCAACGGACACACAAGCAACCTTGCGGATATATATATGATGCAACCACATCCTGAAAAATTCAATCAAGATTTGGCCATATATATAAAACAACAAATGAAGTACCATTAAAAAAAGAAGGGCAAATTACAACAACCTCCCCTAACTATTGCCCAAATAACAACAAGCCCAATAGTATGGAGAAATGAGACCGGCATCCCCTAATGCGCCTCAAAAGTTAACTCCGTTAATAGAAAATGTGAAGTGATAAAAATGCCCTCTCTCTAGGGGTGTAATTTTGGCCCAGCCCGAGTCGGCCCGCCATCAGGGCTGTCAAGCTCCCGCCAAAAATCGGGCCAAGCCACTTGTGCAAAATCTTGGCCTAGTGGGTAATCAGGTCGGGGGTGGGCTTGAATTTTTTAGTTTAAAAAAAAAAAACAAAAGACAAAAATAGCTTAAAAATTAAGTTAGGTGTCGGGTGGGTCAAGCCTCAGATTGGGCCAATGGGCCTTGGGCTAGGCCGGGCCAAAAAACCCATGGCCCATGCCCTAGCCTCAGGGGATATGGGCAGGCCTGGTCTGGCCTTAGGCCGACAAGCCATTTTTACACCCTACCTCTCTCTATCTTTCTCACCTTCCTCCACCACACTCCTCTACCCCAAGCCTCTTCTTAAAGCATAGCCCTCTCCTCCACCCTACCTCACCCTCCAATTCTCCCCTATAACAATCCAACACCGACCACTGCCACCACACACAAAGAACAACAAAACCAAAATCAATACAATACACAACAAAATCAAAACAATACAAAACATAATCAAGCCAAAAAAAAATCCATAAGTCAAGAAATCAAGGGAAAAAAAACATATATCAAACGTGTTCAATTGATAAAGGTAAGGGGGGCTTTGGAGTTAGAAGGTGTTGGATAATGGCGCAAGGGTTGGGGTCGCAGCTAGGATTGCGCTGGAGGCGACATTGGAGGGCCATGGAAGACAATGGGGTTTGACATGGAGGCCATTGGTGATCATCATTAGCATGAACCTAGAGCCAAGCTATATATCTCTCATTTGTATCTGGGCGAGAAGGTTGGGTGGCAAGCACATTAAGGTGAGAGGTTGGTGACAGCACGATGGAATTGAGGGAAGGAAAGGCATGGTGTTTAGGGAGCTGAGACAGCGGCATGAGGGAAAGGATCGTTGGGGGCAGTGGGGTGGGGTGGGGTGGGAGGTAGCCGTGGCAGGGGAAGGGGGAACGTAAAAAGACAGGAATAGATGGGGAAGAAAAGTAAAAGTGACTAAAAGTAAACTGGTAAAGGTTAAAGAGTTGACCCATTTCTTGAAGGGTAAAAATAGAAAATTTAGGGTTTGTTTAGCATCTACTAAATAATACAAAAAGTCAAAAAGTCACTATCCTATTTAAGTCACATCATCTTATTTAAATCACATCACCTCTCTAACACATCACATCAAACCCAACCCAAACCCAACCCATATAAGCCAATAAGTTAAAAAGTGCACTTTTTTAGAACATCTCAAACCAACCCAAAAATTATCGATAATCCAAAAATTATCGACACCATAATATTCCATCCAACTCTCTTTCTTGACACCTAACAGCGAGGCACTCAATGATATGCCTACTCAAATGTTAGGGGAGTCAATGTCATTGTCCTATGCTAATGGAATCAATATCTATGAAGCAGTGATACTTCAAAATAGGTGTTATAGTTGTGTCCATTTTTTTTAGGGTACACAATAGGGGTGCGTGTAAACATGGCAAGAGACACGTTAGACATGGTGGTACACAATTCGGGACACGACAAGTCTTATTTTAATTTTTCAAAGCTAATTTCTAGGGTCATATTACAATATTTGGAAACAAAAGGATTGCTTTTTTAAAAAAAATAAAAATCATATGAAATTATCGGCGATGTAACACACATCTAAAACACATTTGTGAAGTGGAGAAACAACCTTAAAACAATCCTTGGAGCCTAATGCAGCACAGATTTAGGGGTTGTTTGGAAAGTGCTAGACTAGTATACTTTTTGACTTTTTACGAAAAAATGTGAAATGTGGGTTGGGGTTGAAGTGATGTACTAGAGAGGTGATGTGACCCAAATAAGAGGTGATGTGATCCAAATAAGATAATTGTTTAGCACATGCCAAACAAAGCCTTAGTCGCTAGTTAATTAAAATTTAGTTTTTTTACATTAAATTAGTGTTGGTTTTTATTAATTTTAGTTGTTTCTGAATGTAATATTTACATACATAGAAAATAAAATATTTTTTTTACATATACCCCCATTGTATCCATGTCCTGAATTTTTTGAAATTATCATGTCCCATGGCCTGTGTCCGTATTTCCAAGGCAGTTGTAATTTGGGCAATTGTTAGGGAAGGTCCGTGTAATTTCCCAAAAGATAAACATATACCTTCATCAATAAGGCAACAAGGAAACTTACTATAAAAGTAAACTGTTGAAATGGAAATAAATTTGACAAATGAAAAACTGCCTAAACAAGTGTTCACCGACTTTTGAAAATATTCTGGCATGGCCATGTATCCTTTAGACACTGTTGGATGGAGCATTCAATTAGATAAATTGTAACCTCACTTGAAATAACTGCTATTCAAATACATCATTACGAAATTCATTTTAAGTTCCACTCCATGTTAATTTTAGAATAAATATACTCTATTTTTATGATATCATGTTCTTAAAACAAGTTCTCTGCCTACTTTTTCTTTTTTTACATGGATCCCCTGAGGTATCTACAAGGGAGGTCCTTGTAATTGTCAGATCCCTCAGGAGAGGTCCATGTAATTTGCCCAAAAGATACGGAAACAACAAGAAACATTAAGTCTCACATTAAAAAATTATTCACTGACATCAGCTACTTTTATTGCAAGGGGGCAATTGAAAAGATGTAATCTATGCACTAGCTCAGTCCTTGAAACATCAAGAAAACAAAATGCAAAAACAGGACATGCAGTGAAAAACTTATACAATTTTACAACCATTGCCCCTGATGCAAACTCATATCTCCCAATAAACAATAATGTCAATTATTACAGTAATTTGAGTTCATCCTGTATTATTAAGAATTGCCAATAGGAGGGTGCTTTATATCTGACAAGCAGGCTCTTGCTGCTCTTTAGATGTATAACAATGCCAAATGGATGTTCTAGAGAATGATGTCAAGTACTACGTTACCTGAACGATTTGACAGCATTCTTAAGCTCAGGGTCTTCCAATATGTTTCTGGCACTCAAAGGAACATCTGAAAAAAGCATATCAACAGTAAGAATGCCACAAACAACTTAAAGTAGTCAAGTCAGCAAGGTGCAAGGCCGAGCTCAAAGTTCAAGAAGTACGGCACTAAATAAAATTCCAGCCACAAAATTAGCTCCAGTCAGCTCCTCTCTTAGAGCTTCCATTGTCTCATCTTCTTGTACTTTCCTAAGACAACTTAAGCCAACTTCATGGTCATCTCTCACAATTATTCTTTTTCTTTTTAAAAACAAAAACAAAAATGCTCTTTAATTTGTCATTTTGACATAGTTGACTAAATGCCCAAAAGCAAGTTTTGGGTGGAGATATATCAAGAAGCACGGACACTTCTAAAGAGGTGGTGTACAACGACTCAACAATGACACTAGTCAGACACATCCAAACGTGTCCAACTATTTTTTAATTTTTTCAAAACTTGGACACGATTCAGACACTTGTAAAACACATGTCTATTGTTTAAACACACATAAAACACATTATAAGTTTGAATAACATAACTTGGAATCCAACAATAAAAAATAAAAATTAAAAAAAACAAAGTAAATTCATACCTATTCTCATCTTTTTTAGACTTTAAAAACTATTATCTCTGAATTGATTATTCACATATATGACATATACTAATGGTTTATTCTTATATATGCCATACAATAAATATATAAAATTATATATTTTGCATGTGTCCCCCACATGATGTGTCCTTTATTTTTTTGAAAAATTCTGTGTTAGTGTGTCGATGTTGTGTCCGTCTCGTGCCACATGCCCGTTTCTATACTTCTTAGAAGGTATGTGTTCAAGTGTCAAATTTATATAATATTCATATCCAAGGATACCGGGACAAGGCTAGAGGTCATATTTATAAAATATTTCTTTTATTTCTTATGATAAAATGAAGTTTACAAACTAACATACAACATTTTATGCATATAATGGGGGTATTGTGCATAGTAAACCTGACTACTTATCCATACTTGATGGGTGCATCTCTAAATAAGCATGTTGGTCACATATCATATACGCTACACCCTTACTCAAGTGTTCAGTTTCTAACACAGATACTTCAAAAATTTAGAAGAGGCCACCTACCATACCAAATAGTCACATATAGACCACATAAAAAAGCATAAATTATTCAAGCTCATATAAATATATGGTTGCTCAAGCCCCAACTGAACCAGGGAATGTATGAATATTGTTGTAAAATGAAGCAACAGAACACGTACTATATTCTTTCAACACTCTCACTGCTAATGAGCTGAATCCACACCGAGGAAGATCAGGCACTCCTTTCATGTAAATCATCACAGGGTTGTCATTGACAT
The DNA here is from genome assembly GCA_036172215.1 of Camellia granthamiana. NCBI lineage: Eukaryota > Viridiplantae > Streptophyta > Magnoliopsida > Ericales > Theaceae > Camellia > Camellia granthamiana. The sequence goes on from CM069907.1 coordinate 107,461,594, forward strand.
CCTGCCATAGAAGCCAAAAGCTATCAATAAAAAAGACTAGAAAACAAGACAAACTTTAATCTGGATAATTAGAGAGAGAGAGAGAAAAGACTTAAGACTCAATATCTAATGTGAAAGGTACAGATGACTGCTGTCAACCTGCTTAACAATGTCCTTCAAAGAAAGGTCAGAATTCTGAAGCTTATTAGTGGGCATGAAGTCCTCATGTGTGTCAGGATCATTTGGCACTGTAGTTGAGAATCGGATCCCATGGTGGTTAAAGGATCGAGCTGCCTACCAACAATTAAAGCAAAAATATTAGCAAATCATTTCTATGATCAATCATTAACAACGATTTGTTCTAAACATGAGACCAGACCACACGCTGCTTAAAATTTCAAGAAAGCCTTTTTTTGGTCAATTTTTCTGAGTGTAGTTTAACAATTAAAGCATTTTGTTTGCAGTTTATGATTAAGGATCCAAGAAATCTAGAACCAGATGGTTTTGAACATCTTAAAAATTAAGTGGTTTCTTTGCTGTAGGAAGAGTGCATGGAACAGTCTCCTACATAAGTGATTCTCTTAGCCAGTCCAAAATTAATGTGCAGCAGCGGCAGAGTGCTACAGTCCTAATGCAAAAAATTAACATCATGTGATTGATAAGTTGGTAAGGGTGACTACAGTCCTAAGATTTTAAGGTTTGTTGGGGTGACTAAAGGGTAAGGGTAAGAAATGAAAGGAAAGGATTTTGGTGCCTGTTTTGGGTGATGTGTACAGTACCATGCTAAATTTTGACTCTTTTGTGTGCAATAATTGTAGAATGATAAAGGGCTGACTTGAGATGGTTTGAAGGGTTTATTGAGATAAAATAAAGTTCAATCAAGATTTAGAAAGAAGGTTCAATCAGATCTGGTTAAGGGGGTATTAGACGCTAAAAGTGTAAAAAGATTTAAGAAAAATGAGGAAAACAAAATTCTAGGCACCACACCTCGATACCATATTGCAATTTGCATCACATGATCACACAATACCAAAAGAGTTACAAAAACTTTCACAAAATTCTCCAAAGCGCAATCTCCATTGAATAGGAGCATTACAAGGCTTCCTATACACTTTAGAGCTAAGTAGCACAAACACAAACATGCAACACGACACGGACAAGCCGACATTTTTTATTTTCAAATAATGCAAGACATGACACACTTTGGACACGTTAAGATTTTTTTATTTTTTTTAATTTATTACTTGTCATATATATGAATAATTTATTCAACGATAATGAAAAATATGTAACATAGCACTTATTACATTAAAAAGTTATATATTTCATAACTTAAACATTAAGATATCATTTACATAATAATTACATTTTAAAGAATGCAAAATAAATATAGAGCATTGTAATACACATGATGTATTCATCTAATAAATGTTTCAAGAAGCGTCGCCGAAATGTCCGCAAAAGTGTCGGTAAGGTATCCGATATTATGAATTTTATATTTTTAATTAAGACACACTGTAAACATGCTGTAGAAGTGTCAAAAACACTTTTAGAAGTGTATGGAGCGTGTCAGTCAGACACGACACGCTTCCTCCCAAGAAGTTTATGAACTTCTTAGCTTGAGAGAACTAATTTACTTGGACTACTAACCAGGCAACAATACTTTTAACAAAACCTATTTACACCCAACTAAAACATATATTTGAAAACCTAATAATATAACTTGACCATATTATGACCCATGGGCTACAGCCTATGTTCATAATTTTTGCAAATTACCAAAATACCTTTAATCTACCGAAAAAATATAAAAAACTAATCCGTAGCGTATTTAACATAAAATAAACATAAACAAGACTTTATTAAGATAAAAAAAAAATACTATGCATTGCTCCTATAGGAACTAACATAAAGCCTTACAATTTCTTATTTAACTTACTTCTTCTTCTTGTGGACGGCATCCATTTCCATAGATGCAATTTTCTAAATTCTAAGCAGACACGAGTAGGCTAGAATATGTAAATGTGGTTGATCTTGCAGTAGCACAATCTATTATTGCAAAATCTGTTTCATTTATATTCCTATGTTTCTAAAGAATTAGATTACCCAAACTCAAAACAAACAATGTTTCAGATGCAAACAAATTTAAACTTGCATGAATCCCACTTCAATAATCACGTGTAAAGGAGGAAAATGTGGTTTATGGCTTTCACGAACAGAAAGATCAAATAGCAAGCATGACAAATCTGATCACGTTCATTTATCTGACAAAGCAACAATATTAAGAAAACTTCCCATAAACTAGTGAACCTTTTATGTGTATGAACATAAGAAACCATGGTTAAGGAACATATGACATAATGATCTAGGCAAGAAACACTGAATAACTTTTCATGTGAAGAACTTAATATCTCACAACTTAAACTAGTAATTCACTATGAAACAAAAAATGCAACTAGCAAGGATTAAGTAATAATTATTGAATGACCATAAGAATATTGTCATTTTGAATTTCTTAAAATTGCTTTAGAATTTGGAAAGACAATGTATAAAGAAGTTCAAAGTTGTAAGAGGCTCTAACTAGAAATAAGAAGTGAATTTGAAAGTAATGGTCAAAAGGCATGCATAGATGTTATTTTTTATCAACAATGCCATGGAGCCAAAAAAATATATATATAAAAAAAAACAAAAATAAAAATAAAAATAAAAAAAGGCCCAAAAAGTGACCAGAAAGTGAAGTGTGCGGGCTAAATTCATTCCAGTTGAGGCCCACCTCATACTAAAAATTTGAATTACACCATACAATTCATTCTCTAATCATTTTCCAGGCTACTTTTTTCTGTCTCCATCAGTGTTGTTAATACCGTTCTGTACCAGAAGGTACCGCCCGAAATGTGCCGTTCAGGAAGAAAAACGGGACACAGCTACTCTAACTCCGTATTGGCTATGTTCTCGGCTTGTACTGGACAGTTTCAGTCATTGCGGATAATATCAGCCAGAAACCTTTATCTTGTGGGATACACCAGTACACAATCTGAAAAAAAAAATTAGAGATTTTGATACAAAAACAATGTTGTTGAGGGCTGGACTGGTAGCCATGAGTGACCACAATGGCAGGTTAATAATGGAGGGGGGTGCTCTATGATATGGGACTTCTTTTTCTTCCGTAGCAGATCTTGAGCTTCTTCTTGGCTTTTACGACTTTTATAGCCAGAACAAATTCGACATCTTATTGTGGGTTTGCTTTACTTCACCTCTTACCCTTTTTCATACAGTTAACTCTCTCTACGTTCCTCTCAATTCCTTTCTCTTCGATTTTGTGTCCTAGATCTAAGTTTGATTGGGGGTATCTTTGTTTTGCTTGTACTGATATTTATGTATGTCAGATGTTCGATAAAATGCCACTAACAGTGGCTGGCTTTTGCTACTACATTTTTGTTAAGTTTTTTTTTACTCTTCTGGGAATGCATGGTGGCTTGGTGGTTGGTGCTCATACAATGCCACTAACAGTGGCTGGTTATCATCCATCCATGCTATAATTAACCTTTGTTTTTAAAGGAGAGCTTAATTATGTTTTTCATTGTGTTTATGTCTAGACAATGGGTTTGTAATTTAAATCATTTTAAGGTACATGGAATTTGTGTTTTAAGGAAACAACATGTAGATAAGATGAATATTACTGAGATGAGGATGCTAAGGTGAATGTGTGACAAGATTAGGAAAGACAGAATTAGGAATGAGTATATTCGAGAATGGGTAGGAGTAACACCAATAGAAGATAAGTTGAAAGAGAATAGAAGGAGATGGTTTAGTCATATACAACGGAGACCAACAGAGGCAATAGTGAAGAGATGTGATGCAGTGACGGCAGATGGAAGTGTTAGGAGCCGGAGTAGACCTAAATTGACGTGGGCTAGCGTAATAAATAGAGATACAAATCTCCTTAATTTGACTAACGAAATGGCCTTTTATAAAATCGAGTGGAGAAGAAGGATTCACGTAACCGATCCCATTTGATGGGACTTAAGGCTTGATTTGGTTTAGTTTGGTTTGGTTTGGAATTTGTGTTTTAAGCTTTTAGCTGTTTTATGAGTCATTTTCAAATAAAAGAACTTGTTTCTGTTATGCTATAATTATTCACTATTTGACAATATTTTTAATAAATATATTTATTTGTGGCGATAAATCTAAAACAGTATCCGAAAACACTCTAGTACCAATATGTACCGTACCAGTAAAAAAAGGGTACCTTGTCCGGTACGGGATTAACAACTTTGGTCTCCATACCTTTTCCCTTTTCTCTCTTTTTTTTTTTTCTTTTTTTAATTTCTCCCTAAAGCAATTAAATTCCTAATAAACCTACACGCATAAGACTAGTTTGCATCCAAGTTACCACTTGAGGCTAGTGAATCCACACTTGTACAAATTAATTTTGTGCAATTTCTTTTTATTTTCACCTTATGTTTTGATTTTAGAAGCTTAAAAAAGAACGTAAATAGGGGTAGAGGCACGTGAGGACAAAGGGCTTCGATAATGCGACAGCTGCGGTTGAGACTCCAACACTGATTGAATTCAAGGATGAGTAGCAGTTCAACAAATGGTGTAACGGCTCGAACTGTGCCAAAAGCATTTGTCAAGTATGAGCCACAATACTGACCCAAATAGCAACCTGAGCCTGTAGCCACATTTTCTTATTAGAGATATAAATGTAATTTTCATTTGAAGTTTCAAGTATGTACCTAATTTTTATACCTCCACTTTTTTCTTTTTCTTTTTTTAACAAAATCCATTCAATTTGTCACTTTAAATGTTTACTTATGCTAAAATCTTCTCTTATAAATTTTATATTATTTCCCGACCTCTCTCGTGTCTTTCTCTATACCTCTCTTTTTGTGTATGTACCTTATATTGTTTGCCCACTTTCTCTCTCATGTCTTTCTCCATACCTCTCTTTTTGTGTATGTATGTGCATCTTGATATAATTTTGCTCTCATTTTTTATGAAGGCATTGATTTTTAAATCACAATGATCATCCTACAAAATTAAATTAATAACAAAAAAAAAAAATAAGTCGACTAACTTGACAATATCTCTAATTATAACTTTGGCATCACGCTGATTTTTAGTCCTACCACCAAATGAAAGATTATGATTATTGCTAAGATTTGAAACTCAATGTCACCCCTTCTGAGCCAAAAACCTAGCTCCGCCACTGCCCATATACAGCAGATGCTATCTCATTTACCAAATTTGAACTCAATTATAAGCCTATTTCACTGAAAATAACTTCAATGAACTAATCTACAATCACACAAGACATTGAATATAGCAGCAAACCTTCACGTATCTAATATGGCGATAAAAATAAAAAGCAACGATCTCATTTCAAATTTTGCCTAAAACTGAGCAGACTCAGTCACACACAAATCGCAAGTAAACAAACAAACAAACAAGGTTCACAAATCAAATCAATCATTTGAAGCATATTGATTATGACAAGAAGAACCGTAAAATGAGCTAAGAATTAACAAAACAACAGCATATATACAGACCTACCTTTGTAGCGGAATCGGAAGCAGACAAGAGAGTGACTGATGGCCGGAACGGCGACGAAGACGGCGAAGAGGAGAGGCCCGCGGCGGCGAATCGGTGGAGCTGAGCAGTGAGTCTTCTCCTCCACATGGTTTTTTTTTTTTTTTTTTTTTTTTTTTTTTTTATGGTTTTGTTTTCTTGTTTCTCAACAAATGGCGTTTGGGGGAAGGGCTCGGAAGTAGGAGTTGCGATTTTGGAGCAAGCTGCGTCAGAATCGAACGTGTTAGAGCATCTCTAACCGTTCACTCCTTTTTTTTTCATTAAATTTGAATAAAAAATAAGTTGTTTTTTTAATTAGATACTTTTTCTTTTAATCGTGAGCATTAAAGCAGAATTAAGGAAAGTGATCTACCGGTAAGAGTAATTTTTTTTTTTACCTATTTGAATTTGATACTTCTTCTTTCAACCGTGAGCATTAAAACAGAATTAAGGGAAGTGATCAACCGATAAGGGTAATTTTTTTATTATTTTTTTTTTTACCTATTTGAATTTTTTTTGACCGGTTTGAATCTACCTATTTGAAAGGGAACCGGTCGACCGGTTGGTCTCCTCCAACGGTCACGCACAGTAATTTGGTGAAACCTATATTCTGTTCTCAGTTTCATATTTTTTTTATTCAATTCTCATTTTGATACCAATTTAGTGAAACCGTTGGAGCTCCAAAAAGTACATTTTTCACCAAATTTCAAATTTGATGCCAGATTTGCTGAACCATTAGAGATGGTCTTAACTTTTTTTCAATAAATTTGAGGGTTTGTTTGGTTTGTTTTTCAGAAAAAATTTTAGAAAAATTTTTTTACAAATAAATTTTTAAAAGTAATTAAACTAAACAAATTTTTTCCAAAAAAATCTCAAAATTTTATTTGATTACCTACTTTCCCAAATCACTCTCTCTCTTATACATATTAAATCAATCACTTTTTTTAAAACTTTCTCCCCAAAACAATTTTTCAAAACTATTTTCGTACTTTTTATCTCAAAAACTACTCTACAATCACAAATCAAATACACCCTGAGAGTTTCTGCTTTGGGAAGTGGGTTTGGGTTATTTTAGTCTCAAAAAATAAATAGGTTTTTAAGTTTAATAAAATAAAATATCACATTATAATCATTACATTCTTTCTCTTACAAAAAAAATTTAAAAAGTCAAAAATCCTTTATAAACTAGGTTTTTTAACCCTAAACTAAAATAGTCAAAAAAAAAAAAAAAAAAAAAAAAAAAAGAAAAAGCAAATAGCCAAGCCACTTCCCAAACCAAGTCTCTATTTACTTGCCGATGGGATTGGATCGGATGGGGCGGATTCAAAAAAATTTTAAATATTATATATTATATTAAAACAATTAAATAATTCAAAATTTGTTTAAAATATTTATCAATAAATCTCATCTTATGAATAAGTACTTCAATTAGTTTTAAATTTTTTCTATTGATCTGTTAAGTTATTAGTAGAGAATTTCTTTTCGTTTGGTTCTATTTTTAATTTTGATAGTGTTTTGATAGATGGTTATACCATTTTATTAATATAGTAGATATGATGTGACATTCTAATATGACATATATTAATGTGACACTTCAACATAACAGGTATGATGTAACACTCTAAAAAAATTAAAAAATTCCTTAGTGTTCTTTTCTCAAATGTAACATGTGACATTTCAACATGGTAGATATGATGTGATAGCTAAAAATTTCTTAGTGTATTTTTTTCAAATGTGAAAACTTAGCGGGTATAATATAATACTCCAAAATAATTAAAAATTTCTTAGTATACTTTTTTCAAATGTGACAACGTAACGGGTATGATGTAACATTCTAAGGGCATGTTTGATTAACAAGATTAGAACATGGGATTGAGATTATTAATCCGTAGGCTCAATAATCTTGTATTTGTTTTGAAATTTTATTTTAGGATTATTAATCCGATGGATAAATAATCCAACAAATTTGTAAGATTATTAGTAATGGGGTAGAGGTTAGATTATATATTCTGAGCTGGGAAATAAAATAAAAAAACTCTTTTACAATTGACTAAAAATTAAAACACTTATTATTTTTATATAATTTTATATTTTAGAAGACTAAAAATAATTTTTTTAAATTTAAAAATATTTTTTGATATTTATTTTATCAAATTAGTTTATATTTTTTTTAAAAAAAATTAAAAAACCAACCAAATATGGCCTTTGTATTTTGTATTTTTATTTTGCTTTTATTTATTTATTTATAATATTTTTTCAAAACCACGTATATGAAGAAATTTTGATAAAGCAAAGATTGTGAAGAAACATTAATGGAGGGTATGATTGGAAAAGAAGATAAATATAGTTGTAATTCTACATGCATATGTTTTCTTATCCAATGCAAATCAAACAATGGATAAGGAGATAATTTATCTTACTAATCTAATTAAATAGTAAATACCACATTAATTTGATGGGATTATTAATACCTTCATTATTAGTCTTTTGAATCAAACATGGCCTAAAAAAACTACAAACTGCTTATTGTATTTTTCCCAAAGGTAACATGTGACACTCCAAAAAAATTAAAAACTCCTTATTGTATTTTTTCCAAATATGATACTCTAATGTAGTGAGCAAATGAGTTATTACACATCCAAAAGGACTAAATGGATCACAAGAGAGAGAAAAAATGCTGTTATTAGCACCCCATCAATTATTTTGGACCCCCAATTTCTTTGGACCACCATTTATAAATTCTAAGGTTGCGTTTGGTAGAGCTTTCTAAATATGATTTGAGAGTAGGAGTTGTATTTTGAGTTTGTGAGTTTTGGAATTATGATTTGAGTGTGGAAAATTTGCTTGGTAAAAGAGTTTTGAATTGAGTGGGGAATTTTTGATGTGACATATGATATTTGATACAAAAATTTACAACTCATAACCAAACATACAACTCAAAATTCTATTAAAGCACATAAAAAAATTTAAAAAATTCAAAAAATATTTTTTTCGAATATATAAAAATTAACATATGTCAAAAAAAAAAATTTGCACTGATCCAGTCAACCGGCCGGACAACCGGTGGAATGACCGGTTAGGCCAAATTTGAAAAAAAAAATTTGAAAAATTGAAAAACGCGCCCCACACAGAGTTTTCTGCAGAGTTTTCTAAATGTTGTCGAAATGTGATTTGAGAATACTATCCAAACATCATATTGGAATATAGGGTTAGAATCATAGTTTGGAAAACGTTCCAAACATAGCCTAAAACTCTTAAAAAAAAATTTCTCCCCACAAATAATACCAAACTTATCTTTGTAAAAACATTTCATCCATTCAATTAAATACACCCCCCCCCACACCCCAAAAAGCCTCTCTTCCAAAAATCCTAACAAAATTCATGAAGGTGATAACTATTTCATCTCCACATACTTGTTCATGACCTGAGAAAATAAATGTAGGATTTTTTTGTTGTTGATTCAAAATTCCGCTTTTGTGAGTTTTGCGATCTCCAGGAGTTTGGATTGGTGCAGGTGAGTTTCTTTGAATTCTTTGACAGTTTCAATTCTTGTTTCTTATCTTACCTGGGTTTTGTGGTTTTAAAGTTTGGAAAAGGTTCATTAATAATGTTCGGTTATCTGTTCCGGAACAAATAATAAATGTTCAGTTACCTGTTCCCGAACAAATGAACAATGTTCAGGTCTGTGTTCCCGAATTTCGGTCATGTATTCGAGAGTTCAGACCCGAAAAAATGACGAACAGTTTTTATTATTTTTGTCATTTTCTTTTCAAGAAACTCACCCTTACAAGATCAATCTCCTCTGAGCTAAGAACACCATCAAATCTATAAACCTCTTATGAGCTTTTTATTGTTGTACTCTTCTCGTTTCATGGAGTTGTAGTTGTCAAAAAAACTACCACTCATTGTCATTACCGGAGAAGTGTAGGTAATCAAATAGTTGTCACCATTACAGCCAGAATATTACATCCAAAGGGTTTTCAAGATTTTGAGGATACGTAAGTTTTGAAAGGTGCAATTTGGGGAAGATGGATGGGTGGTGATGGAGGTGAGTGTTCTCATAAACCATAACTCATGATGTAGCGGGTGTGTAGGCTTAATTGTGAGATGGGGTATTCCAAGATTATTGATGTTCTTTTTAATAATTTCATTTGAGATTATTATTGTAATAAACAAAAAACTAAAATTGAGGGTCCAAAATAATTGATGGGGTGCTAATAGCAGCACTCCAGGAAAAAATATGAAATTATATGGGTCACAAGTCCAAAATATGGGATTTATTGGTTAATCTCTCTTAAAATTATAAGAATTTTGCACTCTCATAATGGTAATTCTAGATCCCTCCCTGCTATCATTGGATTTTGATCATTTCCATTCTATATATATAATGGAAAATTTACATTGCATATCTAATGACTATGAAATAGGGCTGTAAATTTATAATTAATTAAATTATAAAAGATCATTACACTCAATGTTAGATGATGGAATGGAATCTCTCCATTATAAATATGAAATGGAGAGGATCACAATCCCCTCTCATATGCTATCTGTCCAAACTTGGTAGATTGAAAAAAATCAATTTGCATTCGTTCGCTTAGTTAACAGGTATGAATTGGTTTGGCAGTTTACACATTATTGTTTTGGACCTTTTTTCAAACTATCTTTTAGTAATTCTTTATTATTTTGCACCAAATTTTTTATTATTATTTATTTAGTTAGTGGATATGAATTGGTTTGGCGGTTTATACATCATTATTTTGGACCTTTTTCCGAACTATCTTTCAATAATTCTTTACCATTTTTAGCCAATTTTTTTTATTATTTATTTTTTATAATAAAAATACAATCTCAACTTTTTTTATAATACAATCTCAACTTTCATATTTCATAAAAAGCAAAAATATAATTATTAAATAAAATGTATTTTTTAACACACTGCATAAAAAGATAATTTCATTTTCTTAGGAGTTGTTGAATCGGGTTGGGTTGGATGACCTCCCATCCATCATCCGTCCTAATTTAGGCAGATTAAAAAAAATGTATCTACATTTGTCCATTCAGACCATTAAAATCGTTCATTTTGTGACAGATTGATTTTGACAGATCAAATAAATGTTTACTCACCCCTACTATTTAGACACCACACTTTTTATCTATAGTGGATTTTGGAATTAGTTTTAGCAATGTAGGGGAATGGCATTTTTAGATATATTTTTTTGGAAGATGGAAAAAGCTAGTTTATTGGCTTATTGACTTATTAGCTTATTTAGGTCATATCATCTCTATTTTTTACACATTTTTTCATAATTAGCCAATAAGTCAAAAGAAAAGTCACTTTCCAAAATATAGAATATATTTACACACCACGTTTTTTATCTTATGTTGTGTTTAGCTGGGGATTTGGAAAAGGAAAGGAAAATGTGTGTGAAAAAACTAGGTGAAATGTAGGTATATTTTATTCACATTTCACCTAACATAGCATTAGTAGGGTTTTGGAATTAGTTTTTGCAATTTTTTTACCTTTTACGAGATTTAAAAAAAAAAATGTTAATGTAGGGGAATGGCTTTTTTTTAGATATATAGAAAAATGTGAATGGATGATATCATATTTTATTTTTATTGAATTTCCAATTTATTCTTTTAAATGTGTAAAATCTTATACATTCATGAGGGGTAATTTGGTATTTTGAAATTAATACAAAGATTCCTTTTTTTTTTGTGTGTGTGTAGTGTAATTAGGGTGGCAAATGGGCCGAGTCAAGCCGAGTTTTGCTAAGTTCAAGCTTGGCTTGTTTGCTTATCGAGCTTGTTTATTGAGTTCGAGTTCAGCTCGATAAGTAATTGGGTTCAAACTCAGCTCGGCTTGGCTCGTTAATATTAATGAAACTCGAGCTCAGCTCAGCTCGATAAGATTTTTTCAATATTATTTATATTATTTAAAAAAAAATATTGTTAATATTATTTAATATATAAATAATATATTTATTATATAATTTAAATAAGGATAAACAAATTGAACTTAACGCGCCGACCTTATTCGAGCTCGAGTTTAGCTCGTTTACTAAACGAGCCGAGCCGAGCCCTTAACGAGCTGCGCTTGTTCATAAATAGCTCGGTTTATTTGCAACCCTAAGTGTAACTCAAACACATTTTGATTTTTTGACTTTTTTTAACCAAAAAAATAACATCCCAAACAACGCCTTATGCCATTTGTATTGTTTAGTTATTAATTTTTGAACAAAAATCAATTATTCATGAGAGTAGTTTGACATTTTCAAACAGATATAAAGAATTTTTTTTTTTTTTTTTTGGTGATGCATGTAAAATATATTTTGATTTTTTGACTTTTTTCAACGAAAAAACTAATATTCCAAACAAGGCCTTATGTTATTAATGTCGTTTAGTTATCAATTTTTTAACAAAAATTAAATATTCAAATATTAATTTTTTAACAAAAATTAGTTGTTCAAATATCAATTACCAACAATTCAATTTTGTTCGGAAGTATCTAAACAATTGATTTTTGTTTAAAAGTTAATATCCAAATTCATAAAAACATGTGAATTGATATTTTTTAAGACGTGCAAATAAACCTCTGGATAAATTACACTTTGCCCTCTTTATATTTGACCACTTTCTCACCTTGGCCTTTTAAGCTTATTTTTTTTCCACTTTGGCCCTTTATGTTTCAAGTTTTCCCAATTTACTCTTAAAGCTAACTTCTATTTAAAATGAGACAGAAAATGTCATAATAACTGTCACATAATATAAAAAGTATTATTATATTGGGATTTAAATTTGTATCAAAAATGTGATTTATATATATAATAAAATATTTTTATGCCACGTGATTGTTAATGTGTTATTTTTTGTCTAATTTTTAGCAAAAATTAACTTTACGAGTAAACTGAAAAAAACTTGAAATATGAAAAGTTAAAATGGGAAAAAATAAATTTCAAGGATCAAAATGGGAAAGTGACTAAACTTAAAAAGGACAAAGTATAATTTATCCATAAATCTCTCAACAAACATTTATTATACTACCCCTAGGCGGTAGCGCCGTTGGTTTGGGTGGAGCCTCAAGGTGCTGCTAATGGGTTTGACTCCCTTTTGCTACGCAAGTCTTGACTTAAATAAAGCTTGTATTGAGGGATCGGTGCAAGTTCCTAAGTTATAGTCTCTCATCCGGAATGGATAACAAGACATCTTGGTGATCTCGACACGGATGCTGTCTTGAATGTAAGGGAGGATATGAAGATCTCTCTATAACAAAAAAATAAAAAATAAAAAAAATAATTTATTACACTTATTACAAAAGGTAAATTACATCGATCTACTTGGGGTTTAACGATATTACAGAGATTTCTTTTAAGGTTTCTAAAATGACACTAATATCCCTTTTTATTTTGGAGATCATGGAAATGAGAGATGCTCGCAAATCGGGGCGGGTCGAGTGACATTTCATCCGCCATTCATCTAAACTTAACCGGATTGGAAAAAATTAATCCACATCTGTCCGTTTAGTTAGCGGATGCAGATTGAGCGATCGTGCAGGTAAGTAGGCGAACGCGAATTGGTTTAGCAATTTGAGCTTTACTGTTTTAAGCATTTTTTTTTCGAACTATTGTCTAGTAATTATTTATTATTTTGTGCCCAAAATTTGTTATCATTCATTTTTTATAACAAAATAAAGACTCAACTTTCATGTTTTATAAATAGAAAATATAATGGGCAATAATAGAGACCACTAAAAGTGGTGCTCTAAAGCAATTACTAATGATGTGGCATTCACTTTTAAAAATAAAAATAAAATAAAAAAAACAGACACAACAACACTGTGGCAGTGGGTGGGACCCACTGCCACATCATTAGTGGTGACACTAATTAGTGCTCTCTCACTCATTTTTCAAATATAATTACTAAATAAAAGGTTCTTTTTTTAATACACAAAGTATAAAAGCACAACTTCACTTTCTTAAGAGTGTTAGTAGATTGAGTTGGGTCGGGTGGCCTCTCATTCATCCATTCGACCGAACTTAGGTGAATTGAAAAATATATATTCGCATCCGTCCGTTCAAATCATTAAAATTCTGTGATGGACTGGTTCAAGCTATTCAATTTTGGAGAATGCTTGTCCACCCTAATGGAAAGTCTCTGTAATTTCATTTATATATTTATTCATTAGAAGTCCAAAAGTTCAATCTTTACAAAAATATTATTATCATTTCATTTTGTAGATATATTTTTATATAATTTTATATATTAACATTTTGGATAAATTACACTAACAACCCCCCTTTGTTTTCTTTAAATATCACTACCACCCCCATAATCTCTATTATACCACTGCCACCCCTTGTCAAATGACATCATTTACAAAAAAAGGTAAATGTACCATAATGCCCACGATTAATATATTTCATTTAATTTACTGAAATGAATAGAAAGTGAAAGGACCATTATACCCTTATTTCTACTTTCTACCCTTTTATATACAACTAATGACTCAGCAAATGAGAAAAAGATAAACTATTAATAGGTTCTAATAGTTGGACTTAATTTTCATCAAGTCCTATTAAAAATAATTCTAAATAAAATCGCCGCTAAAAATAATTTTTTGTGACATTTTTGTATATGTCGCTAAAAATTGACAATTAGTGACTTTTTTTTGTCACAATTTTTATAAATTGCCTCTAAAACTTATAATTAGTGACAGTTTTCTGTGACAAATTTTTCAAATTGTCGCTAAAACTTATAATTAGTGACATTTTTTATTACAAAATTTTTAAATTGTCACTGAAAATTAACAATTAGTGACATTTTTTAAGAGTGTTTGATGAAAAACGCCATTAATTATTATAGGACCTATTGGACAATAAGTCCACCTATTAAGACCTACACGTAAGTTCCCTATAAAAAAAATAGATCTTTTAGGTGTTTCATCTCCATAATTATCTCTTTTTTTCCCTTTTTTTGGGGGGAGGATATTACTTGTCAGAGGGAGTACTAAAAAATTATTACTTAATCATGAAAAAGTTTATAATTTTAATTATTAATGTGTATAAAATTTACCATTTATTTGTAATTTTTTTTAAACATTTACACTGGATTGAAATTTTCCCCTTTTTTTATTGTTTAATACCCTTTTTATAAGACTAAAAGGCTAACACATGTAGAGTTTCACTTTTAGCCAAAAAGTAAAAAAATCATTATAAGTTATCGCATCACTCTCTCTATTCTTTTATACATCTTTTCATAAAAAGTTAAAAAAAATATTAACATAATTTATCCCCAAACGAGGCCAATCGGGTTTAGAGTTGATCGCTTTTAATAATAGAGTTGTTTACTTTTAATAAAAGGGCAAATAATAGTGCAGTAGAAGTTAGAAAAATTAATTAAAAAAAATGATAAACATTATAAATATTAATAATTCTAATTATAATTTTTTCTTATACACCATTGTAAGGTAATTGTCTCCTAACAACAAAATATAGAAACATAATATATAATACATTATGTCCAATTATGTATTTTTCATTAATTGATTCTTGAATATCAGTTGAAGTTTGATAATACTCAGTTTCACCTACAAAAATTATGATTTCATGTCCATATCTATATACATATCATTATATCATGGGTAATGGTACATATAATTATCTATATTATATTATATTATCTATACTATTAGAGCACATGAATTGATGTTTAATAGTGTGTTGGCTTCTCCTTCTGTCACGTGACAAATTTTCCTATCTTAAAATAAAAATCCTATCTCAAAATAACAAAATATTATTATTCAAAGACGTGATAGGAAATGGGATGAAAATGAAATCGAATTCAAATTCATCCTTTTGGACTTCAGAATTGAACAATTAGGAGATTTAAAGAACCTTAAATAAGGTGCATAAGTTAAACTAATAATGTTAAGTTACAATTTCTCAGTAAATTCTCTTTCTTGAAGGCCAAGCGTGATTAGCTTGAATTAAACTTGGTCACTTAAGCTAATGAAACTGTTAGTTGCCTAAGCTAATTAGTTCCTAGAGCAAAAGAGAGAAGGATGTAGAAGTATGGAGAGTGTTAGAGGGAAAAACTTTCTTCATGAGAGCTAGAAGAGAAAGTTAGAGAAAAGAATGGTGAATAGGATGAAAATTAATGGGAATTCTAAATCATCCCTTTCTACTTGAGAGTTGAACACTAGGGTGATTTAGAAAATCGTAAATGAGGCGCTTAAGTTATACTAATATCGTTAAGCTACAACTACTCAGTGAAATCTCTTTCTTGGAAGCTAAGCTAGATTAGTTTGAATTAAACTTGGACACTTAAGCTAGTGAAATGATTAGTTGCCTAAACTAATTAGTTCCTAGGACGAAAGAGAGATGGTTGGAGATGGACTGAGAGAGTAAGAGAGAAACTTTCTTCTTGGGAGTTAGAAGAGAAAGTTAGAGAAAAGAAAAGGAAACGGGATGAAAATTAAAGGGAATTGAAATTCATCTTTTTGGACTTGAGAATTGAACACTTAGGTGATTTAGATAACATTAAATGAGTTGTTTTTGTTAAACTAATATCGTTAGGCCACGATTACTCAATAAATTTTTTTTTTTTTTGGAGGCCAATCAAGATTAGTTTGAGTTAAACTTGGCCACTTAAGCAAACGAAACAATTAGTTGCCTAAACTAGTTAGTTACTAGAACAAAATAGAGAACGATGGAGAAGGACGGGAAGAGTTAGGGAGAAACTTTCTTCCTGGGAGCTCGAAGGGAAAGTTAGAGCGAAGAAAAGGGAAATAGGATGAAAATTAAAGGGAATTCAAATTCACATTTTTGGAGTTTAAAATTGAACAGTTAGGTGATGTTGAAAACATTAAATGGGTTGCTTAAGTTAAAATAATATCTGATTACCCAAAAAAAGTTCAAGTAATATCGTTAAGTTACAATTATACCGTAAATTATCTTTCTTGGAGGATAAGCAAGACTAGTTTGAGTAAAACTTGGCAAATCAAGCTAGTGAAACTAATAGTTGCCGAAACTAATTAGTTCCTAGAACAAAAGAGAGAAGGATGGAGAATGACGGAAAGAGTTAGAGAGAAACTTTCTTCTTGAGTGGTAGAAGAGAAAAATATAGAAAATAATTGGAAATTGGATGAAAATTCAAGGAAATTCAAATTCAACCTTTTGTACTTGAGAATTGAACACTTAGGTGATTTAGAAAACAAGAAATGAATTGCTTAAGTTAAACTAATATCGTTATGCAACAATTACTTAGTAAAATCTTTTTCTTGGAGGCTAAGCAAGATTAGTTTCAATTAAACTTGGCCAATTAAGCTATCAGTTGCCTAAACTAATTAGTTCCTAGGACAAAGTAGAGAACGATGGAGAAGGACGGGGAGAGTTAGAGAGAATCTTTCTTCCTAAGAGCTAGAAGGGAAAGTTAGAGCAAAGAAAAGGGAAAGAGGATCAAAATTGACGGGAATTCAAATTCATCATTTTGGAGTTGAGAATTGAACAGTTAGGTGATGTAGAAAACATTACATGGGCTTCTTAAGTTAAAGTAATATCGTTAAGTTACAATTATACCGTAAATTCTCTTTCTTGGAGAATAAGCAAGATTAGTTTGAGTAAAACTTGGCCAATTAAGCTAGGGTAACAAATAGTTGCCGAAACTAATTAGTTCCTAGAACAAAAAAGAGAAGGATGAAGAAGGACAGAAAGAGTTAGAGATAAACTTTCTTCTTGAGTGGTAGAAGAGAAAAATGTAAAAAAATATTGGGAAATAGGATGAAAATTCAACAAAATTAAAATTCATCTTTTTGGACTTGAGAATTGAACACTTAGGTGATTTAGAAAACAAGAAATAAATTGCTTAAGTTAAACTAATATCGTTATGCAACAATTACTCAGTAAAATCTTTTTCTTCGAGGCTAAGCAAGATTAGTTTCAATTAAACTTAGCCACTTAAGCTAGTGAAAGTATTACTTGCCTAAGCTAATTAGTTCCTGGACAAAATAGAGAATGATGGAGAAGGACGAAGACAATTAGAGAGAAACTTTCAACCTGAGAGCTAGAAGAGAAAGTTAGAGAAAAGAATAGGAAATGGGATGAAAATGAAATTGAATTCAAATTCATCCTTTTCGACTTGAGAATTGAACAATTAGGAGATTTAAAGAACCTTAAATAAGGTGCCTAAGTTAAACTAATAACTTTAAGCTACAATTTCTCAGTAAATTCTCTTTCTTGGAGGCCAAACGTGATTAGCTTGAGTTAAACTTGGTCACTTAAGCTAATGAAACTGTTAGTTGCCTAAGCTAATTAGTTCCTAGAGCAAAAGAGAGAAGGATGTAGAAGTATGGAGAGTGTTAGAGGGAAAAACTTTCTTCATGAGAGTTAGAAGAGAAAGTTAGAGAAAAGAATGGTGAATAGGATGAAAATTAATGGGAATTCTAAATCATCCCTTTCTACTTGAGAGTTGAACACTAGGGTGATTTAGAAAACCGTAAATGAGGCGCTTAAGTTATACTAGTATCGTTAAGCTACAATTACTTAGTGAAATCTCTTTCTTAGAAGCTAAGCTAGATTAGTTTAAGTTAAACTTGGACACTTAAGCTAATGAAACGATTAGTTGCCTAAACTAATTAGTTCCTAGAATGAAAGAGAGATGGTTGGAGATGGACTGAGAGAGTAAGAGAGAAACTTTCTTCTTGGGAGCTAGAAGAGAAAAGGAAACAGGATGAAAATTAAAGGAAATTGAAATTCATCCTTTTGGAGTTGAGAATTGAACACTTAGGTGATTTAGATAACATTAAATGAGTTGCTTTTGTTAAACTAATATCGTTAAGCACGATTACTCAATAATTTTTTTTTTTTTTTTTTATAGAGGCCAATCAAGATTAGTTTGAGTTAAACTTGGTCACTTAAGCAAACGAAACAATTAGTTGCCTAAACTAGTTAGTTACTAGAACAAAATAGAGAACGATGGCGAAGGACGGAGAGAGTTAGGGAGAAACTTTCTTCCTGAGAGCTCGAAGGAAAAGTCAGAGCAAAGAAAAGGGAAATGGGATGAAAATTAAAAGGAATTCAAATTCATCTTTTTGGAGTTTAAAATTGAACAGTTAGGTGATGTTGAAAACATTAAATGGGTTGCTTAAGTTAAAGTACTATCTAATTACCCAAAAAAAGTTAAAGTAATATCGAAAAGTTAAAGTAATATCGTTAAGTTACAATTATACCGTAAATTATCTTTCTTGGAGGATAAGCGAGACTAGTTTGAGTAAAACTTGGCAAATCAAGCTAGTGAAACTAATAGTTGCCGAAAATAATTAGTTCTTAGAACAAAAGAGAGAAGGATGGAAAAGGATGGAAAGTGTTAGAGAAAAACTTTCTTCTTGAGTGGTAGAAGAGAAAAATATAGAAAATAATGGGAAATAGGATGAAAATTCAAGGAAATTCAAATTCATCCTTTTCGACTTGAGAATTGAACACTTAAGTGATTTAGAAAACAAGAAATGAATTGCTTAAGTTAAATTAATATCGTTATGCAACAATTACTTAGTAAAATCTTTTTTGGAGGCTAAGCAAGATTAGTTTCAATTAAACTTGGCCAATTAAACTATCAGTTGCCTAAACTAATTAGTTTCTAGAACAAAGTAGAGAACGATGGAGAAGGACGGGGAGAGTTAGAGAGAATCTATCTTCCTGAGAGCTAGAAGGGAAAGTTAGAGCAAAGAAAATGGAAAGATGATCAAAATTGAGGGGAATTCAAATTCATCATTTTGGAGTTGAGAATTGAACAGTTAGGTGATGTAGAAAGCATTACATGGGCTTCTTAAGTTAAAGTAATATCGTCAAGTTACAATTATACCGTAAATTCTCTTTCTTGGAGGATAAGCAAGATTAGTTTAAGTAAAACTTAGCCAATTAAGCTAGTGAAACAAATAGTTGCCGAAACTAATTAGCTCTTAGAACAAAAAAGAGAAGGATGGAGAAGGACAGAAAGAGTTAGAGAGAAACTTTCTTCTTGAGTGGTAGAAGAGAAAAATGTAAAAAAATAATGGGAAATAGGATGAAAATTCAACGAAAGTCAAATTCATCTTTTTGGACTTAAGAATTGAACACTTAGGTGATTTAGAAAACAAGAAATGAATTGTTTAAGTTAAACTAATATCATTATGCAACAATTACTCAGTAAAATCTTTTTCTTCGAGGCTAAGTAAGATTAGTTTCAATTAAACTTGGCCACTTAAGCTAGTGAAACTATTACTTGCCTAAGCTAATTAGTTCTTGGAACAAAATAGAGAAGGATGGAGAAGGACGAAGACAGTTAGAGAGAAACTTTCAACCTGAGAGCTAGAAGAGAGAGTTAGAGAAAAGAATAGGAAATGGGATGAAAATGAAATCGAATTCAAATTCATCCTTTTGGACTTGAGAATTGAACAATTAGGTGATTTACAGAACCTTAAATAAGGTGCCTAAGTTAAACTAATAACGTTAAGTTACAATTTCTCAGTAAATTCTCTTTCTTGGAGGCCAAACGTGATTAGCTTGAGTTAAACTTGGTCACTTAAGCTAATGAAACTGTTAGTTGCCTAAGCTAATTAATTCCTAGAGCAAAAGAAAGAAGGATGTAGAAGTATGGAGAGTGTTAGGGGGAAAAACTTTCTTCATGAGAGCTAGAAGAGAAAGTTAGAGAAAAGAATGATGAATAGGATGAAAATTAATGGGAATTCTAAATCATCCCTTTCTACTTCCGTGGGGTTTAAGGCTTGTGATCTACCAAGGAAGGGACTGGGGGATGTGATGATTACTCTCATGATTTTGTTGGCTATGTATTGGTCTGTTGCTATGGGGCTATTGATTTTCACTACAACTCCCAAGACCGTGGCTTATGGTTACTGATCATGCTAGCTTCGTGTGACTTTGTTGTGATTTCTCGTGGGGTAGATTTTTTCCTCTGTCACGGCTTTGGTTAAGTGGCATGGATGTCACGTTTGTGAGGAGTGGGACGCTTATTGTATTCCATGCGTTTATCTACAATAGAGACTGGAGTATGTAGGGTTGGTTATCGTCTTTGATTTGGCTTGAAGGTTGTTGCTTTGTGAGTGTGTCTATTGTGTTTATAAGCATTGTGGTGTTTTTGTATCTTTGCCTATATATCCACCTCAAGTTCCTATCTATTATCTCTGATGGTAGGGGTTACTTGCGGACAAAAAAGATATATGGGCAGAGTTGGGTTTTGGTGTCTTCAGTTGTTATTGTTCCCCCCCCCCCTCTTTCCTTAGAGGGGGTGCAGTGCTTGTTTATGTTAGTTATGTTCGCTTTTTTTATTTATTTATTATTATTTGTTGTTGGGCAAGCTTGGGGTATGCCTATGTTCTTATCACAAACGTAATGTGATGTATTCAATTACATGTGTGTGTATATATATATGTAATTCTAATGTATTATGTTCAATTACATAGTTTTTATTGATAATGGCCTCTTTGAACAAGAGGTTAAAATTTAATTTTTTGGCTTTTAACCTCTTTTGAATCATATTATTTCTCTATTTTTTTACACATTTTTTCAAAAAAAAAAAAAAGTCAAAAAGTTAACTTTTAACCTACTTTCTAAAACAACCCAATATTATATCACCTTCAAGATAACAAGTATATACTCATCTTGTGGGTATTGATTTCCGACCACACAACCAAAAGGGGGAACTCTACTGGAGGGCACTGGCAGAATAGATTAAGCCCGAACAACCTGTCACAGAAATATAAGAATCCCGCGGTGGTTCGTCTACCCGGGAGCACTCCGACGATCAAGTCAATAAAATATCTCTCAAAGACAACCAATAGTGCTTAACTCACTAGACAGAGCAAAAAAAGCATACCTTAGACCCATGAGGATACCTCCCTTTTTATAGCCAACACAAACCTAGTCCCAATAGAAGCCTTGCTTCAATGGACTCTGGATTACTACTAATCTTGGACTCCTAGTAGGATTGGGATAAACTCTCTAAGAGTCTTATTTTTATCCAAACTGAAGTCCTCTCCCAATCTAGGACTCTAGTCCTTTATCCAAATAGATAGTTTGATGTCATCTAGGACTCTAGTCCTCTATCCAAATATCTCAGATTCCGGTATTATCGCACCATATCTCAGCATCATGGTCCGCCCACGTGGCACCTCGGCTAACAACCTCGGCCACATGGACTACCCAAAAATATGTCCCCACAACGGCCCCCTAGGTTCTATTACCTTGGCAAACTGAGGTGATGGAACCTATACATGTACTCCTCTGACCGAGATCGTGACTTGTCGACGCCAAAAAATAAGGACTCATATGTCCACTCGTCAAGAATCAAGAATCAAGAATCAAGAACCATCATGTTCTATCTCATCCAGGTCCGACATCTCAACAGAAATCACACTACTAGCAGAGATCATGACTTGCTAGTTCAAGAACATCAAGATCCTAGTATCATCTCATAAGAAACCAAGAATAAACAAGTTCTGCTCCCATGCAAATTCAACATCTCAATCGAGATCAATATTTCAACTGAAATCATCATGTCAACCGAGATCGTCATCTCAACCGAGATCATCACCTCTACCGAGATCATCTCAACTGAGATCGTACTTCTCAATCAAGATCATCATCAGATTGGAGCGTACTAATCACGTCTCTATCGTGTCACATCAGTTTTGCCCCCAGCCGTCTAACATCAGCACGAGCACGTCGCCTAAGGACTTGTGTCCCCAGACTCTCTCTTTTTGCCTCTATCTGTGTCCCCAGACTCTCTCTTTTTGCCTCTGCAAACCATCATCGCTGTTCTGGAAGCATTCATTGCCATGAATAATCCATTTGTGCCCCAGGTTCAAACTCTATTAGCTGAACCAGGCTAGCAACCAAGCACTTCATCAACTGCTCCACGTATTAACCCACCATTTCAATGGCAGTGCAAACACCGACATAGCGACAATCTTGCAGCTAGAACCAGGAACAGGAAACACCGAAGTCCTAAGCTTCCAGCCTTAGATCTTGATAATTTTTCGATCGCCTTATCTGTAAGTAACCATCGTCGTAACCAACGACGACATGTTTCGCCGAACTCTTGTCGTAGAAGACCTTCTTGTTGACATCCCTGATGTCATAACTGTGCAATCCACTCCATCTCCTTATAGTCAATCTAACATGCTCATGCCTCTAGCAACTCAATATCTCGAAAGAGAAACACATGAAGCAAGTGGACCAAGTTACTGTTGCCAAAGCCGAGGCCATTGCTAAGGCTGAAAAAACAATTCAACATGGCCTGCAACAAAGGCTACTATCTTGACTGGATGACAGCCCTTAAAAAAATGTCTGTCCCTGAGGACTCACCTCTCTGTGATATGGGTCAGCTCAATGTCCGTTTCCCTCCATCTCCCAATCAATCTGAGGATGAGGCCAAGGAAGTAGAAGAGGCCGGAGACAAGGAAGAGGCCGAGGCTGAGGTTGCTGAGAAAGAATCTGAAGCTGCTACTAGGGCCAAGTCCCCTACTCTGTTGCTGGAGCCAAGTCCTCTACTCTAAATGATCAAGTCCTGGACTTGATTGAGGAGGACGAGGATGAGGTCTCTAAGAGCACCTCACCAAAGAAGGCCGCCACTTCTGAAACCGAGATCACTGCCACTGCAAAAAGCCTGGACCAGACTCTTCTAGAAATCAATGCCGAAATCACGGCTGAGAAGTCTGCCCAGCTGTCTGCTGAGATCGAAACAATGCCAACAGCCGAGGTTGAATAGTCTCAGATCAATGCACAAGATCCTAGTACTTAGGAATTTTTCTTTCCATTGTACCTTTTTCTTTGTAATTTTCTTCTCTGTTTTGAACAGTATCTGTTTTGTCAGACCAATGTGCCTGTTTATGTACTTGAATAAGCTGTCCCTTTTCAATGCAAGCCTTCTATTTTCTTCTAAGTGTTGAATATTGCTTTCATCATGTATGCTTACCGCTGTTCTTCTATGCTTTGCATGTTCTCATACTTAGAATATTTTGTATGTCTTCAATATACACCTTAACTGTGTAATCTTCTCGATGTGAAATACTTCGGCTATTCCCACTAACAGTTTATTTCGGCTTTGACCTAACACTTGAAAATATTCACAATATTTTCACAAGTGTTACTTACAACTTGCCTCTTCACTCAAGACCTCTGTCTTCTATTATTTCAACATAACCTTGGGTTAACTTCAACTTGTAAATTTTTCTCAAAATTTCAACAAGCGTTAAACCAACTTCCTTTAACATAACCTCGGCTTAACTTTAACTTGTAAATTTTTCTCAAAATTTCAACAAGTGTTAAACCAACTTCCTTTAACATAACCTCGGCTTAACTTCAGCTTGTAAATTTTTCTCAAAATTTCAACAAGTGTTAAACCATCTTCCTTGTAAATTCCAACTCCCAAGTATTATTCTCCAGCCCTCTGCCCCCTAATGTGAACTTAAGTTCCACTTGGGTTTTCATTAAGCATGTGGCTTTTGATCTTGTCGCCAAGGTCAGATTCAAACAAAGACTGGCCGAGGTTACCAACCTCGGTCTCTTTGTTAATTCGACTAGCATGCACTTGGCTCCAATCTGTGTCTGATTTTGTCGATATGACAAATCCAGGTTAACCCAACTTAGTTCAACGCTATTATATGCAAGTATAATTCTATTTTGCAATATAATAAGTCTAAGTTATTCGTCATGTTTCGCTTAGAAACATCGCCAACTTAGTTCAACTCTATTATATGCAAGTAAAGTTTCTACTCTGCCATATAATAAGTCTAAGTCATTCGTCATGTTTCGCTTAGAAACATCGCCAACTTAGTTCAACTCTATTATATGCAAGTAAAGTTTCTACTCTGCCATATAATAAGTCTAAGTTATTCGTCATGTTTCAATCAGAAACATTGTCAAGTACTGGAATCCGGGATCTGCTCACTTAGGCTGAGCTCTTGTCTTCTTGGACTTAATCTTCTAGGCTGAGATCTTGTTTTCTAGGATCTGGGATCCGCGATCTGGAATTCGGGATCTGCTCACTTAAGCTGAGCTCTTGTCTCCTCAAACCTACTTATCTAGACCAAGATCTTGTTTTCTAAGATCTAGGATCCGGGATCTGCTCACTTAGGTTGAGCTCTTGTCTTTCCGGACCTACTCATCTAGGCCGAGATCTTGTTTTCTGGGCACCAGTTTTGGTTGCTGGTGCCGGCATGTCTTGTAATAAGGATGTCGGCTGCATCACATTATTCTGCATCATGAGGTTGACCACTGTTTGTAGATCTGTCAACTTATTTGCCATGTCTTTCAGTTTTCTCGTCTTTTCTCCAGTATCTGTCCCTCCATACCTGAAGGTTGCTTTTACGGTAGTACTTATCTCGGCCTGCTTTCTTCGGTACGTCTCCCTTTTGGCCGATGTTATTCTCCCCAGGATTCTGATCCCGTGCTCCTTCATTATGGTTTTCTTCTTCTACATTTAGATTGGCAAGTTTACCATCCCCACTAGGGATGTCATCTCCAATCTTTTCTCCCTGCTCGTTGTTGGCCATCTATTCTCCTTAAGTTCTCACAGGCGGCGCCAAATTGTGGGTGTTGATTTCTGACCACACAACCAAAAGACGGAACTTAGTTGGAAAGTACTGGCAGAATAGATTAAGCCCGAACAACCTATCACAGAAATATAAGAATCCCGTGGTGGTTCGTCCATCCGGGGGCACTCCGACGATCAAGTCAGTAAAATATCTCTCAAAGATAACCAATAGTGCTTAACTCACTAGATAGAGCATAAAAAGCATACCTTAGACCCATGAGGGTACCTCCCTTTTATAGCCAACACAAACCTGGTCCCAATTGAAGCCTTACTTCAATGGACTCTAGATTACTGCTAATCTTGGACTCTCAGTAGGATTGAGATAAACTCTCTAAGAGTCTTATCTTTATCCAAACTGAAATCCTCTCCCAATCTAGGACTCTAGTCCTCTATCCAAATAGATAGTTTGATGTCATCTAGGACTCTAGTCCTCTATCCAAATATCTCAGATTCCGGTATTATCGCACCATATCTTGGCACCATGGTCCGCCCACGTGGCACCTCGGCTAACAACCTCGGCCACGTGGACTACCCAAAAATATGTCCCACACGTCTATTTTCTTGTTCCAGAATTATAATTCACCTCACTTGGGTAGATTATTTGCGTTCATTTTCTTCTTCATCTTTTATTATTATTATTATCATCATTATTATTATTAGCATTGTCATGGCTGTATCAGCCATTTTATCAAGCTTTTGCATTAGAATAAATTACTACGAAAATATGTTAATTTGAAAATTAAGATTTTTCTAGAATAATTTTGTGGCTGTAAAAATTAGAGTTTTTTTGTGATGCTTTTGTCTAGTTGAAAATATTAGGATTTATTGTGATTTTGTGATATGCATGCTTTTGTCTAGTTTTAAAATTTAGAATTAATTGTAATTGTAATTTGCATGCTTTTGTCTAGTTGTAAAAATTCCATGTTTAGTTTAGTTTTCAGAAACTTGTTTTAGAAATTTTTTAAAAAACATAAAAATTAATTTGGTGAAAGAAATAAAAAGATTGAAAAAAAAAATTAACGTTTTTATCTAATTTTATCTTTTGGGAACTCAGAAATAATATTTAAAATTTTAAAAATATCTTTTTGATATTTATTTTTATCAAATTAATTTTTATTTTTTCAAATAAACTTTTGAAAATTTTTTCTAAAAGACAAACCAAACATGGCCTAGAATTTTTTCTGAAGATTTTTTTTTTTTTTTTTGTTTGGTCAATAGATAGAAGAGTAATTACAATCATGAAAAATATTTACTAAATCAAACAGACTACTACCCCACAACAGTTGTCTAACAACCAATAAGTGAAACCCACTAAGCCCAATCAAACAACTACATACAATCAACCCCCATAATGGGGGAGGAATAAACCACTACACTACAAAGGATATCAAACTCATCTCCATAGGAGTTGAACCCAATATCTCACACCACAAAAGATGCTGCTGTTGGCACCATAAATCTGCAATTTTTATTATTATTTATTATTTATATAATTGCAGGACATGTGGCATCCTCTTATTCATTTGGAGATTATGAGAAGTTATGAAATGTGAAAAGATGATGGAGAATGAAGTGGAGAACATGGAGCATTAATTAGAAGTTAAAGGAAGTTATAAAGACATGGAGGAATATGTGGCATTGTGGGAATGAAGATGGAAAAGTGGGTAGTTTAAGGTGGTTATTGGGTAGTTATTGCTGGAAGTTTTTTCCTACAAATATTTGTCTATAAATAGCCATTCGTGGCTATATTGTAAAAGATCCAGAACTTAAATCAAAGACACTTGATTTCAATATTTCTTGTCATTTTCCTTATCTTAGGAGTAGTTTAACATAGATTTATATTTCGAAGCATTTATTTTCAGTATTTCCATTTCGATGCATTTTATGCACTTCCTTTTCGAAGCATAGGAGTAGAGGTAAGTAATTATTACTTTGATTGTTCACTCAATCGTCTTTCTCCATCTCCCTTTCTTCTTTTAATTTTTCTTTTCTCTACACTTTGGCAATTTTGAAGTCCTCTTTGTTGAGGCGAAAAAACTGTCAACACAATCGCTTGATAATTGGCTTGAATTTAATCTGTAAGGATTTTTCAATCCTTGCTGGCACGCTCGCATTTATAATATTTTCCTTCGTAGGAAAAATAAGCCAACAATTTTTGGCATGCCCGGTGGGACTACCAAGTGTAAGAAATAACAAACGATTTGGATTTCGCCATTCGAACTTGTCAATTTGAAATATATTGGCGTGAAAGAAAAATTTTGGATCTTCAAGAAGAGGTCCATTTTCTTGATGAAATAAACTCTCATCCATTACAATATTATTTGGTGGAAGAAAAACGACACCATTTAATTGGAGAAATTCATCAACTTGATATGGAAATTCGCCAATGGAATGATGAGTTATCAACTCTCACTACCAAGTCATTAACTAAGGCTTTAATGGCCAGAATTGGTGAATTTTTTCAGAATTTTTCCATGGTTGAAAATAGCAAAAGCAAAGAGTTGATTTCATTAATGGCTCGGGGGGTTCAAGAGTCCGTTTTTAAAAAGCCAAATTATGAAATTAACATAATGAAAGAGCATGTTTTTGAGCCAAATTTTGCTAAGAATGATGTTCCATGCATGGCTCGGGGGGTCTCAAAATCAATTTTTAGAGAGTCAAGTCATGAAAATAACATATCTATGGATGATTTTCATAAGCCTTTAATGACTAACATGGAAAAACAACCCACTTTGCCAAATAATTATGAAAATCAATTCGGCAAAAGTCATGTTTCTAAAGCAAACATAGTCAAGAATAATGAACAAGCCACTGTTCATGAATTCAAAATTTTTGACATTTTCCAAGGTGTAAAAAAGTATGAATTTTCATGGCCACACTATACCATGACTTTTGTTATTCGAAATCCATTTTGGATTTGTGGATCACATCAAACGTTGATTTTGATGGAATGGCTAGCAAATAATATTTCGTTATTGAAATATATTAGGCCAAAAATATGGTTGATCCATAAAACCATCATCATTTGATTTTGTGGTTACCTTCGAAATATGTCCTAAGACACTTCGAAGCATGTTATTCATTGAAATATCATTTTATAGCCATTAATGGCTTGTTAAAATGCCAAACTAATTTCATAGTAATCCAACTCTTTGGATTTTGTATGAAGAGATGTCGTGAGCACTTTCGAAGGACGACTTTGATCCTTTAGTAACATATGTGGCGTTCGAATGGTGGTTTTATTATCAATAAACACCTTCGAAATGTAACATGAGGCGAGAAAACTTTCGAAATGCGTATCTCTCTTCAAATATATGTAAAATGGCAATTAATTAGTTGTCGAATAATGCCTATTTTTGGCATGACAAGTTGGTTCGAAGAACAACAGTTTTTGGTGTCTTCGAAGAATTAATAATTGGTTCGAAGCACAAAATTAATATTTTCATTAATTATGTATGAACCAAAACATACAAAATTTGAATAACCACAATGTTGGCCAAAAGTTGCTTCGAAGGCCCTTTTGCCATAATTTTGTAAGCTTCGAAGCACTCCATCTTGCATTAACAGCTTCGAAGAAACAATAATGGTGGTTGTGAACCTTCGAAGATTTGACGAATATTTCCAAGGATGTAGTTTGTCCTTTGTCGGCACTTTCAATCTTCGAAAGATGATTTTGGTCCTTTATACCACCTTCGAAGCTTGTTACTAGTCCATAATAGCTAGCATTCGAGACATCTAGTCATAATTTCATACTCATTCAAAGCACTTCATTGGTGCTATTACATCATTCGAAACACTTTGTTGATATTATTCGAAACACTTTATTGCTTAGATTAGTCATGTGCTTGGTTCGGCCCTTCAAAAATTCAAGTAAACATCATTTTTAAGGGCCGCGGGGGGTAATGTTGACACCATAAATCTGCAATTTTTATTATTATTTATTATTTATATAATTGCAGGACATGTGGCATCCTCTTATTCATTTGGAGATTATGAGAAGTTATGAAATGTGAAAAGATGATGGAGAATGAAGTGGAGAACATGGAGCATTAATTGGAAGTTAAAGGAAGTTATGAAGACATGGAGGAATATGCGGCATTGTGGAAATGAAGATGGAAAAGTGGGTAGTTTTAGGTGGTTATTGGGTAGTTATTGCTGGAAGTTTTTTCCTACAAATATTTGTCTATAAATAACCATTCATGGCTACATTGTAAAAGATCCAGAACTTAAATCAAAGACACTTGTTGATTTCAATATTTCTTGTCATTTTCCTTATCTTAGGAGTAGTTTAACATAGATTTATATTTCGAAGCATTTATTTTCAGTATTTCCATTTCGATGCATTTTATGCACTTCCTTTTTGAAGCATAGGAGTAGAGGTAAGTAATTATTACTTTGATTGTTCACTCAATCGTCTTTCTCCATCTCCCTTTCTTCTTTTAATTTTTCTTTTCTCTACACTTTGGCAATTTTGAAGTCCTCTTTGTTGAGGCGAAAGAACTGTCAACACAATCGCTTGATAATTTGCTTGAATTTAATCTGTAAGGATTTTTCAATCCTTGCTGGCACGCTCGCATTTATAATATTTTCCTTCGTAGGAAAAATAAGCCAACAGCTGCACAATTATTAAGCCAAATACCTCGGTTCTTAAGATTTCGTCTAGTTGAAAAATTTAGGATCCATTTGGTTGAGTTTTTGAATTACTTTTCCAAAATTTAAAATTCAAAACCTATTTAGTTTTAGGTTTTTATAGCATATATTTCAAAACTCTTTTCAAACTCAAGTTTTGAAAGGCAAAACTTGTTTGATTGAGATTTTCACAAACAAGTTTTCAAAACCCAATTGACCATGCCCACAAACCTCAACTCAGCAACTTTGTAATGAAGGTTTTGTCAATTTATAAAAAAAAATTGAAACAACATGCATTGTTATTTGGAATTAATATGTTATTATTTTTCAAATTAGTGAAAAAAATCAGCTACATTTACTTTCGGTAAACCAGTGTCTTCTTCTTAAATAATTTATAAAGGTTTGTTTGGTTTTCAAGTAATTGAAATCGATTTTGTTTGGTTTTCAAGTATTAGCCAAATAATTTTTTATGTTTTAGATGTATATGATTTAGATATACTTAAATAGTAAACAAAATGTGAAGAAATTAAAAATAAATTTAATAAATACATAAAATATTAAAATTGTATTAATTTTTAAAACGGGGTTTTTTTTTTTTTTTTTGGTATATTTATCATTATTTAGTAATTTTATAAAAGTTTTTCATAAATGTGAAACACTTTAAATGTATGTAGATTGAGTGGATATAAAACCAGAAAAGAAGTGTTAAAAATTTTAAAACATTCATAAAAAATAACAAATACAGTGTGAAACTCTACCGTATAGATTAGATTAGATTAAATGTACCTAAAAAGTACATTTAAATTATGTATATGAAAGAAATAAACAAATTTGACTATAATATTACAAAAAGAGTTTTGACTACATGACGAAAAAAATACTAGACCCAAAAAAACTCAAAAACTAGTTTTGAAAACGCATAACCAAACAAGTTTTGAATTTAATTTTCTAAATATTATTTTCAAAATATAAAACTGAAAACTAGTTTTGAAAACTCATAAACAAATAAGTTTTTAATTTTCAGAACTCTTTTTCAAAACTGATTTCAAAACTAAATCAAATGCATCCTTAGGTTTTTTTTGCCCCTTTTTTATTTTTTTATTTTTTGATTTCTAAACTTTTAGATCTATATTTTCTTCTTAGCTTGTGGGTCCAAAGAGATATATAAAAGCTCCCACGTAGTAAATAAATACAATACTTTTGAGGGTAGTTTGGTCATTAACATGGGGTAAAGATGTCAATTTAAACCTTTATAAGGGGTAATTCTATTTTCACACACTAATTTCACTCAGTTCACACACTTAATAAAAATTTTCATAATATAATTTTGTTCTATAATAAAAATACCATAGTACCCTTATCTTCTTCTACTCAAACCTTATTTCTAAAACGCCACAACCATCCTCTATCACTAGCGCCACCTCTTTCATCTGTCATCTCCTCCCGTCACTTCTTTTCTTATCCGTTGCAATCGCTTTCTTCCATGAACCATACACTCCCACAAGTCTCTCACTACGAATCACTCTTTATTGACTGTGGAGGCCTAGAATAGAGGGAGATGAGCTAGACGTGGCGATGGTGGTGGCGATGGAGGGTTGAAAGTGACGGCAACGATGGTAAAAGATAAGTGGATGAATGGAAAATAAAAATAAAAAAAATTTAGATTTTGTTTGATATAGTTTTAGAATATGTTTTCAAAAATAAATAAGAAAAAATAAAAAAATAAAAACTTCTTATCAATATGGTTTTATCTTTTTAGGAGCAAAAAAAATTAAAAATTAAAAATTATTTTTTTAGCATTTATTTTTGTCAAATTAATTTATATTTTTCTCAAAAAAATTGATTCAAAAATTGAAACCAAACATAGTCTTAGGGTTTTAAAATTGAAAATGAGGGTAATATTATAATATAAAGATGTGTATTGAGAATTTATATTTTTATAATGTGTGTATTGAGAAAGTGTTCATTAAGTATGTATATTGAGAAGAATTAGTGTGTGAAAATATAATTATCCCTTTATAAGTACTATAAGGTTAAAATTGTCATTTTAAGTTAGTTTTCATCATTTTCCATTGAATTAACCAACGTTTGACTAATAGAGGAACTGAATTGTTACATTATTTTCAAATGTGCGGGAGTGCAGTGGTATTTTAGAAATTAAAAGGGGTGGCAGTTATATTTCAAGAAAACAGAGGGGGTGTTAGTGTAATTTACCCTAACATTTTCCAATATACAAATACTCAAAAATCCCTTCACATGACGCTTTGGCATGTCACAAAACCTCTTTTAGTATGTTTGGTTTTAATTTTTTAAATTTAATTTTTTGAAAATTAAAATTAAAATTTTTCGTATTTTTTTTGTTTTTAATAAATATTTTTAAAATTTTAATTAATAGTTTTACTTTTTAAATATACCTTACTTAGATAAATCTAAATAGTAAAGTATTTGTGAAAAAAATATTTTAAAAAATTAATAAATATACAAAAATACGAAAAATGTATTGAATTTTAGGTTTTTTTTTTTTTTGTATTTTTTATATTTAGTGAATTTTTTTTACAAATATTATATTTTTTTAAGTGTATTTATGTTAGGTGTATTTAAAAATTTTAAAAATTACTTAAAATATTAAAAAAATCATTGAAAACAAAAAAAAAAATACAGAAAATCAAAAAGTAACCTCTATTCTTCGTATTTTCATCATTGTGC
The DNA here is from genome assembly GCA_036172215.1 of Camellia granthamiana. Classification (NCBI taxonomy): domain Eukaryota; kingdom Viridiplantae; phylum Streptophyta; class Magnoliopsida; order Ericales; family Theaceae; genus Camellia; species Camellia granthamiana. Next base: position 107,494,069 of record CM069907.1, read on the forward strand.
ACTACCATCCTGTCTGCCAAGTAGCCTCTATTCTTTCTAACCCCCCTTTTGTCAAAAAAACTACAGCAATATCACTCATCCTCTTATTCTCGTCCAAACAATGAGATGGTTGTAGTGAAGCCAAGATCACGAACCATCAACCTCAAATTTTGATATACACAATTACAAGAAGACAAAATTTTTGAAAACCAAAGTATTGGCCCTATTTGGTATAACTTTAAAATAAATTATAGATTATTACTTAACAGATTATAGATTATGACTTTAATCAGAAGTTATTAATCTATTTGGTATAACTGTTGGATTATAGATTTAAGTTGCTGAGTAGTGTTTGTTAAATAAGCTGTAAAATTATTTTTTGAATTAATTTTTATTTTTTGTTATTCACTACTTGTCTACATTTCTCGTAAAAAATAATAATACTAATCCATAATCCATTTAGGTCTTTTTCTATTTTTTAAAAAATAAAAAATAAAAAAATCTAATAGTATAATTTTGAATTAACAAGCCCATAGTAGAAGTTGATAATCAGAAGTAAGGGGTGAGCAGCTTCTTAGAATTAATTTTTTTGAGTTAAAATAAGTTGCTAGAATCAGAAATTATTTGAAATAAGTTTAACTAAATAGTCCAAAATAACTTTTTCAAAGTTAGAAGTTATAAGCTGGCCAAAATAAACCACACCAAACACTCCTATTATAGTGGTGATGATTTTTGGATTGATAATAGTATTGGGTTGGTTCGGTAGTGGATGAAACCATGGGCAAAAAAGGCAATAATAAGGTGGGGGTGGGTTACAACTTTCAAGGACGAAAAGGTAGCAGTTCCAAGTAGTGAAATTGGGTTGTAGGGTGGTGGTTTCAACTAGTGGCGCAGGTTGCTCAATGGAGAAACTGATGGTTCAAGGTCACTACGTGAACTAAGAGGTGCAAGATGTGGTGGTTTAATGTAGTGGATTGGACTATGGGTAAAAGAGGTAGGGTTTAAGGCAATGAGTGGTCGTTTGATTAATAGAGGGACCGAGAGAGAAGTGGACTTCTAATAGCATGCAATTTTTTTCTTTTACCAATATTACTACACGAGTTTGAATAAAAATAATGTGCACATATCACTTTTTTTTTTCTTTTTTTATCAATAAAAGAACACTTTATTGATGAAAATCAATGTACATATACAACATTGGAAAAATATCGTAAAGAAAAGACAAGTGCTTCAAACATCATAGTTACACTCACCAATCCTAACTAGATTAGCATCATAGAGCAAGCTCAATCATATGCAAGCACATACCAAACAATTGACGACACACCAACCCCACCCCCAATCAAAAACAAACTAAAAAACAAAATCAAAAACCCACTCCAATACATTACAACCACCCGAATCACCACATTGCCGCTTGATGACTGATGGTAGAAACGAAGCAAATCCAACTGACTGAATGCCACACTGCTCAAGACAGAACACATCTCCCATCCTACCAAACCAGCCCCATAACTTTCCGGGATTTAAAGAAAGAAATCCTAATATCCTTCTAGTACCGAAACAGCCAAAAATTCAAAGTGAAATCCTAATCTGCTGCAGCTGGATGGAACACAAAATTTGACATCAAGAACTCTTTGAAATTAGATTTAGCCTTAAAGCAAAATGCCAACATAATCAGTTTAGGCTAAATATGATTAAAGACTAAGTCATTTCTCGTAGACCAAATTGTCCAAATAATAGGAAACGGTAATGCTTCCCAAATCACTCTTTCCTTTTTCCTTACCCGAACACCTTGCCACTAATCAAGCAAAGAAGTGACAGAACATGGAAGCACCCATGTCTCACCCCACCAATTAATACAATCAACCAAGATTCTCCATGACGTATAACAATGAAGCACACCCATAAAAGTGACGCAATCCTTGATTTGGATCCGCTAGAACACCAATTTTAGTCACCTTCAACCTTCCCTTCCATGTCAGCCACCGAAAAAGTTTGTACTTTATAAGGGCAAGCATTTCTCCAAATCAATCTCGAAACGTTCACCAATGCTCCCTAAGTGGTAACAAACCAGTCACAAACACAACTCACAAAAAAACTGTAAAACCCAAGTTACATGTAGAATTATTTTTGGTTAAAGTAGTAGTTAAATTAATTTGTATGGGTAATTTAGTAATTTTAAGGAATTAGGTTAATAACCCTTTATGTAAAAGAAGAAAACTTATTTCTCACAATGATTTCTTTCTAGGGTTTTCTATTGTTAGTGCCTCAATTACCTTCCACCAGCGTTCATAACTCGTTGTCCATAGGCATTCATACCTCATCCACTTTCCACTGGTATCACCCACCATTGCTATCTCACATAGTCCAGATTTATAGATATCCAAATCTTCATTGTTTGTGCCTTGAAGAAACAAATCCATCTCTCACCGCCACTATATTCCCATCATTCGCACTTTCTCGGTATTCCTTCAAGATCCCGCTGTAGAAGTGTAGGTGATCAAGACGGTTTGTGAGATTGAGGTGGATCTTGATAATTGAAGATTAGCTTGGGAAATATTATTTTAGCTGTTTGAGGTAAGTAACCCTCTATCACGGTTGGTTTATTTTTAATCCTATCGAATTGTTTAAAATCATAAATATTTATTCATAGCTTTCCTGTTCTCTTAAAATAAAATATGGGTCAAGTATAAAACAATATCGAATATTATTATAAAAATTATTTGAATATTTGGTGAAACTATTCTGAAAATTATACTAAACGTTTATTCTGAAAATATCGAATGTTTTATTTAAAAGTTGTGTATTGTTTGAATTTTGAACATCACTCTAGTCTGACTATGATTTGGACCCTAGTCAATGGGGGTTATTTATTGGCACAGAAACTAGTTTCTTTTGGGGCTTTACCACTGGCCTATGTGTGGTTCTGGTCCTTGTCACGGGCTAAGTGACCGTAGTCATTAAGACTTGGGTTTTGTGAATCAAATCATTGAACCATCTGAATATCGAACCATCGATTTGAACAATGAATTACTTTGAATTATCTTGTTGGCTTTTCATTTAAAATGTATTGTACATTGTTTATTTTTAGCTATGAAACCATCTTATAAATAATTGTTCATTTATTGAACTGATGAAAAATTTATATTTATTGGTTATCGATTTATTTATTAATTTTTTAATACTTGATCCAGCTGGCAGTGATGGTTGGTTATTTACTGGGCTATCTAGCTTACCCTTATTTTATTTTTTTCAGATTCTGAAGAGTAGAGCTGCGCGGGATTTTTTTTTACATGTGGGAGTGCCGAGAGTAGGACTACGATTTAAGTACTTGGATTATTTGTTTTGTTAATGGATTTTATTAGTGGACTTGGTAGACAATTTCATATGATAAGAATAATCAATTCTTATGGATTTTAGCATTATGATAATTAAGGATTTAATTGGAGTATTTTACATTGTTGGTTATGTGTTGGACTCTTAGCCTTGCATGCTTACTTAAATGAGTGTGCGGCGTTGTCACGGAGCTTGAGACGTGACAAAAACAATTCAAAAAACTCCCCATCCATGTGAACCGATCATCACTACCGACATGGTGGCAGTGATGCTAACTGATTGTGAAACAGTATAAAATCAGCTTCTTTCCATGGTCTAAGTGCTCTTCCAAACAAATCCTCTCTACTTTGCAGATCCTTCTATCTATTCAAGAAATCATGCACTGAATCCTCGTCATATCTATACAGACTAAATAGTCTTGGAAAGACCTCCCTCAACACCTGTGAAACAAACCATCTTACCAAAAAGATAATGATTTACCATTCCCAAGAGAGAACTCGATATTCAAAACAAAAAAATTAAATAAAGCAGGGCATCGACTTCTAACTTTCATGATATCTTTCCAAATTCAAGGTGAATTATAGGAAGATGGTCCATAAGGTAACCATGATCCGCAACCAACAATAGTCTTGTTGCATAAAACATTTCTCCAAAGCAAATTCCTCTATGTACCAAAGCACTACCACAATTTGATTATATAACATTCATTCATTACTCTAATTTTCCTAATTCCTAGACTTCCATTATCTGTGCATATTGTGACATTATCCCATTTCACTAAATGCACCTTCTTCCTTAGATCATCCTCACCCCCAAAGAAATCGAGCTTGAATTTTATCAATCTCTCTTGCAACACTTTTCGGCAAAATCAAGCTTAATAAGCAGTCCCTTCTTCCATCGATCAATTATTTCACTCGCAATCAATACTCCATCAGTAATATTTCTCCCTCCCAAGAATGCAAATTGAGACACATCAATTACTAAGGTTAAAACCTTCTTCAGACGCATTGAAAGTAACTTGGCCAACACTTTGTAGACACACCCAATCAAACTTATGGGTCTATAATCCTAAGTCCCACTTGATTCTCCATCTTAAGGATAAGTTCCTTGGCAATAGAAACATTGGTATAGTGTGGTATGACATATTTTTAAAGGACAACTATCAAAAGCCTTGAAGAAGTCCTTGTAATTTTGTTAAATATTAACGGAGATTAATTTAATTTGCTCTCGACTTTAACACTAATGGTAAATTAGTAAAAGGTCAAGTTTTAGGAGTTGTTTGGGATGACCTAAATAAGTGTACTTTTTGTCTTTTTACGAAAAGATGTGCAAAAAAGTAGAGAGGTGATGTGATGGAAAAAAGATAAAAAGATGAATTATTTTGCGTATGCCAAACTTGGCCTTATTAACAATGTTAATCTGATGCGCCAAGCAAGAGAGGTAAATGCCATTTTAAAAACTTAAAGGAGGTTCTTGTAACGTTAAACATCAGAGAAAAATATAATAAAAGAATGTCACATGTGTGCTGCATAAAATTTTCTTCTTTTAGGTAAGTTAATGGAGAGTAACTAGTTGGCAAGGGAGTATGCTCCTCTCCTTACTGATCAGGGTTCGAATCCCCTACTACACAAGTGGAAATCCGGCGGCTTAGGTGGATTGGCTAACTTCTCCCAGTTTGACTTATAAGGGTGGATTCTAAAGGTCATGTCTTGGGGGTGTTCTAGGTAAAAAAAAAAAAAAAAAACTAGCTGAGTGGTTTAGATTTTGTGAGGCTACTAATCTGGTCAAAAGTTAAAGCCCCTTCACATTCTCTTTTTCTCACTCTACCCCAACCCAACCCAATTTCCCTGGCTAGTCAATATAAGTTGTTAGCCCCTTCCCCTTTCTCCTCCCTTTCCCACCCTACCCCAACCCAACCCAATCCAATCCAATCCAACCCAACCCTATCCAATTTCCTTAGGTTAGTCGATATAAATTGTTAGCAGATATAGATAGATGGCCAAGGTTGTTGAAAATCAAAGTTTAAATTATAAAAATTAGAAGCACAATTTAATTTCATAAAGATTAAATCTTGGGATTTTTTGCAATTTTCCCTATAAAAAAATTAGGGGAAATTATAAAAATGAAAAACCTCAGAGTTTGACCATTTTAACAAAATAAATCTTGAGTTTTTAATTTTATCAATTTAAATCCTAAATTTTTAATTTGTTTCCAATTTATACCATTTTCTTATTTTCATTAAGTAAAACTGACCGAAAAATAGTATTTTAGACATTAAATTTAATGAAAAATGGTATTTTGGACATTTTACATACATTGAGTTTAATGACTAAAATACTTTATCTTTTTATCGATTTTACTTAATGGAAATTGGGTAATGGTTTAGATTGTAAATAAATTTAAAAAAAAAATAGGATTTAAACTGATGAAATAAAAAACTAAGGGTTTATTTTGTTACAAGAGTCAGATTTTAGATTTTTGTTTTTTTTTGGTAATTTTCCAAACAAATTGATAATCATGTCATGTAAGATCATAGAAGTTCCAACCAATAAGAATCCCAATAAACCTTAAAAAAAAAAATGATAAAGGCCCAAAAAAAATTACTTGTTTTTCAAGACCTCTTTATAAGTTCTATCCATACATGTTTAGATCACTAACTCATACTTGATTGCATTTTATTGGAATTGAAAAACCCAAATGAACGTGGCTTTACTATTATTATTGAATCAAAACCTCAATCATGACATTTCTTCTCTCTCACTGCACATCTCAGAACACTTTCACATCTTTTTAATTCGAAATGACTTGAGAGAGAAAATGTTCAATTTTTTTAAGGTACTCCCCAGAATAAATTCAGTAGAGACAGTGTGGAGCCTATAGCTCAAAAGATTGGGATATGTGGTCACGTAATATCAATCAAACAACTTTAATGTTAGATCATGTAATAGTCATCTTGACAAGAAATTCTCTACATAATAAAATGGGGATCACAAGCACTAAGGGGCTCAATTGGGTAGGGCACCTCATTTACATGCGTGCCAAAGTTTTTTAGGGGAGTCCATCATGCAAACCAAACATGAAACTTTAGTTTAATTTGGCTCCTTTAGAGTGAATTTGGACTGTCAGTGAAATTTTAATATTTTTATTTTAAAGAAAGTGAAATTTTCATTTGAGGGATAAAACTTGGAAAATCAAGAGAATACAAAAACTAAGTACCTGGTTGAAGGCTAAAACCTCCAATTCATGCCCCAAAAATAATAACTTCTAAAGGTTTCTCTATTCTAAAACCAAAAATGTGTTCTAATTTAAAATTTTCTCTATTTTCATTTTGGCATGAAAAAAAAAAAATCCAAAATATACTTTTTTGAAAAATAAAAATAAAAATCAAATACCGACTATGCAAAATACTCATTCAAATGCAAAACAATCACCTCACAATAAAACTATGAGCAACTTATAATCAGCAGGTCTCAAAAGCAATACAATGATTTACACCTAATTAAGGACGCCATCACAATGCAGGGACAATAGTTCCAATGGAAAGTATTGTTGTTAAGAAGTCACTCTGTTTCTTTATGCATGAATTGTTAAATAACTGAAGTTGCTAACATGCTTTCTTCTCTTCAAGCTGGAGAAAAAAATCAACGTGAAATGATCGAAAATAGCTTCCATTCAAGTCTTCGATAAAAGAGTTTCAACAACCTTCCACCACCATTGCTGTACACTCACCTTTCAAAACAACCCAACTGTCTCAACTACAGAAAACTAACTCTAATCGAGGACTAGACAAAGAACAAAAGCAAACTAGGTAATTAACCAAACCATTAACCATGTCAGAACTGACTAAACAACACTAGTTTACTGTTCCTTAGTTCAAACAATAAAAAACTGATAAAAACTTATCAGGAAACCTGTCAAGAATTCACAATGATTTCATGTTATAATGGCGTGCCAAGCGATTTGCACTTCCATCATTTAGAACACCCTCTATCAGCTCGTACTTCTCATAATTGGCCTTCAGAGTCTCCGCCTGTTGGTTTGCAAGTTTCTCTTCCTGTGCTAGTTGAACCTGAGACAAAAAATACTAAATAATTAAATACAAGAAATAAAAATCACAGGTTACTTTTTTTTTTTTGGATAAATTACACTTTTTTTTTTGATAACTCGGTATCCGGCCCATTGAACCGATAAATCTGAAGGACCAATCCGACTGTCCACTTGCGGGGGTCCCGATTAAACCAAGGGCTTTGCCCTGTATGGACCGACCCCAATAAATTTATTTGCACCTAGGAGGTTTCGAACCTGAGATCTTGGAGGAAGCACACTCCCGGCCCCAAGCCTTGACCACGGGGCCAACCTCTTGAGGTTAGGTAAATTACACTTTTGATCTAAGTTTGATTTTACTCGATATTGTTTGAACAATTTGGTCCCTATACTTTCAGCCTAGTTTTCAATTTGGTCCTTCCATTTAAATTGGACGTTGAAATTGGCAATTTTGTTACACATGTCACTCTCCTAAGATGTACATGTAGAAGAAATTGACAGTCATTTGGATAGAATGATCAAATTGCAACTACCCTTAAAGTGTAGGGACCAAATTGTTCAAATTCAAACAATAAGGACCAAAGTGAAGTTTTAGTCAAATTATAGGTGGTGAAAAGTGTAATTTATCCTTTTCTTTTTAGACAGCAACATAGCAAATTGTATTGTGAAAATGGCAGGGAAGCACAACCCATAGACAACCAAACAAAAAGGAAAAAAAAAAAAAATAACAGAAAGGTTTCCACAGAATAAGATACACAGTGGATATTAAAGATATGCTAGAATTCACCTTGAGTACAAATGAAGATTCTGCTGCATGTTTCCTGGTCAGAAGCTTAAGTTCCTTCGCCACTTTAAAATCAGGGTCTTGTGGGTCCAACCAATGGAATTTTATCTTTCTCCCAGGCTTTCTTGGGTGGTCATCAAACATCTCCATTTCAGCAGCACGAGCCCGGACAGGCCTTGGCATCCCAGACATCATGAATGGGAAATTACCCATCTCCGACACAATTTGTTTGGCCTGCTTTGAATTTGCCATTTCCACCAAAGCACAGCGTGGTATGCTCCTCGGCTGTGTGTAATTTGGAATGAACTGAACTTTCTCAACATTCCCAAATTGATTGAGTGCTGTTCTCAGCACAGCTTCAGTGACCTGAGGTGAGAGGTTGTCAATGTAAACATTCCTCCTAACCTTCTCCTCGAATGCAGCATACTCTGCTTCCTCTGAATCCATGACGAAGTAACTGTAGGACTGAGTCAGAAACAGGTCTCAGTATAACCACTTAACAGACTTACATCATTATCCACTTACAACGAGACACGTAAAAGATTGAACAACACACATTTGTATGCAGCTGTGAGTGAACATATGACAAAGCAATACACTAATAGAAGCATGAGAAATGCATATCGTCCAAAGTTAATAGAATCTCTGCCATTTCAACAACCAAAAATTTAAAAAAAAAAAAAATTATGAACCTTGACTCTATTCCCCAATCTAATTACTTACCACTGCACAGACATTACATAGGGTGGAAGAACACCATATGGAACGGTGCGATTGGCGTCAAGACATCCACACAAGGCTTTAGTTCAGTACAAGATTTAATCTAACTTCATAGACCACTCATCATGGTGTGATGGAGATGATTAATGCTAGCCAACCCACACTCGATATTATTTATATGAGATAGAGATCTTTGCCATTCACAAGCCACTGAGATAACTGATTGTATAAGTTATCTTTCTAGGCCCCGTATATTTTCAGCTATTTCTCCATACATTCAATTTTTTAACTTTCTTCTAAAAAATAATGCTTTGAAGAGTTTTCCAAAAAGGTGGGGAATTGCATTCTGTACCATATCCTACTTTGTATATTTTATGGTTAAAAGTTCTGTATTTGGTCTCTAGCATCAACACAGCGGTTTGTCTCTCATTCAATTCTATTTTATCATCTCTTCATTGACACTCCTATGTGACAATGAACAACATGCCATCCAACATTTCAAAGCTATGGGTTTAGTTGCTTTGTTCTAGTTAGTTCAGTTAGAATTTTGTCTGAGCTCCGCAAACTAATATTTGCCTCCTAAGATACATGCTTGCAGTATTTGGATGCAGTATCTTTTATTATGAATATAATTCTTTGACTGATAGTCGTTGTTTATTAGTTTTTGGTTTATGGGAACCATGTTACTGTGACCTTTTAGTAAATTCATTTCAATAATTCCAATATAGATAGGCCAAAGTAAAAGCAAACTTGTTTTCAGGGGTTATTCCCCCCTTTTTTGGTAAGAAAGATTTCATAATGAACAAATATGCATATGAAGTACTGATCAGAGGGACTACGCACTTGTACCAAAACAAACCTAACAGCTAAAGGAAATGTTTCAACAATCAATTTTTGAAAGACTTCACTGGTTGTTTTGGGAACATCAAGTTTTAGCCAAAAAGCCACTACAAAAAAGCCAACTCTTTCTCTCTACTTTTTGCATGTCTTTTCGTAAAAAATCAAAAAAACACTAAAAAGGCCAATTCCCAAAACAACGAATTTTGTTCAAAACCCAACATACGATCAATATAACAGAATGAAGGGACTTAAACACCAAGCTCACTAGGTACCATTAAATATCTAAAGAGATTGCAGTACATTACGAAACACACACACACACACACACAGAGCTGATCTCATGGGTGGAAGAGATGAGACGTCCGGCCATTTCGCCAACATTGATCAAATGCATTGCTGATTCAGCAATGGTTTTTTTTTTTTTTGAACTATTGATTCAGCAATGGTTGACAACTGGTTTTTTTGCAAATCTTTTTTAGAATCAAGAAGAATGGGTGCATATGAAAGACTTGGCAACTACTGACAATGGGTTTTGAATCAAATCATGAAGAACAAATGCATAGGGGAAAAAGAGGTATGAAATTGTTGTTAACAACTCCGCCGGTCCCAAGCCCGGAATAAGGAGGAGGGTTGTGTGTTAGGTAGCCGACAGCCAACACGTAAAAAAAGAAGCTCGAATCTCTTATGATAATGAATCCTACTTTAAATGAAATGGCCTTTGATAGGGCCGCTTGGAGAAGAAGAATTCATGTAGCTAATCCCATTTGATGGGCCGTAAGGCTTGGTTTGGTTTGGTTATCCAAACCGCACATCAATAAATGAAAAATGTTTGGGACAACTAATTTGGCATCCCTCATGACATGGAATAGACCATATGAAAGGGTGGGCCCACACTTCGCTCTCTATCTCTCTTTATTCTCTCTCTTTTGTCATTAGGGGTAGATTAGAGATGCTATATTGGTGGGATGTAACATGGTTGTAAATAAATTCTATGCAGTGTGTTTGGTTTGAGTTTTCTGGATTAAGTTTTTTGAAAACAGAATTTTTTGGTTTTTGTATTTTTTTATTTTTAGTGAATATTTTTAAAATTTTAAACCTTTTTTTTACTTTTTCAGATGCACCTTACTTAGATGTATCTAAAAATTGTGAAAAAATATTTTAAAAAATTAATAAATACATAAAAATAGAAAATATGTACTGAATTCTTGTATTTTTTTTTGTATTTTTGGTATTTAGTGAATTTTTAAAAGATTTTTTTTTATAATTTTTTTAATTTTTAGGTGTATTTATGTTAGGTGTGTCTAAAAAGTAAAAAAATTGCTTAAAATATTAAAAAAATTCAGTAAAAACAAAAAAATACCGAAAATAAGAAAGTAGAATTTTCTGGAAAATGTTTTTGGAAAAATGGAACCAAGCAAGCTGATGAGCGCTTCGGCATGAAATAAAATCTAAACATCTTCAAAATGAGGGAAACACCAAAAAAAAGTGTATTAGAAACAGCATTAGATTGAATTACATTCCATCAAAATGACATAAAGAGGAAAAAGAAAAAGCACACATAATTTATTTAACCCCAAAGAAAAAGTATCATCAACCCATAAAATGTCATTACAATCCATCAAATCATCATCTAACAAAATGTGTTCATGAAACTAAAATTCCTATATTTTTTGGGGGGGGGGGGGGGAAGAGCCCTGAAATTCCCATTTTAAAAAAACAAAAAATAAATATTTCACCACCTATTTGGTTTCTCATCTGGGTGGTGAGTCTCACTGTTTTTCAAATACAGTGAATTCTACACATAAACATTGACTTTTATTACATGAATAACAGTAGGAAATGAAAAATAAATACAAATTAATTAGGGGATAAATAGCATTTCTATTCTTTTTTTGTTTTTTGTTTTTACAGTTGTTGATAATGTGATATGTGGGCTTGACAATTGTTGTTTCTTGAAGTTGAAGAACAAAGATATGTGTCTCCCTCAATAGAGCAAAAGTAGGGGTTTTTTCTGTTGAACCTAATAGTTCAAAACCAGAGTGGTTTTTTTCTGATCACGAAATCGAATAAAAGAGTGTTCGCCCAAGAAGAAGAAGAAGAAGAAGAGAGAAGAGAGAAGAGAGATGGTGGCAATGGCATTACCAGAAAAGGAATTCACGAATCCTTCGGGCTTCGGCTCTCCTCCGCCTCCTCCTCCTCCTCTGTCTCTCTCTCTCTCTCTCTCGGCAGAGGCGCTTTCAAGTTTCTGGAAAAAATTATATGGATGAAAAAGTTCATCAATTTTAATGATTATTTATAGTAACTTTTTCTATGAATTTATAAATATTTTAAAAAAACATCACTTATTTACAATTTTTCTTTTTTTTAGAAACTTTTATTGATGAAATTATATAAACTATATAATTTTACACCTTCACGAGATTTTTTTTTTTTTAAAAAATGATATTTTTAACATAATTATATTTTTTTAAAGATTTTAATTACTAAAATATATATCCACTTTATTTAGGCTAGGTTTGACATTCCCTAAAAAAAAGTTAAAAAATTAAAAAATTACTATCTTATTTAAGTTACATCCACATCAATTATATATATTAAAATGATGTTAGCATAATTATGTAAAAATGTGGAATTAACTGTAATACTCCCAGCCTTGGGGGAGTGAGTGCAATTTACCCATACTATTTAGCCTTCATTTGAAGGAGGAAAAAAAAAAGCTTGGCATTTTTGGCTATTTTAGTCTGACTGAAAAAGTTTCATTTTGAATGAACTTTTGATTTTTTTTTAAAAAAAAATTGTGAGAAATAAAATAAAATAATTACAATTTAGATGTAATATTTTATATTATTAACTTTTTAAGCTATTTTATTTTTTAGTATGCTAAATTAGCCTATGTATTATCCATATTATCAAATATTGGAATCAAATTCAAACTCTTGTTTTTTTGGCTTCGCTTGGGAAGTGTGTTGACATTTTGGCTTTTTAACTTTCATTTAGCACCTCAATATTTTAATTTAAAAGTTAAAAAATTACTAAAAAATAAAAAAATTATTAATCTATACCAAAAAGTTAAAATTTTCTTTTTTTCTTTACTTTTTGCACATCTTTTTATAAAAAGGCAAAAAGTAGTCTCAAAAACATAATTTTTGGATAAATTACACTGACACTCCCTGAGGTTTATGTTTATTACAGTTCGCCTCCTCACCTTTTGGAAATTACATCTCCCCCCTAAGGTTTAAAGTTTCATTACAGATTCCCCCTTCAGCAATTTAATTTTTTTAAATACCAATTTTGCCCTCACTAGGTAAATTACATTGACACCCCTCACATTTTAAAAATTACAATCATTTCCTAAGGTTTAAAGTAGCATTACAAATTGCCCCCTCAGTTAGTATTAGTTGGAAAAAAAATTAATTGAAAAAAAAAATTTATTTGAAAAAAAATTAATTGAAAAAAAAAATTGTTACTAAAATTTTTAAATTTCTATATAAAATCAACACAAACCCATTTTTTTAATTTATATTTTTTCCTCAAATTTACAAACTGAGACAACAATTTATAAACCAAAAAAATTATCAAACAAGTTTTTATGACAGTTTTTTTAATTTTTGTAAATATAAATTGAAAACTGAAAACGAAATGGTTACCAAACAGGCCTCAGATGATAAAAATGTTGTAAAATTAACAAATAATTAAATAAGGTATCAACGTAATAAATGACTTATCAAAAGATTCTTAGACTTTGCATGGTTTGATTTTTAGAAATTTTTTTTAAAAATTAAAAATTAATTTGGTTAAGAAATAAAAAATAAAAAATAATTATCATTTAAGGGTAAAAAATAATTATCATTTTAACTTTTGGGCATGTTATATATGTATGTATGGTTGTTTCAATTTAATTTGTAAAATTTTATTTCTAACCACTCAAAAGATAAAAATTATATAAAAATGATAATTATTTTTTATTTTTTATTTCTTAACCAAATTAATTTTTAATTTTTAAAAAAAAATTCTAAAAGTCAAACCATACATAACCTAAGAATCTTTTAATAAGACATTTCTTACGTTGTTAACTTATTTAATTATTTGTTAATTTTACGTCATTTTTACCATCTAAACCTGTTTGGTAACCATTTCGTTTTCAGTTTTCAATTTATATTTACAAAAATTTTAAAAACTGTCATAAAAATTTGTTTGACAATTTTTTTGGTTTATAAATGGTTGTCTCAGTTTGTAAATTTGAGGAAAAAAAGTAAATTCAAAAAATGAGTTTACGTTGGTTTTTAAACAGAAATTTAAAAATTTTAGTAACAAAATTTTTTCCAATTAATTTTTTTCCAACTAATGCTAACCGAGGAGGCAATTGGTGATACTACTTTAAACCTTAGGGAGGGGATTGTAATTTCTAAAATGTGAGGGGTGTCAATATAATTTACCTAGTGAGGGAAAAATTGGTATTTAAGAAAATTAAATCGTTAAGGGAGGGAATCTGTAATAAAACTTTAAACCTCAAGGGGGGCGATGTAATTTCTAAAAGGTGAGGGGGGCATTGTAATAAACATAAATCTTAGGGCGTGTCAGTGTAATTTACCCTTAATTTTTTTATCTCATATTTTAGTCAAAAAGTCAAAAAGTTATTAAAGTAGTATGTTTCCAAACAAGGCCATCGGACCTAAAAAATTCGTTTGGATTGGACTTTTTGACTTTTGTAAGAAAAAAAAGTGAAATGATTATAATTTGGATGTGACATTTTATCTTATTGATTTTTCAGCCTATTTTATCTTTTTGTGGCTAAATTAAACCCCAACCTTAAAGAAGTCTTATGCCAAACGAGGGCTTCTTTTTTTTTAGAATGTAAATCAAACTCTATCTCCACTATTCACCACACCGCCCCACGAACATGAAAAGTAATTTGATAGTTTAAGAGCATTACTTCATACCATTCATGTTTAAACAAGTGCCTAATTGTCTTTTCAAAAGAGACAAAAACAAGTAGTGAGACTCACTGTTTCTGTTACCCAAAAAGCAACCTAAGAGGAGGGATGAATTAAGTTTCTACAAATTAAAATTAATAATACCCCAATAAAATTAACTACTAGTACAACAAATTATTAATAAGCACAATGATGAACTTAGCAGTAAATGATCAAGTAAAATAACAATGAAGTATAACTAACATATATGGTAAATCAAATGATTAACACATGAATATTAGATAGCTATAGCAGTAGTAAGAAAGTAAAGAGATTAGGGAAGAGTAGACAAACAGATTTATAGTGGTTCGGTTTCAACCAAGCCTACATCCACTCCTCAAGTTTCACTTGAGATTTTCCACTATCTTCTAGGTTCACAAGGGTGCTAGCAACCTTTTTACAAATTGAGTAATCCTCCACGGATTTTACACAGACTTCACAAGCCCGAACTCTAATACAAAAGGAAATTATAGGTCAGAATCTAGAGGAGGATGAGGAAAATGATAGTGATAAATGGCATCAAAAAATAGATAATCAAATCATAGATATACATATATGCATACACATACAACTCTCCCGCGTCTCTCTCGTTTTTCGCAAAACGCGGTTGCCACGCGGCTTGGCTTTTGCTTTATTGGCTGACAAAAGCAGCTCTCCTCGATTGCCGCTCACCTCGACTATCTCTCCCTCCTTGTCTTCTTTTCTTTAGCCTCTTCTCTTCTTTAGCCTCTTCTCTTCAGCTTTCTTCTTAATCACACTCGTCTGCTTCTTCTTTTTCACTTCACTCTCTTCTATCTCTTCTTCATCACTCTCTTTGATCTTCGTCTTCCTCGAGAGACAGAACAGAGAGACTGGGCAGAGCAGAAAGGCTGCAAAAAATGACCCTCCTTTCGAGTACATCTCTCTCTCCTACTCTATGGTCTCGTCCCGTCCCCTTACTCTCTTTCCGGACTTGAATGACCCCTCAAGCGCTGTTGGGCCGAGTGCCCTGGCGCCTACTCTTCCTAACTTTCCTATGATGTCGATTGAGCAAATAATGGCAACACAATCAGACATTGAAGCCAATCATTTCACATTGACGTCCTGTATGGAGACGGTGACTGTAGTCACAAAATTGGCGCATCGACTGCAGAACAGAACGAGTGAGTTCCACCAGGTCAACGCCCAACTCTCTCTACTCTAATGCATGTACAAGGATGCGCGAGCAGAAATAGGTGCACTAAAGGCCGAAAATAAATAGCTTAAACGGAAGACCACCTTCATGGCCTGATTTGGAGCAATGTCGTTCTTGACCTTTGATACTTAGCGGGGAGTCGTCGCTTTCGACGAAAGCACGGGGGTAGGGGCGTCAAGGGTCGCCCAAGGTGATAAAAAGAAGAAGAAAACGATGGAAGAGAAGAGTAAGTAAGATCGGCGTATGGTCGAAAAAAAAAATGAAGGTTTTTTTTTTTTTATGTTTATTTTGATCGGCGTCTGGCCGTAAAAAAAAAAATGAATGGTGTTTTTTTTTTTTTTGATTTTTTTTAATGTAAATATTTGTATTTTGATTTGTTGTTGTGTTTATGTTTAAGTACTAAAAAATTAAATTAAAAAGCAGTGAAAAAAATAAAAAAAATTAAGCCCAAACAAAAAATAATAATGAGAGACCAAATTGTTAATGAGCATATGAGAAGCATTTGAGCATGATCTAATTCTCATTTTCTTAACAAGAGCATACCAATCTCAAGACTATAATAGACCTAACAGTGCATAGATCAAACAAGGTTGCCAAGCAAGAGCATAAATATGGAGTTAAATTTCAAGTCACTCTTCCTTGAGAAAAACAATCTTCCTCTTACATTATCAACAACTAATCAACTCAAAGGTCATGTTGTAAGAATTAAGATACCAAAAGCATAGAGATACCAAAATAATCAGAGATACTAAAACATTCAAGTCTCTTTTTCTCCTCTGATGACATTTTCAACAAAATCAAGCACAAGGAAGGAGTATGGTATAGCATATATGATGAAAGAATATAAGTCTCATTATAACACAAATAATCATCCATATCAAGGTAGCTCTATGATACCAAAAAAATGATAGCACATAATGATCATATAATTGAAGCTCATAATATTTGACAATAATGGGCAAAAAAAACAGTAACATGTGAAGGTGCAAGCCCATAAGTTTGATATCAAAAACAGAATAGAAACTGGGGGGATTTTAAAAAATAATCAAGTTTAAATTCTTTCCCTTGTTTCATTTGGCAAATTCAATAGGAGATATGATAAATGAAAGATTATAACTGAAACGTTCTCGTCAATAATATCAAATAGGATGCCAAAATGATACCAACATGCAATCTATCAAGGATACTAATATGCAATCTAGAAGATTTAACAATCATAGCTCAAGCATTATGTGGAATACCAAATATTGCTCATAATAGGTCAAACTCAATATAATCTCATGGAGCTAATGTAAATCTAAAAAATGAAGCATGTTCAAGGTATAGCAATCCATATGCCAAGAAAAATCATGAGTTTCAATATATAGCGCACATTTTAAGCATATGCATGATTTTTAGGTAAGAGCATCATCAAAGAGTATACATTGCAAATCATATGAAACATAATCAATATTTTTCATATCAAAGTAATAACAGTATTAGCTCAAAGGCTATAAGATAGAATTTTTACCTCAAAAGCTTAAGAGAGTATACGAGGCATACGCTAGGTTCAAGAGATGGAAACTTTTCAATCTTTAATTTTCTTTCATAAGGAGTTCATCTCAAAAGGGTTTAACAAGTATGTTAGCAAAATGATTTCTCCCCCTAAGTTGGTGCTACCCTTTTCTAATGTGATTTGTGTAAATATAGCATTCATAGAACAATCACTATTACTCAATAAAAATACAGCACAAATCACTTCTTATCACAAATTCAAAAGGTGAAAAATAATTCAATGATCAAATAAGAGTTTGGAATGCTATTTTTCAGAATTTTCAAGTTGTAGCACATAGCATAATATGTAAAAAAAAAAAATAGCGTTATGCTCTTTGTTTTATTAAAAAAAATGATGCAACAATCTCATTTAATCACATAACATTATCAAGAGGCATTTTCATCAATTCAATCCACATACTCAAGTGTGATAAAATATTTTACTTAATGTGGAACACAACATGAATGTTATAAATAATTAATTCAACAATTTATCAATCAAAAACATTTCATGAGATGTATGCCAATATGATCTATATTCAAAAGAAATTCAATAGGATAGATGCAATGTCTCTACAAACATATGACACTTCTTTTCATTTAGACATTGTTGATGGATCATAATCAACGAATTTCATGACTCATTCAAATATTCCAATATAAAGCATATAAGCATGAAATTTTCATATTGAGCATATTCTTGAAATCATAAATGTACAATTTAAAATATAAATAGTATACATCTCAAAAACATGCTATGACATCAAAATTGATTCTACAAAGATATGACTCAAAAAGAAATTAACATATTAGTATGAAGTCATATATAAGATGTGAAAAGTATGCTCATAAAACATATTTATCATTTTTTATCTCTTTTTCATAGCAATGGATGACATGATATACAATGTTAATGAATACATGAATCATTCATATTCTAATAGGCATTCATCAAAATAATATAATTCTCATTTTTGAGTTCAATGAATGTTTGAAAGAAACTAGCAGAACATGACTTAGCAAACTTAGTACAATTTGGTTACATGGAAGCAATGATTAGATACAACCTATTGTACACAAATCACACCTTAAAGAATATAGAACTTTAAGCTTAAAGGTATGTTAGGAGTTATACCTTCATTTACCTCTTTGGAATCTTCACCCATATATTACATCTATTGTTTATCTTGGTAATTTTCATTTCATCATTCTTCTTCTTGTAGGAGCTAATTTTGCTCTTTAGATTGAACACTCTTGTTGTGCATTTCCTCTCGAAGTCCTTAGTGTTCTTTGAGATTCCACCTACAAAATATCTTGATTTCTTTCTTGGTACCCATACTTTCTTGGGTCCATAGGGATTAGTCTCAAAGAACATTTAATCTCATAAAAGGTTTAGGAGGATCAAAACCAATGCCTATTTTGTCAAAAACACATTTTTTATTTCCAAGAAGCTTGTTGAGGTTTTCTTTTCCTTTTACAAAATTTTCAAGAGTTTTGTTTAAATCCTTAACATTGTTTTTCAAAATGTTTTTTTCATTGACAATAGACGTAAAGTCATTTTTCAAAGTAGCATTTTCCATTTTTAAAATATCCATATCATTTGAAAGAGAAGTAACTAATTTTTTTAATTTAGAATTCTCAACATAAACATTTCTAAATATGTCATGTAATTCATTGAAAGCACTTTCAAGTTCTACATAATTAGAAATTACCTCATCTTGAGTGAATTTTTCTTTTTCAAGAGCCATGAGACACAGGTTGGCTACTCCATCATTTTCTCCCCAAATGGCTTTCTTTTTGTTGTCATCCATCATTAAAAGTTCATGAGCCATGAGTGAGCCTAGGAGTTCTTCAATGCCTAATTTTGTTAGGTCTTTTGCTTCTTGGATAGCTGTAACCTTAGCTTCCCATTCATTTGGCAAAGACCTAAGTATTTTTCTCACAAGCTCACCATTAGTATAAGATTTACCAAGAGATTTTAGAGCATTAATAATATTGGTAAATTTATAAAATATCTCAGAAATAGATTCAAACGATTCCATACTAAAGAGTTTATAATCATGAATAAGCATGTCAATTCGAGACTCTTTTATTTGGTTAGTTCCTTCATAGATGATTTCAAGTTTATCCCAAATCTCTTCAGTAGTAATACACCCAAAAATTCTATTGTACTCATTTGCTTCTAGTCCACACACAAGAATAAGCTTAGCTTTAGCATTAACTTGAAGGAGTTTATAATCACGCTCATCAAATTCATCCTCAAGTTTAGGCACACTGATATGGTCTACTACCTTGGTAGGGATTTTAGGACCTTTAGTGATAATGAATCACAAAGCATAATTGGTAGCTTGAAGATACAAAGTCATTTTTTCTTTCCAGTGAATGTAATTACTACCATCAAAGAGAGGTGGCCTATTGCTAGTTTGTCCTACAGTAGAGTAAGTAGAATACATGGTTGCTATGGATCAAAAACTCAAGATTGTTAAATCTAAACAAGAGCCCCAGACTCTGATACCAATTGTTACCCAAAAAGTAACCTAAGAGGGAGGGTGAATTAGGTTTCTACAAATTAAAATTAATAATACTCTAATAAAATTAACTACTAGTACAACAAATTATTAACAAGCACAATGATGAACTTAGCAGTAAATGATCAAGTAAAATAACAATGAAGTATAACTAACATATATGGTAAATCAAATGATTAACACATGAATATTAGATAGCTATAGCGGCAGTAGGAAAGTAAAGAGATTAGGGAATAAGAGACAAATAAATTTATAGTGGTTCGGCTTCAACCAAGCCTACATCCACTCCTCAAGCTTCACTTGAGATTTTCTACTATCTTCTAATTTCACAGGGGTGCTAGCAACCTCTTTACAAATGGAGCAATCCTCCATGGATTTTACACAGACTTTACAAGCCCGAACCCTTGCAAATCTTAGGTGATTCGCAATCACTCTCAAGATTTCAAGAACACAGTATTTGCAACACTTTTACAAGATGAAATGGTATTTTTGCTTTCAAAGAAAGCTTACAATAAATATCTCTCAAAGATATATATATCTAAAATGAAGCTTTGATTTTTCTGTAAATCTCACACAGGAAAGATGAGCTTAAAACTATAAGGCTCAATGTATAATTTCTGAGAATAGATGTGAGTAATTAAAAATCAAAGAATGTTTTTAGGTTTTTTGTAACTTGTTTACATTAGAGGCTTTGGTATATATAATGAAAATTATAACTGTTTATAGCCGTTGTATTCATTTGAATTTATAGCCGTTTATAGCCGTTGCAGTCATTTGAATTTATAGCCGTTGTACTTCCATCATTACCAATTTGAATATCTTCCACTCCATCATTACAAATTTGAATATCTTCCACTTGAACCTTTTAAACCTTTATAGCTGTTTATAGCCGTTGTACTTCCATCATTACTAATTTGAATATCTTCCACTTGAACCTTTTGAACCTTTTGGCCTGCTGCTGTGCTAGGCTGTTTGAACCTTTGTTTTAGGCTGTTTGAACTCTTGATTTAATCAAATATTAAATACATTCTAACAACATTTAGGAAAAAGGTTTAGGTGAGAAATAATAGAACAAAATAAATTTTAATTCTATTTTTCTCTTTCAAATAAATCATCAAAATAAATTTTGATTCTATTTTTCTCTTTCTTATAACTCATCAAAATAAATTTTGATTAAAATATAATTAAATAAATCATCAAAATAAATTTTGGATTCTATTTTTCTCTTTCAAATAAATTAAAACATAATTAAATAAATCATCAAAATAAATAAGTCTAATAGTTTCAACCAATAATATTCTGATTGGGGCACCACCTAGATTTGTCCCTAGGGCAATGAATAATTTCTCCAGAACATGCATCATATATCTTGAAAAGTGGAACCACTCAAGACCATCTCTAACATCTACTCATATCTTTTATCAAATTTAAATTTGATGAAAATTTAGTGAAAATGATGCCCCAATCTTGTCATCAAAGTGATATCAATTAAAGGAAGTGGCAGATTTTTCATCAAAATGAAGGAGCGTTTAACCTTTGATCAAATTTTGAAATTGACCATTGGTGGACGACTGGGTGGACGAGTGGACAACTAGATTTTGATCAAGATTTACTATACGCTAGATGAAAACGATTGGAGTGCATCATATCATATCAAAATCTTGATCAAATTCGGTGGATGTAGCATTGCTGAAAATAGAGGTGTAACTCGGATAAGTTCAGATAGATTAAAAAGGTTGTTCAAGTTCAATTTAAATTGTGTTGAGAACTACCTAGACCTGTTTAAGCTTAAATTATAATATGAGGTTATCTATCCAAGCCTAACTCAAGTTAGACTCGAATTGATTGAATTTTCCGAATTGCACATAAATTTGAGGATTTTTGTTTGTTTGTTTGTTTATTTGTTTGAACAACTAAGTTAATTAATTTGTTAAAATTAAACTCTATTTACATTTTTCTTTTATAAAAAGCAAATAATTTATGCCATGTGAGAGATAAAAATTGAAGAACCTATGTACCGCTACGATGATTTTTACAATTTCTGAGTGAAAAAATAAAAAATGTAAGATTTTTTGTTGTGTTATTTGTTTATGGGTAAATTACATTGACACCCCCTGAGGTTTATGTTTATTACAGTTTTCCCCGTCACTTTTTAGAAATTACATCTCTTTTTTTGAGGTTTAAAATTTCATTACAGATTGCTCCCTCCAGCAATTTAATTTTACCAATTTTTCCCTCACTGGGTAAATTACATTGACACCCCTCACATTTTAGAAATTACAATCTCCTCCCCAAGGTTTAAAGTAGTATTACCAATTGCCCCCTCGGTTAGTATTAGTTGAAAAAAAAATAATTGAAAAAAAAAATTAATTAGAAAAAAAATTATTTGAAAAAAAAATTAATTGAAAAAAAATTTTGTTAGTCAAATTTTTAAATTTCTGTTAAAAACCAACGTAAGATAAAAATTACACTGACCCCTCGAGGTTTATATTTATTACACTCGAAAGATAAAAATTATATAAAAATGATAGTTTTTTTTTATTTTTTATTTCTTAACCAAATTAATTTGTAATTTTTTTTAAAAAAAATCTAAATATCAAACCATACATAGCCTAAGAATCTTTTGATAAGTTATTTCTTACGTTGGTAACTTATTTAATTATTCGTTAATTTTACGACATTTTTACATCTGAGACTTGTTTGGTAACCATTTCGTTTTCAATTTTCATTTTTCAACTTATATTTACAAAAATTTAAAAAACTGTCATAAAACTTGGTTGATAATTTTTTTAGTTTATAAATGGTTGTCTCAGTTTGTAAATTTGAGAAAAAAAAAAGTAAATTCAAAAAATGAGTTTACATTGGTTTTTAAACAAAAATTTAAAAATTTGACTAATTAATTTTTTTTTCAAATTATTTTTTTTCCAATTAATTTTTTTTTTCAACTAATATTAACCGAGGAGGCAATTGATAATGCTACTTTAAACCTTAGGGAGGGGATTGTTATTTCTAAAATGTGAGGGGGTGTCAATGTACTTTACCCAATGAGGGCAAAATTGATATTTAAAAAAATTAAATTGCTAGAGGGAGCAATTTGTAATGATACTTTAAACCTCAAGGAGGGGGATGTAATTTCCAAAAGGTAAATGAGGAAATTATAATAAACATAAATCTCAGGAGGTGTCAATGTAATTTACCATTTGTTTATAATATATATTCAATATGATCTAACGATTTACTTTAATATCATTCAGTGACTAATAATTTATATTTGCATTTAATATATATATATATTATTTGGGTTTTGGGTTGCTCAAGTTATTTAGTGTCTTTGTCCAAAATTACTCTAATTTAATTCAAACTTCTGATTTTTGCTTAAATTTATATCGAATTCAAAAATATTTTATTCAAGTCATAAAAAAATTCGAGTTGAATTCTCAAGTAGAATTCATCCAAGTTACACCAATAATGTAAGGTTCTAATAAAAAATTTTAACCATTACATCGAGGGATATTTGGCTAACCAATACAACTTCATCCACCATAAAGTGATCCTGACCTTCCATGTATGTATGGGGCCCACTCATGTATATGTCAGATTTGTGGGGGTCTTATGGGGAGGTCTTGTAGGAGTGGAGGTCTTAATCATTACTCTTTTTCTTTAGAAAATATTTGGAATCCCTTTTGGGAGATGACCCTCACATTCTCAAAGTAATCATAACCTTCCATGTATGTGTGGGGCCATAAAAATAAACCCATAATATACTTCAAATTAAGACACAACAATCATAACTATGCTAAAGACACAGCAGTGACCCTTAATCCTTGGCCAACACTTCGTAGACACACCCAATCAATTAAAGCCCCTTCACATTCCCTTTTTCTCACTCTACCCCAACCCAATCCAACCCAACCCAACCCAATTTCCCTAGGCTAGTCAATATAAATTGTTAAGCCCTTCCCCTTTCTCTTCCCTTTCCCACCCTAACCCAACCCAATCCCACCCTATCCAATTTCCTTGGGTTAGTCAATATAAATTGTTAGCAGATATAGGTAGATGCCAAGGTTGTTGAAAATCAAAGTTTAAATTAAAAAAATTAGAAACACATTTTAATTTCATAAAAGGTTAAATCTTGGAATTTTTTTGCAATTTTCCCTATAAAAAAAAATTGAGGGAAATTATAAAAAAGAAAAATCTCAGAGTTTGACCTTTTAAACAAAATAAATCTTGAGTTTTTAATTTTATCAATTTAAATCCTAAACTTTTAATTTGTTTTCAATTTATATCATTTTCTTATTTTCATTACGTAAAACCGATTGAAAAAGAGTATTTTAGACATTAAATTTAATGAAAAATTGCATTTTGGACATTTTATGTACACTTACATTGAGTTTAATGACTAAAATACACTATCTTTTTTTATCAATTTTACTTAATGGAAATAGGGTAGTAGTTTAGATTGAAAATAAAAAAAATAAAAAATAAAACTTAGGATTTAAACTTACAAAATAAAAGACTAAAGGTTTATTTTGTTACAAGAGTCAAACTTTAGATTTTTTTTTTTTGGGCGGGGGGGTTAATTTTCCCAAAAAAATTGACAATCATGTAATACATTAGCAGGCTCTGTAAGATCGTAGAAGTTCCAACCAATAAAAATCCCAGTAAACCTACAAAAATGATAAAGGCCCAACAAAAATTACCTCTTTTTCGAGACCTCTTTATAGATTTTATCCATATATGTTTAGATCACCAACTCATACTTGATTGCATTTTATTGGAATCGAAAAACCCAAATGAATGTAGCTTTCCTATTATTATTGAATTAAAACCACAATCATGACGTTCTTTTTCTCACACTGCACATCTTGAAATGCTTTCACATCTTGTTAACCCGAAATGGCTTGAAAGAGAAAATGTTCATTTTTTTAGAGTACTCCCCGAAATAGATTCAGTGGAGACAACGTGGGTCCTATAGCTCAAAAGATTAGAATGTGCTTACGTAATACTAATCAAGCAGCTTTAATGTTAGACAAGTAATAGTTATCTTGATAAGAAATTCTCTGCATGATAAAATGGGGAACACAAGCGCTAAGGGCTATAGCT
The DNA here is from genome assembly GCA_036172215.1 of Camellia granthamiana. NCBI lineage: Eukaryota > Viridiplantae > Streptophyta > Magnoliopsida > Ericales > Theaceae > Camellia > Camellia granthamiana. The sequence goes on from CM069907.1 coordinate 107,519,086, forward strand.
CAATTGGGTAGGGCAACTCATTTACATGCGCGCCAGAGTTCTTTTAGGGGAGTCCATCATGCAAACCAAACATGAAACTTAGTTTCATTTGGCTCCGTTAGAGTGAATTTTGACTATTAGACAGTGAAATTTCACCATTTTTATTTTAACGGAAGTGAACTTTTCAATTGAGGGGTAAACTTGCAAAATCAAGAGAATACAAATACAAGTACCTAGTTTAAGGCAGCAAAATTCCAAATATACTTTTTTGAAATGAAAAATCAATTACCAACTATGCAAAATACTCATTCAAATGCAAAACAATCGCCTCACAATAAAACTATGAACAACTTATAATCAGCAGGTCTCAAAAGCAATACAATGATTTACACCTAATTAAGGACACCATCACAATGCAGGGACAATAGTTCCAATGGAAAGTATTGTTGTTAAGAAGTCACTCTGTTTCTTTATGAATGAATTGTTAAATAACTGAAGTTGTTAACATGCTTTTTTCTCTTCATGCTGGAGAAAAAAATCAACGTGCAATGATCGAAAATAGCTTCCATTCAAGTCATCCAGAAAAGAGTTTCAACAACCTTCCACCACCATTGCTGTACACTCGCCTTTCAAAACAACCCAACTGTCTTAACTACAGAAAACTAACTCTAATCAAGAACTAGACAAAGAACAAAAGCAAACTAGGTAATTAACTAAACCATTAACCATGTCAGAACTGACTAAACAACACAAGTTTACTGTTTCTTAGTCCAAACTGATAAAAACTTATCAGGAAACCTGTCAAGAACTCACAATGATTTCATGTTATAATGGCGTGCCAAGCGATTTGCACTTCCATCATTTAGAACACCCTCTATCAGCTCGTACTTCTCATAATTCGCCTTCAGAGTCTCTGCCTGTTTGTTAGCAAGCTTCTCTTCCTGTGCTAGTTGAACCTGAGACAAAAAATACTAAATAATTAAATACAAGAAATAAAAATCACAGGTTACTTTTTTTTTTGGGTAAATTACACTTCTCCTTTTTTTTGATAACTCGGTATCCGGCCCATTGAACCAACTAATCTGAAAGACCAATCCCACCGTCCACTTGCGGGGATCTCAATTAAACCAAGGGATTTCCCTGTATAGACCGACCCCAAAAAAATTGTTTGCACGTAAGAGGTTTCGAACCTAAGATCTTGAAGGAAGCACAACCCCGGCCCCAAGCATCGACCACAGGGCCAACCCCTTGAGGTTGGGTAAATTACATTTTTGATCTAAATTTGATTTTACTCGATATTGTTTGAACAATTTGGTCACTATACTTTCAGCCTAGTTTCAATTTGGTCCTTCCATTTAAATTGGACGTTGAAATTGGAAATTTTGTTACACGTCACTCTCCTAAGATGTACATGTAGAAGAAATTGACGGTCATTTGGACAAAATGATCAAATTGAAACTGCCCTTAAAGTGTAAGGACCAAATTGTTCAAATTCAAACAATAAGAACCAAAGTGAAATTTTAGTCAAATTATAGGTGGTGAAAAGTGTAATTTATCCTTTTCTTTTTAGACAGCAACATAGCAAATTGTATTGTGAAAGTGGCAGGGAGGCACAACCCATAGACAACCAAACAAAAAGGGAAAAGAAAATAACAGAAAGGTTTCCACAGAAAATAAGATACACAGCGGATATTAAAGATATGCTAGAATTCACCTTGAGCGCAAATGAAGATTCCGCTGCATGTTTCCTGGTCAGAAGCTTAAGTTCCTTCGCCACTTTAAAATCAGGGTCTTGTGGGTCCAACCAATGGAATTTTATCTTCCTCCCAGGCTTTCTTGGGTGGTCATCAAACATCTCCATTTCAGCAGCATGAGCCCGGACAGGCCTTGGCATCCCAGACATCATGAATAGGAAATTACCCATCTCTGACACAATTTGTTTGGCCTGTTTTGAATTTTCCATCTCCACCAAAGCACAACGTGGTATGTTCCTTGGCTCTGTGTAATTTGGAATGAACTGAACTTTCTCAACATTCCCAAATTGATTGAGTGCTGTTCTCAGCACAGCTTCAGTGACCTGAGGTGAGAGGTTGTCAATGTAAACATTCCTCCTAACCTTCTCCTCGAATGCAGCATACTCTGCTTCCTCTGAATCCATGACGAAGTAACTGTAGGACTGAGTCAGAAACAGGTCTCAGTATAACCACTTAACAGATTTACATCATTATCCACTTACAACGAGACCCCGTAAAAGATTGAACAACACACATTTGTATGCTGCCATGAGTGAACATATGACAAAGCAATACACTAATAGAAGCATGAGAAATGCATATCGTCCAAAGTTAATAGAATCTCCGGCATTTCAACAACCAAAAATTTAAAATAAAATAAAATTATGAACCTTGACCCTATTCCCCAATCTAATTACGTACCACTGCACAGACATCACATAGGGTGGAAGAACACCATATGGACCGGTGAGACTGGAGTCAAGACATCCACACAAAGCTTTATTTCAGTAAATGATTTGATCTAATTTCATAGACCACTCATCATGGTGTGATGGAGATGATTAACGCTAGCCAACCCACACTCGATGTTATTTATATGAGATAGAGATCTTTGCCATTCACAAGCCACTGAGATAACTGATTGTATAAGTTATCTTTCTACGCCTGTATATTTTCAGTTATTTCTCCATACATTCAATTTTTTAGCTTTCTTCTAAAAAATAATGCTTTGAAGAGTTTTCCAAAAAGGTGGGGAATTGCATTCTGTACCATATCTTGCTTTGTATATTTTATGGTTAAATGTTCTGTATTTGGTCTCTAGCATCAACACAGCGGTTTTTCTCTCATTCAATTCTATTTTATCATCTCTTCATTGACACTCCTATGTGACAATGAACAAGAACAACATGCCATCCAACAACATTTCAAAGCTATGGTTAAGTTGCTTTGTTCTAGTTAGTTTAGTTAGAATTTTGTCTTCGTTCCACAAACTAATATTTGCCTCCTAAGATACATGCTTGCAGTATTTGGATGCAGTATCTTTTATTATGAATATAATTCTTTGACTGATAGCCGTTGTTTATTAGTTTTTGGTTTATGGGAACCATGTTACTGTGACCTTTTAGTAAATTCATTTCAATAATTCCAATATAGATAGGCCAAAGTAAAAACAAACTTGTTTTCAGGGGGTATTCCCCCCTTTTTTGGTAAGTAAGATTTCATAATGAACAAATATGCATATGCAGTACTGATCAGAGGGACTATGCACTTGTACCAAAACAAACCTAACAGCTAAAGGAAATGTTTCAACAATCAGTTTTTGAAAGACTTCACTGGTTGTTTTGGGAACATCAAGTTTTAGCCAAAACGCCACTACAAAAAAGCCAACTCTTCTCTCTACTTTTTGCATGTCTTTTAGTAAAAAATAAAAAAAACACTAAAAAGGCCAATTCCCAAAACAACGAATTTTGTTCAAAACCCAACACACAATCAATATAACAGAATGGACTTAAACACCAAGCTCACTAGGTACCATTAAATATCTAAAGAGACTGCAGTACATTACTAAACACACACACACACACACACACACACACAGAGACAGAGAGCTGATCTCATGGGAGGAACAGACGAGACCTCCGGCCATTTCACCAACATTGATCAAATGCATCATTGATTCAGCAATGGTTTTCTTTTCTTTTTTTTGAACTATTGATTCAGCAATGGTTGACAACTAGTTTTTTTGCAGATCTTTTTTAGAACCAAGAAGAATGGGTGCATATGAAAGACTTGGCAACTATTGACAATGGGTTTTGAATCAAATCATGAAGAACGGATGCATAGGGGAAAAAGAGGTATGAAACTGTTGTTTTTCTCTTTTTCCCTTCTATTAAGTGTATATACCATTTATCCAAACTGCACATAAATAAATGAAAAATGTTTGGCAGCACTAATTTGGCACCCCTAATGTCATGGAACGAACCAAGTGAAATGGCGGGCCCACACTCGTCTCTCTGTCTCTCCTTATTCTCTCTCTTACATCATTAGGGGTAGATTAAGGATGCTATATTGGTGGATGTAGCATGGTTGTAAATAAATTCTATGAGAGTTTCGGCATGAAATAAAATCTACACATCTTCAAAATGAGGGAAACACCAAAAAAAAAAAGTGTAATAGAAACAGCATTAGATTGAATTACAGACCATCAAAATGACATAAAAAGGAAAAAGAGAAAGCACACATAAATTATTTAACCCCAAAAGAAAAAGTATCATCAACCCATAAAATGTCATTACAATCCATCAAATCATCATCTAACAAAATGTGTTCATGAAACTACTGCCAGTAAAAAGCCCTAAAATTCCCATTTGAAAAAAAAAAAACAAACAAAAAATAAATATTTCACCACCTATTTGGTTTCTCATCTGGGTGGTGAGTCTCACTGTTTTTCAAATACAGTGAATTCTACACATAAACATGGACTTTTATTACATGAATAACAGTAGGAAATGAAAAATAAATACAAATTAAATAGGAGATAAATAGCATTTCTCTTCTTTTTTGTTATTTGTTTTTTGTAGGTACAGTTGTTGATAATGTGATATGTGGGCTAGACAATTGTAGTTGTTTCTTGAAGTTGAAAAACAAAGATATGTGTCTTCCTCAACAGAGCATAAGTAGGGTTTTTTGTTTTTTTTCTTTCTGTTGAACCAAATAGATCAAAACCAGAGTGGTTTTTTTCCTGATCACGAAATCAAATAAAAGAATGTTCGCCCAAGAAGAAGGAGAGAGAGAGAGAGAGAGAGATGGTGGCAATGGCATTACCTGAAAAGGAATTCGCGAATCCTTCGGGCTTCGGCTCTCCTCCTCCTCCTCCTCCTCCTTTGTCTCTCTCTCTCTCTCGGCAGAGGCGGTTTCAAGCTTCTGAAAGAATTACTCACTCCGTTCCAAAATATTTTTCCCTTATTCTATTATTTATTAGAATAATGCTTGGGACCTCCTTTTGGGGTCACCCCTCACCCCCTTTGTCACGTGACGAGGGTGATTGGAGGAACAGGAAAAAAAAGAAAAAGAAAAAGTAACCAATAAGAGAGAGGGGTCGAAGGGGGTGGGGGGAAAAGGGGGATGAATCATTGTTGTTTTTATTATCCTAAAATATTAGGTTGCGTTTGGTTGTGTTTTGTAAATGTAATTTGAGAGTATGAGTTATATTTTGAGTTTGTGTGTTGTAGAATTATGATTTGAGTGTAAAAAATTTGTTTGGTAAAGAGTTTTGAAAATAGTTTTGGAAAAGAAGTTTGATTTGAGTGGGGAATTATTGATGTGATATTTGATATGTGATACAAAAATTTATAACTCATAACTAAACATACAACTCAAAATTATTTTAAAGCACATTAAAAATTAAAAAAATTTCAGAAAATATTTTTCCCAATTATATAAATCAATTGCAAAAAAAAAAAATAATAATAATAATAATTTACTGTTCCGGACAGCCGGCCGGACGTCCCCTTAGCAAAAATTTTGAAAAAAAAAACAGAGAAAAAGAGCGGCTAAGACATATTTGATACAGAGCTCTCAGCAGAGCTTTTGAAACGTGATTTGAGAGTCCTAAACAAACATCATACTGAAACACAAGTGTAGAATCATGTTTCAAAAGCACAACCAAACACAGCCTTAGTCTCTCTTCAAAAAAAAAAAATTAAGTACAAAAATAAAATATAAATTTCTTATTTTATTATTCTTTTAAATTAATCAATAATATAAAAAGTATAATTATGACATTGATATTCTCAAAAAATATACTATCAAAAAAATAATTTTAAAAAATTAACTTTTTTCAAATATAATAATTATATTACCAAAAAAAATTAAATTTTCTAAAAAGAACCATTATTATAGGACGGAAAGATTATACAGATGAAAAAGTTCATCAATTTTAATGATTAAATTTGTAACTTTTTCTATGAATTTCTAAATATTTTATAAAAACATCACTTGTTTATAAATTTTTTTTTAAACTTTTATTGATGAAATTATATAAACTATATAATTTTACACCTTCACGAGATTTCAAAAAAAAAAAATGATATTTTTGATATAATTATATATATTTATCTTTATTTAATTAAGTATTTGTCCACTACATGCATTAGTTTGGATCACTTTAGTAATATAAAATGATGTTAGCTTAATTATGTAAAAATGTGAAATTAACTGTAATACTCCAAGCCTTGGGGAATACTATTGAGCCTTCATTTGAAGGGGGAAAAAAAATTAATTTGATTTTTTGACTATTTTAACTTGATTAAAAAAGTTACATTTTGAATGAACTTTTGATTTTTTTATAATTTTGTGAGAAAAAAATAAAATAATTATGATTTAGATGTAACAATTCATATTATTAAGAGATAATTACATTTTATCCCTTGTGGTTTCACGCGTTTTCACATTACCTCTCTAATGTTGATAAATGTACTTATAAACCCCTGTGGTTTTGACTGAAGTGTAAAAGTGACAGAATCTGATAGACTTAACAGTGCGTGGGGCAAAGACGCTAAAGAAACGTATCTGCACTGAAATTAAAGGTTTTGGCATCAAATTTAAAGTTTTAAGTGACCAATTTACCCTTCCACTTTACACGGAGAGAAAGAGAGAGAAGAGAGGTTTGATCGAACAAACCAGTGAGACCATATCTCCGTTATTGTCCTTCTTCCCTCAATTTATTCCTCCCATTCACCTTGGTAATAGACAAATTTGTTACCAAAAAGGGAACCAAAATTAATGGCCTTGTTTGGTTTGTATTTCCCAAAAATTTTTGAGAAAAATTCTCTACAAATAAATTTTCAAAAGTAATCAAACCAAATAAATTTTTCCAAAAAAATTTCCCAAAACTTGTTTGGTTTACAAGTTTTCCACACAAATCTCTCTCTCATACACATCAAATCAATCACTTTTTCCAAAACTCTCTCTCAAAATAATTTTCCAAAACATCTTTTGAAAAAAACCAAACCAAACAACTTTTCGTACTTTTTATCTCTAAAACTTATCTTCCAAACTCAAACCAAACATACCCAATACTTTTGCAGTTCCATTTGACTCATAAGTGTAGCTCGACCTTTTCGCCCCCCCCTTTTTGGAGGCTCGAAAGAAGTCCTACAATTCGGACTCCCGCGGTTCTGAATCTAATCTCACAAGCGTAATGTGAAATTGATAAATACCAAAGAGTCTAAATCTGTCAAATCTTTTGGAAAATCGATTTTGGGATCAAAATGCCTAAATTGGATTGCTTTGCCAGATACAGAGTCGCCACCTAAATATTTATTTTGGAAAAATTTAAGAAACCCATGACTCATGCCAAAGGCCACGTGTCCGTCATTACCAAAGTTGTCTCGGCTCGGAAACTTAGGTACGAGAGGGGAAAGTCATGAATTGAGCACCTCCGCTTGCCCGATCAAAGATCGGCTTCTACTAATCATGATATGATTTTTATGTACATTATGTGCTCTTGTTTCGATTTTTAGGCTAGCTTTACTATGTGATGCGCACAAGCAAGTATAGACTAGTTTGCTCAAATTGGAACAATTTAATTTTATGTTTGTTTTGTGAAAATAGTTTGAATTTTGCCACCTCAAGTGGGCTTAAAGTTTGCAAATTTTTCCACTCAATAAAGTGGGCTTAAAACTGTGAATTTGCCACTAGACATAGTGAGCTTAAAACATACATTCGTTGAATCGTTCTAATTCAAACAACAAGCCTCCATCCATAAGCATTCAAGCAGTTTATCAAATAAGCATTTAGTCTCATGGCAAGCATGCTAGATATGGAAAATCACTCACACTCATGCAAGTATGCTAAAGCACTAAAAACTCACCTAGTACTCCAAGCTAAGAAGATATGAGTTAGAAAAATATGCATGATTCCTAAGTATGCCAAATGTCTAATGTAACACATGCGAAGAATGCAATTAATAGGCTTGGTTACTAATATGACATGTGATCCAACTAAATAACATATGGTTAAACACATATTCAGTGAAGTATTGAAACAACAATACAGTTAGAATGATGCACCGAGGCTTGGTGCATGCAATACGAATGAATGGATGCAAGCATAAGTTATGCTAATTGAAATATGTGATGCTCTTAAACTAACCATCAAAAGCGGTTAAGTAAAAAGGAGAAAGACGTGGGATTGGAAGACATACACATTATTACATTTTGCTTTCACGGAGGAGAGTCCGAATGAATAAAAACTAAGCTAAATTAGCTAAGCTAATTATGCTAATTAAACTAATTATTACAAACCAAAATAAATAACTAGCTAAACTAATTATTACAACAACAAATGAACTAATTAGCTAACTAACTAATTTAAATAATTACAAAACAATTGCAACTAATAATTAAATTAAGTAACTAGATGTAGACATCCCATTTTTGACCGTCCTTAAGACTTGGACGTCATCGTTTGAACACTCGATGATCATCCATGCTCGTGTTCGTTTTGAGTTTCCGGAGGTCTCGGCCGCGCGCCTTGCCTTAGGATCTCTCAACTTGTCTGTTTTGTGCTTGGTTGTGGACCAAACACTTGTGTTCTTGCTTCTAAGGGAAGAGGGTGGCTTGTTGGCCATCTCTTCAACCCATCGGCCAAGGCATGATGCCATCAGCATTGTGTTCTTGCCATCGGCCAAAAGTTTTGGCCGATCAGTACTCTTTTTGGTCGGTCGGCACTTATGTTGGTCGATCGGCCATATTTTTGAGCCGAGACCTTTCCATCTGCTTTTTGCAGATATTTTCTGCCAGTTGTGATAGCTGGTATCCACAATTCACATCCTCCATACACGTGTATGGAGGGATTTGTTTCAAGACTCAAGCTTGTTCAACAAGCTTGAGAATTGAAATTCTATAAGAAGGAAGCCTCCCCTCCCTTTCCAGAGGTTCTGGAATTTTGATATAGAAGTTCTATATCTATCTCTCTCTATATTTCCTCTCTCTCTACATTTGTGTGTGTGTTTGTGCCTAAAAGTGTCTTTTTGTCTCACTATTGCACACGAACACCTAGTAGAACACCATCCTTTGGTTGCTGAGGTCCTTAGGAGTTGTTTTTAATGTTTTTGAGCTGGTTTTGGCCAGAGGAGGCTGCTGGAGTAGTGTTCTTGAAGGTGTTCTTCAAGGGTGAGCTTCTTGCTTTTAAACCCCCATTCTTACTTAAGCTTTTAGACCTATTTGCTTATTGTTTTAAGCTTAACTCTTAACTGATAAAAGTTTTGATTTTGCATGCTTGAGACCTTTGTTTAAGGTCACTTTTTGGTTTGGGGTTGTTTACCCCCCCTTAGGCCTTGTTTGGCCTTGCTTTTATGCCTTCTTTGTGAGCTTCGGGATCACCTTGTTTTGGCCTTCTTACCACTGAAATTCAGAGGTATTTTAGTGGTAGGGATGGTGTTTTAAGGTCCCAAAAAGGAGAGGGTCATCCCCTCTCCTTGTGTTTTCAATACTTACCTTAAATGCCTCATGTGTGAGCATGTTTGTTAGGCTTGTATTAGCTTGTGTATTAGCATGTATTTGTAGTTATTTTGCTGAGGCTTACCACTTTTTTTGCTTGGATTGATCACTCCATGCATGGTTTATACACTTGTAGTGTAAATTACACACACTAGTCTTGTATGCTTCATGAAGTAGCATGTCATTCTAGCCTATGTCGTGTCCACTTCAGTATGTATTTGGTGTTGTCTTACCATGTCATACCTCTATTTAGGTTTGGTTTGGTTAGCCTTTGCATGCCTCATGCACTTGTAGTGCATTTCCATGAAATTTCCTTAACATGCTTTGTGCTTTAAGCCATGTTTTTAGCATGATTTTGGCTTGACCCAAAGAAGCTTTTAGCCTTGTTTTACCATGCTTAAGTTCTATTTGGTGTTGTTTTGTTCATGCTTGCATTGTTTTGTATAGCCATGATTTAACCTAGCTTGTTGGCTTTGCGTGTCCAAGTTATTAGTATGCATTGCTTGGACCATTTTCATGATTCGGCATCATTTCATATGTGTTTTCAGTCCATGTTTCATGCTCAAATGCTTGCACTTATCACTCCTTTAATGCTTTAAAGAGTTGATGTTTTATGCCTCATGAATGGATCATTATGCATGCCTCCATGCTTAGGTCTTTGGGATGCTATCTAAGTGGGTTTTTGGTCTTGTTTTACCATGCCATAACTTTGTTTTTCATTGGTTAAGTCATGCCATGTGTGGTTGTGATACGTATAGTGTAACACCCCTTTTGTAGCCTTGCATGCCTCATGCTTTTGGTGTTATGTTCTAGTTTGTGTTGGCTAGTTTTGAGCATATTTTTGGTCTCATATTGACCTGCCTTGGGACTGTTTTGGGTGCCTTTGGCCCTTTGGGGCTTGCCTTGCATAGCCATGGTTTGAGTCCCTTGGCTAGCCTTAAGCTTTAGGCTTTGTTGCATGCTATACTTACTTTGTTTGGTTGATTTGGCATCATTCCTCACATATTTTCAGAGCTTATTGCATTGCCACATTCTCATGTTTGTCGCACCTTGCTCATGTTTGAGAATTGTGTCTTGTTGCCTAGCTTATGGGCCAATTGGCATGCATGTTTGTTTTGCATTTTGGTACCATCATTTTAACACTTTAGGCCACTGATTTGGGCATGTTTGAGAGCTGTCCATTTTAGTTTAAGTCCGTATTCGCATGTTGTTGTATGCTTGCCTTACATGTTGTCGCATGCTTGTTGCATACTTGGCACATTGCATGTTGTTACATGCTAATTCCATTACATGTTGTTGCATGCTAATTTCATCACATCATGCTTGCATGTTTGCATAGCATTGTGTGTGCGTGCCTTGCCTCCTGATCAAACATGATAGAAGTTGAGGTCTCTTATGTGATTTTGTGCATTCATTCCACATTGAATTGCACACTTGGCTCCTTTGGCCATCATGCATTGGAATGCGTGATTGGTGGCTTGAGGATCGAGAACTACACACCTTTGATTCTCAAACATGATAAGGGGTGTAGTTGCAAACATTGTCTTGCAAATGTATTGCCATACCTCTGTTTGTCCTCTGCTGCAGCAAAACAGCATTTTGCAGGAAAAGATGACCAATCGGCTATCTGGTGTGCCGATCGGCTAAAAGTGTTTGGCCGATGACCTCATAAATGGTCGATGACACCTTTCCTTTGGCCGATGGCCTCTCAGCATGCCCATGAAGTGGTTCTGGAGCATCACAGGACTTTTCACAGTTTTCAGAGGTGCAAAATAGTGCAAACAGAGGCAACATGAGGCATGGCAACGGATTTCCGAGCGAAATCGATCGAGCATGCATTTGTCCCTCTTATCGAGGCCGCTTTACTATTTTTGTAGCTTAATTAATTTGTTTAATTAGTTAAGAGTCGTATAATAATTAATTAGCTTATTAGTTGGTTAATTAGTTGGTTTGTATTATTCATTCGGACCCTCCATCGAGAGGGCCAATTGTTATAATAAGTGTGCGTGTGTGTGATGCATGTTTTCCAACCCCACGTCTTTCTCTCTTTTACTTAACTGCTTACGATAGTTAGTTTTAGGGCATATTTTATTTAGCATCCTTATGCTATGCATGTTTGCATCATTCATCTGTATTGCATGCACCGGGCTCGGCGCATCATACTAACTGTATTGTATTTCAATTCCTACTTGAATACATGTATCGAGTTGTCGCATCTCATATGCCATCTTAGAATAGCCGAGCCTATTTCTAGTTGCATTTTGCATGTGTTGCATTAGCCATCTTACCATGAACTAGGATCATGCATTGATTACTAACTAGTTCTTTATTTTGGCTCGGAATACACTGTGAGTGTTTATGCTTTAGCATCTTGCATGTGTATAAGTGTTGCCATGATAGTATGCTTGCCATGAGGCTAACTGCTTATGTGATATAACTGCCCGAATGCCTGTGGGTGAAGGTTGGATTGCTTGAATTGGAACAATTCATTGAATCCTTTATTTAGCCTACTTGCGAGTAGCAAACTTCAAACCATTTTTCAAACAACAAATATGCAATGCTTTATTCCAAATTAGGCGATCTAGTCTATACTTGTGCGTTGTGCGCATCACATAGTAATTCTAGCTAATAACTGGAATAAAAACGCATGTGTTTTCAAAAATAAGATATCATGCTTAGTACAGGCCGATCTTTGATCGGGTGAGCGGGGGTGCTCATTGCATGACCTTCCCCTCTCGTACCCAAGTTCCCGAGCCAAGGCAACTTTGGTGATGACGGACACGTGGCCTTAGGCAACGAGTCAGGGTTTCCTAAATTCCCCAAAAATAAATATTTATGTGGCGACTCTGTATCTGGCAAAGCAATCCATGTTTGACACTTCTTTACAAAAATCAGTTTTCCAAAACGATTTGCCGGATTTGGACTCTTTGGTGATTTATCGGTCTTACATTGCACTTTGCGAGATTAGATTCAGAATCGTGACATTTGAGTCCGAACTGTAGTATGCTAGAGAGCAAATGAGATTTCACACATTCGCAAGCGCGGAGCTTCGGGATTCCTCGGGGCGCATCTACACTAGACTAAGCTAATTAGCTGCTCTGCCTCGGGAAACGAAAGATATGCATGCGCATGCTCAGTTTTCACCCGAAAAGACCTCCACTTTGCTCTCGAAAGCCTTTGTTTGCACAATTGAACACTTCCAGAACAATTTTGCTTCACCTTACCAATACTCTGCTGAGGTTTGCATCAGTGGCCAGCCGACCACTGGTAAAGCTTGTCAGCCACCTGCCAGCCATCAATGGTGCACTGCCGGCCACTGATGCACTGGTTCATCTTACTGCAACAGAGGGCAAACAGAGCAAAAAGAGGGTATTCCCACAGATTATTTGCACAACTCACCTCTCTTTTTCATGTACAAATCCAAGGAGTTGTGAACTTAAGCCACAAACCACCAACTCAAGCAATTTCATTGCTTGATGGCTTATGACTCAAGATGTGCAAGTTCAATAAATGCAAAATGAGACACACAAGAACCATCACCCTATCATACATGATCAAGGGCAATGGAGACCTAAGAAACTTGACACATTTCATCACTTTGAGTATAAAATGTCCTATTTTTTCTTGTGTTCAATTAACGTCTGATTGAACACACAACACACAAGTTATTATCTTGCTCACTTTTAATCCCAAGTTTTAATTACTCTTTTTAACTTACCAACCTTTCTTTAATCCAATTAAGTCCAAAGGTGAATTAAAGTCCTCTAATGGAAAGAAGGCTCAAAACACAAGTTGCTTTGGGTATGAAAGAAGTATCATACCGTTAGTAATGAACCCCCTGAGAGATTAAACCATTAAGTATGAAACTTCAATTTCACACTTAGACAAACAAATGACTTGAAACCACTTTCAACACAAAAGGAAAAGCCAAGAAAGGAGAGAGGTTGCAAAGATGATTAGTGCTGAAATTAAGTGTGAAAAGCACCAAAAACATGCAATCAACTCAAACAAGTGATGTCTAAAGGCCTAAAATACCAAGCTTATGAGGACTATTACACTATAACTATGCAATACAAGACTCAAATGCAATAATCAACCCAAAACAGAGTTAAAACTGTCCAAAATAGAGCCTAAAGCATGCTAGAATAAAGCTACCACAAGCTAGAAAATTAAGCTAAAGCATGGCACCAACTAGGCCAGCAAATAAGACACAATGAGAGGAGGCTAACCCCTCCAAATTTGGACTTCAAAACCTGATTTTTACCACTGAAAACACTCTGAAAATTAGTGTTTAAAGGCCCAAAAAAAGATGGTTTGAAAATGGGAAACAAAGGTGAAATGGCCTTAACAACAAGGAATAAAGAGGGATGAACCACCCCCTAACTTGAAATGGCCAAAAACACCAATTTCAGCCCATAAAAACAATTTTTTTTTACAGCTCAAAAACAACCCAAAACAATGAAAAAAAAATAGGAATACAAGTATGTAAAGCAAGCCTACAAAGTTAGTATTATACTTCTTGAAGAGAAAAGTGATTCGAAGCAACAATTCCAAGCAAATGCCACTTTCTAGAGCTCAAACCAAGCCCAAGAACACCTCAGCTCAGAGATGAGAGGATTCGGTTAAGGGTGTATAGGCAAGAGTGTAGGAATTGTAGGCAAAAGTGTAGAAAAAATATACAGAGAGAGGAAAATTTTGAGTCTAAAATTTTCTAACCTTAAAACATGAGAGATGGGGTCCCTATATATAGAAAACATGAAATCTTTACAAGGAGATCTAGCCCTCCACGTGTGGACAGATGCAAGCATCTGTGCAAACAGTTGGCACAGTTGGCATAAAATATCTGCAGAAAACACTGGTGGCCGGCCGACTATCAGTGATGGCCGGCAAGGCATCATTGATGGCCGGCAAAGCACAGCAATGGCCGACAGACAAGAAATGATGGCCGGCACCGGAGATTGCAGGATGGAAAGACCAAGGCATGGTCAAAAAATGAGACAAAATGGATGCAGGGTTTGAAAGGCTCAAAGCTGTGGCGTTCTGCCAAGGACTTCAAACGCTTGGCGAGCAAACAGACTCATTATCGGATGTACCTGTAAGAACATCCAAGTCTTGAAGGGCCGTAAAAAATGAGGTGTCTACAATAAGCAACTAATCAAATGAAAAAATATTTTTATGTGGTTTGAGATTTTTTGATTTGGGTCTTTATGTGATTTGAGATGTATTTCTTTACTCTATTGTGGGTTTGAGTACATGGTTTTTATTTCTATTTTTTCATGACTGAATCTATATTTCAGAATGTAGACTTGCAATCATGTCTTAGTTGGATTGGAAGATTTAGTTCTTGATCTAATTTATTATATTTCCTTTTGGGTTTGAATATGGATTTCTTTTTTAATGGTTGTGATTTGGGTTTAAAATAGAAGAGGAGAACAGAGGGAGAGGAGGGGAAGCCAAAAAAAAGATAGTGCTACAATTGAGATAGAGAAAAGAGAGGTGGCAACAAAGGAGTGGCAGGAAGAGAGAAGAAGTGAGTAGCTGTGAAAGAAGTAAAATAAATAATAGCAGAAAGATGAAGCGAGGAGAGGAAAAAGAAATGGTTTTTTTTTCCTTCTTTTGGACATATGGCAAGATAAAATTATGGGACATAGGGAACCAAGATAAAGGATCTCAACCTCATTTCATATATATACACACACAGAGAGAGAGAGAGAGAGAGAGATATGGGTTTGTGGGTTGTGGGTTGTGGGTTGGATGCATTTCATATATATATGGAGGAGATGCATTTGTATGCATTTCATGGGTTGGATGCATTTTATATATATATATATACACGGAGAGAGAGAGAGAGAGGGGTTTGTGGGTTGGATGCATTTCATATCTATATAATATATATATACACACATAGAGAGAGAATTCAACTGTGAGAAAAATGGAAGTAAAATGGCATTCATAAGAAAATTGAAGGAAAAAATAAGGGCATTCTAGTCTTTTCAATAATTTTGTCACGTCCAGTCACTTTTGCACTTCAGTTAAAACTACAGGGGATTTATGAGTACATTTATCAACCTCAGGGAAGTAATATGGAAACGCGTAAAACCACAGGGAGGTAAAATGTAATTACCCCTGTTATTAATTTTTTAACCTATTTTATATTTTAGTGAGCTAAATTAGCCTATTTATTATCCATATTCTCTACTATTGGAATCAAATTCAAACTCTTGTTTTTTTGGCTTCTTTTGGGAAGTGGGTTAATTTTTTGGTATTTTAAACTTTTGTTTGACAACTCAATATTTTAGCTTAAATGTTAAAAAATTACTATAAAAATCAAAAAGTCAACAACCTATACCAAAAAGTTAAAATTCTATTTTTCTCTCTACTTTTTGCACGTCTTTTCGTAAAAAATCAAAAAGCAATCCCAAACATATTAATTTTTTTATTTCATATTTTAATCAAAAAGTTATTAAATAGCATGTTCCCAAACGAGGTCGTCTGGGTTAAAAAATTTGTTTGAGTTGAACTTTTTGACTTTTTTGACTTTTGTGAGAAAAAAGTGAAATGATTATAGTTTAGATGTGACATTTTATCTTATAGAATTTTTAGCCTTCGTTTGAGATGTGGGTTGGCTTTTTAGCTTTTTGACTATTTTAGTCTAAGGCTAAAAAACCTCGTTTAGGATAGGTTTTTTGATTTTTTTGAGAGAAAAAATGAAATGATTATAGTTTGAATATGACATTTTGTCTTATTAGGCTAAAAAGCCTATTTTGTCTTTTTGTAGCTAATAGCCCCAACCCAACCCAAACTTTCATTCCGAACATACTATACATTTTAGCTAAAAAGTCAAAAAGTTATTATAAGTTGTCACGTCACTCTCTCTACTTTTCTACACATCTTTTCGTAAAAAATCAAAAAGTTACTAAAGTAGTCTGTTCCCAAACGAGGCCGATCTTTTTGTGGCTAAATTAACCCCTAACCTTAAAGAAGCCTATGCCAAACGAGGGCTTTGATTTTTTATTTTTTTTATTTTTTATTCTTAGAATGTAAATCAAACTCTTAGTTGATCTCCACTATTCACTACATTGCCCCATGAACATGAGAAGTTATTTGATAGTTTAAGAGCATTAATTCATACCATTCATGTTTAAACAAGTGTCCAATTGTCTCTCTAAAATAGACAAAAACAAGTAGTGAGACCCACTGCTTCAACTAATAATATTCTGATTGGGGCACCACCTAAATTTGCCCATAGGGCAATGAATAATTTCTCCACGAACATGCATCATATCTCTTGAAAAGTGGTACCACTTAAGACCATCTCCAACGTTTACTCATATCTTTCATCAAATTTAAATTTGATGAAAGTTTAGTGAAAACGGTGCCCCAATCTTGTCATCAAAGTGATATCAAATAAAGGAAGCGGTAGATTTTTCAATAAATTGAAGGAGCATTTAACCTTTCATCGAATTTTGAAATTGATCATTGATGGACGACTGGGTGGATGATCGGGTGGACAACTAAATTTTGATCAAGATTTACTCTACGCTAGATGACTGGCAGGATGACCGAAATAATTGATGAAAACGATTGGAGTGTATCATATCAAATCAAATTTTTCATCAAATTTTTATTCAAATTCAGTGAAAGATTTAATGAACAATTGGAGATACTCTAACAACATGTTTTACCAAGTCAAACACCACAAAGCTGACATGGATAAACATGCACTTTCCATCATCTATTAATGTAGAGAAAAAAAAATTAAATAAAAAGGTTCATACAAGAGAATACTATGCAAGACAGAGGGAAAAATGATTGATACATTGAATTTGAACTTGCTCGAATTATGTAAGCTGGGCGATCAGTTGGATGACCGGTGTCACCCTTGTCAATCATGGTTGTCATCCTTGTCAACTGACATGTCAACTGGCATTCTCCCGGATGACTGGTTGGAAGATTGACATCCACAAATTCGGGAGATTTGGGTGATCCCAAATTTGGTGGATGTAGCATTGCTGAAGATAGAGGTGTAACTCGGACAAGTTCAGACAGATTAAAAAGGTTGTTCATGTTCAATTTAAATTGTGTTGAGAGCTATCTAAACCTGTTTAAGCTCGAATTATAATATGAGTCGAGTTAGACCCGAATTGATTGAATTGTCCGAATTGTACATAAATTTGAGGATTTTTGTTTGTTTGTGCAACTAAGTTAATTAATTTGTTAAAATTAAACTCTATTTACATTTTTCTTTTATAAAAGGAAAATAATTTATGCAATGTGAGAGACAAAAACTGAAGAACCTATGTATCGCTACGATGGTCATTACAATTTCTAAGTAAAAAAAAAAAAAAATGTAAGATTTTTTGTTGTGTTATTTGTGTAAAATATATATTTAATATGAACTAACGATTTATTTTTATATCATTCAGTGACTAATAATTTATGTTTACATTATATATATAATTTGGATTTCGAGTTGCTCAAATTGTTTAGTGTCTTTGCCTAAATTTACTCAAATTTAATTCAAACTTCTGATTTTTGCCTAAATTTACACTGAGAAGGAGATTTATGATCTGAAATTAGGCCGGACAGATTTGGGCCGAGGTAGTGCGGCCCTATCTTGAAAGGACCTGCTCGGTTAATGCAAGGCGTGGTTTGACCGAGCTACATAACTCCATGGTATCGAGGCCGGTCAAGTGAGTTGTCCGGCGCCAGGAAAGGCGTGGATGGACCGAGCTATTTGTGTTTGCTCGGCAGTAAGGCCGACGGCAAACCAGCGTGAACTGTCTTGAGCTCGGCTATGTCGGGATGCAGCCGAGCTCGGTCCTCGTTGAACTTAGCTATTGGAATATTTAGGCATGAAGCACAGCATGGCCGTTGACAGCCGAGATGGTGCAGTTCGGCTGCCGAGCTCCCAGTAGAGTGGGCAGGCAGTTGGGTTAGGTGATGGTCAGCAAGGTTTGTGCTGACAGATGGGATAGCAGAGCCACGTGTCGAGAGATCACTGGGAGTAGATTTGGGACGCAGAGGGTATATAAGCATGTCTGCGCCCCCCATACGTGCAGAGACAAAACATTTGGTAAAAGAAATACTTACACTCAAACACTCTCTCCTCTTTCTCACTCTATCCCAAGGTGTTTGCTAACTTGATCGTCGGAGGGGTTTTCCGGCCACACACCGCCGGGTAGCTCACCGCCGTTGTGCTCGCAGGTGATCGGACAGAAACGGAGTTTGGAAGAAAGGAGTACGGGCTTGCCGGAATATTTGCTCCCCGTACATACACTGAATTCAAAAATATTTTATTCAAGTCATAAAAAAAAATTCAAGTTGAATTCTCAAGTTGAATTCGTCCAAGTTACACCAATAATGTAAGGTTCTAATAAAAAAATGTTAACCATTACATAGAGGGCTATTTGGCCAACCAATACAACTCCATCCACTATTTTTTCTTTTTCTTTTTCTTTTTAAGGTTATGTAATCTTTTAGACCAATTTTGTTAGACTAGAGGTGGTTTCAAGTCACTCAAACCACCATCTCATAGGGATGAGGGGTACTGTTGTGCCTCAAGGCACAGTAGTTACTGCTGCCCCCTTGTGGGAGATTATTCTGAATGTTTTTCGATGATTTGAATCGTTCGTATTGTAGGGTTTGTCGAGAATATTATTCACAAAAAACCAAGTTAATCGGATATTCATAACCCCATGATCAGGTTCTTATTGTTTTTAAAAATTTATAAAAGTTATGTTAACCGTTAATTTCTATAAAAACAAATGTGCTTTAGTTATAGGGTTACAGATATCCAATCAATTTGATTTTTTGCATAGATGATCTACTCGACGAGCCCTACAATATGAAAGGTTTAGATTATCGAAAAATATTTGGGACAATCTCCCACAATAGGGTAGCAAACTACTGTTCCTCAAGGCACAACAGTATCCCTCATTTCCATCTCATACCTATTAAAAAAAAATTATTGTGGAAAGTTTTAACTTTTTAAAAATTTAGCAATATGAGTTTATAGTTAAAAAATCATTATAAGTTGTTATACCATTTTTTTTTTAATTTTTTGCATTTTTTTAATAAAATATTAAAAAAATAATTAAATTAATCAATTTTCAAATGAAAATATTAATTAAATAAAATCTTAATTTAATGTTTAATATGATATTTTCAAAAATCTTGAACCATTTGTAGATTAGACTCTCTGTAAATATAAAATTCTTAAAATATAGGCTTGTTTTGGAAAGATAGAAAAAAATAGTTTATTTATTTATTTTTATAACAATGCTAGGTAACTCAAAATTTTGTGGTTCAAATGGCTCAAATCACTCAAAACGAATCGTTTTGAGTGATTTGAGCCATTTGAACCACAAAATTTTGAGTTACCAAATATTTTCCTTATTTTTATTGCTTTTTGGCTTTTTCATAATTTCATTTGGGAAGTGTTTATTTCCTTCTTTTTTTTTTCTTTTTTTTTTTCTAATACTTTTTGTAAATTATTATAATATGATATCACATCATTTGTAAATATTGTGAAATTTTCATATTATCCTCATGCACATGCTTGAAATTACCATGTTATCCTTCTTGTTGAGTGACAAATTTTGTTATTTTTCTAAGGATATTTTGATAAATTGGTGTTTGACTTATCTAAGGCATCATTTGGGAATAAGTTATTTTAGTAATTTTTTAATTTTTTAGCTAAAATATGAGGTAAAAAAATTAGTATATTTGTGATTACTTTTTATTTTTTTACAAAAAAATGTGTAAAAAACAGAGATAAAAGAAAATCTCTAACTTTTTTTATAATTTATTAATTTTTGACTTTTGTAACGACTTTTTAACTTTTAAATTAAAAAGTGATGTTCCTAAACAAATTTTACTAAAAGATAAATGCAACAAATTTTTTCTTATTTTAAAAAAACAAAAAAACTGTTTATTTTGCTCTTCCTAAAATGACCCATAGTAAAGAATCATATTTTGTGATGGATGTATGGGACTCTTTGTTATAGTTTTTGTTGAGTGATTGTAAATTATTTTAATTTAAGAGTTTGTGTTAAATTATTTGGTGTAATTTTTATTTATAGTTTATTAAATCAAAATAATTTAAATAAATTAAAAAAAATAATTATTTAAAAATTAAGATAAAAATATTTTTATTTTTTACTTTTTAATTATTAATTTTTACCTTAAAAAAACAGGTTCACCAAATATGTCTTTGTAGTAGAACCGTCTTGCCAATGTCTTGATCAAACTGACTCTTGTCAGGCATTAGAGGCAATAGCGAAAACATCAACATAGGTACAACTGGATTCATGAATAGGCCTTGGCATAAAAATTTGGAAAGGGAAATGTTTGGGACCTTTTGGATGACCCTTCACCTCTAAAATGATTTTGATCTTTCATGTGTGTTGTTGAGGGATATAAATTTATGAAAATGTTGTGGGGAAGAGAGATCTCAATCATTACTTATTTAAAAAAATTATAATTTAGAAATAACAAAAAAATAAGGATAAATTACATTGACGCCTAAAGTTTCTATTTAATATAGATTTTTTCTTTATATGTAAAAAAGTACATTTTTCTTTCTAATATTTGTGATCTCATTATAAATTATTCTCTGAATTACTGATATCATGTCCTAAATTTTTTTAAATGATCATTTTGTCATTTTCTTACTATTTTTTCTTCATATCATTATAACTACATTCCATAATTTTCCATCATTGAATTCTATTTAAACATATTCTTATTGAGTACTGATATATAAACATAAATTTTATATAAAATTTTTAAATACAATGATATAACTTAAAGATGACCTTTTATTTAAAAAAAAAACACATATAAACATGATTTATATTTATAACAACATCATTATCGCAATATTTTATGATATTTTTTGTATAAATTTTTATATATGAATAGAATTTTTTAATTTTATTTCCACCATCATTTTTCTTTCTCGTCTATTCACTTGTATTTATTACAATATTAAAAAACACCGTCATTCACATTTATTACAGTATTACTGAATTGTTGTATTTTTTTTATTTGGTGAATTTAAAAATAATCACAAAATATTATACTTATTAAGTATATCTAAATTAGGTGTACCTAAAAAATAAAAAAATACTTAAAATATTAAAAAAATAAAAAAATACTAAAAATAAAAAAATTTAATTTTTTGTGTAAGTTAAATCAAAAAAGATAATTATTATTTCTCTTGAAATCACATGAACAAAATATCAATATTATTTTATTATTTTATATGTATAAAGGCAAAAGGATAAATATGTCATTTTAATCTGACATGAGGTAAGTGTAATTTTTCCAACGTAAGTGAACAATCTGCATTAAACAAAAACATCAGGAGGTGTCAATGTAATTTAACCCAAAAAAATTATACTATGAGTGAAATATTTTGTGATGTAATTTTGACGTACAGAATGAACTTGTATTATATACAAAAATAATTTACATTATGACCATCGAAAATTTATACCACTATAAAAATAAAAATAAGATGAGTTACACTAATGGTTTATATAATTTGGAACTTGTGTCACTTTGGTTCCTAACATTTCAATTGTGATATTGTTGGCTACATATTTTGTACAAGCCAATTACAATTCGACGCGTGGCGAAATAAGGGTAATATAGGAAGACTATTCAGGTCCTCGATCCTGATCATACACGTGGCAGTTAGTATTGGTTATTAAGAGATCTGAGTAGCAGCGGATCAACAAAGAGATATGAAGTGACGTGGCTTCAACGGTTACTCACATTTCAGATTCAAATTTAGGAGGGAAGCTTAACTGCAAGTAATGGCGTAATGGAGCTAATATTGGGGCAACATGATCGATGATCATGGAGGAGCAGTTCAACGGTTGAAAGTACAATTCGATGGTCATCCTTGAGCAGTATAAATAGTAAATAAGGCCCCAGAAAAAGCCCCCAGACTCAGATCCAAAAAACCAGTCCTTTATACTTATTTTCCTTTCCAGCTTTACATTTACAGTTTTTACATTTACAGTTCTTTACATTACTGTACTTTAAAATTCCTGTACTGCACTTCGTTTCATAGGAGTAGTTCCAAGTAGATTTGCTATAAACCTCTACGAGGCTGAGTTTGGATCATTGTAAGTCTTTTCATCTTAATGAAATAATTCGACTGTTCTTCAATTCATTGTTATCTGTTTAATTCTCCTAAGTCAAGCCACCAGTAAAAGTCCTCTTCATTGAGGCTGAAATAACTAAAACACAATCGTCTAATAATTGGTTGGCAATTAATTTTCTGTAAGGACTAATTGATCCTTGCTGGCACGCTCGTAATTATAAAAATAACCTTCGAAAGCCAAAAAGCCAACATATATTTTTGGCACGCCCGGTGGGACCACATTTAAAATGGCTAGACGTAGAAGACAAGAAGAAAATGAACGCTTGGAAGAAGGCGTGGAAGGAGAGATAGAGATACCTAATCCAGAGGATAATGTGATAACACGTCATGTGGAAACTCCTATTTTATCAGAACCTATGGTCGAACAGACCAGCACTTCAGAACAAATACCATATGCTCATAATATTGGATGAGACCAATGAATTGGACCATCCACTGTTCCATCTACTCAACCAGTAAATCCATGGGGTGGCCTAGTAGATGCCATGGGACAACAATTAATGAACACGATGGAAAGGTGGGCAACATTCTTTTTGGATCGAATGAATAACCACCAACCAACAAGTACAAGACACATTGAGGAAATTTCGAATGTCCCTCAGCAAAGATTGGCTAGAGATAAACAGCCTATGCAAGTTAATGGACATTCTAATGGTCAAACTAGTAATCAGAACTATGAAAGACCATCACCTCAGTCTTGGTACGAACCTATTCCGAGTCCTATAGCAGGTCAAAATGCCTCAGTACTTAACAGTAAAGCCATGCAATTTGGTGGACCTGGCCCAGTACAAGAAAATGGCATAAGAATGGTTCCAAATCCTATGTTCGAAGCCATACCTGGTACAAGGGGGTTCACTAATCCTTTATTCAAATTCATACCTGGGGGGTTGGAAGGTTTTCCTACAAATGGAAGAGATACAACACCAGTTCCAGTACCTTTCGCAGGTCCTTTCGCAGGTCCTTTCGCAGGACAGGCTCAAAGGGGTTACCCACACCCCCAACAGCAACCTGTACCACAAGGACAACCAATCCCAAATGTACCACCTTATGGACCAAGAGGACCACAAGCACAAGTTTGCCCACCAAATCTTGTATTTGCCCCTCCAGTAGTGGTTCAGCAGGCACAAAATATGATCTCTAGGAACCAAATTGCTGACATTGTTAGAGAGATGTATGGACCAATGGCTTAGAGGGTCCAGACTCCAATGTACAGGAAACCGTATCCAGAATGGGTAGACAGGGTACATGAATACCCAAGAGGTTTCAGGATACCAGACTTTGCCCTTTTTTATGGGAATAGAAACCAATCAACAGTAGAGCATATTGCTAGGTTTGCTGCTCAATGCGGCGAATTTACTAATAATGATTATGTGAAATTAAGGTTATTCCCAAATTCCCTAACTGGGGGAGCATTTATATGGTATATTAACCTTACACCTGGCTCTATCCAGACTTGGCAACAAATGGAAGAGGCATTTCATGCCCAATTCTTCCAATCAGAGCCAGAGGTTTATATGGCAGACTTGGCAAGATTAAGTCAAAGGCCTGATGAGAAGGCTACTCAGTTCATTACCAGATTTAAAAGGGCTCGAAATAAATGTAGAGTCATCTTACCAGAGCCAGAATTCATAAGATTGGCTCAAAATGGTTTAGAGTTTAGGCTTCGAAAGAAGTTTGACTCGACTGAGTTCAGAGACTTGGTAGAACTCACCTATAAGATGTCTAGATACGAAGCATTATTAGAGGAAGAACAAGATCGAAATAATGCATCGTATAAGACATATTATAGAGATCCTAATTATGAGATCGATGTAGCAGAGATTGTGGGGAAAGAACCTGTAATCTATGAAGCATTAATTCATAAAGATACAACAATTGACCAACAGTTTAAAAAGAAAGACCTTCACAGGAAATATTCTTTCGATTTAACTAAGGCAGATGACATTTTTTATCATTTGCTTGCAGCCAACTTCCTTAAGTTACCAAAAGGAGTCAAAATTCCATCTCTTGATGAACTTAAAGGAAAAGTATATTGTAAATGGCATAATTCTTGGTCTCACTCGACTAAGAACTGTATTGTTTTTCGAGACAGGATCCAAGAGCAAATTCGGAAGGGAAGTTTGAAATTCCTAGCCAAAACAGAAAAGGCCATGGGAATCGACAGTAATCCATTCCCAGAAATTGGAGAGGTGGCAGCCAATGTCATTGTGCCAGACTTTCAGAACCTATCTTTGAAAGAATTAGAAGAAGTCAATGTGCAGATGCATGTGGCCAACCAGACAACTATCAAGAAAGACACTGGAAATCTACCAGCTATTGGACAAGATTTCTCACACCAGGGGGAAGATTCTGATGAGGAAACACTGGATAATGATTCTTTAGAAGCAGCTGTAATGCAAAGGATGTGTCCCAGGTGCAGACTAAGTTACAAGTGGTTGAAGGGGCTTCCAATTGATGGGAAGCAGTACTACAAGGATGTGCAAAGACGTCCTAAACCAAGCAATGCTTACAATAAAAGGCCATATCCGTCTGGTGTTAGGCAGCAGCCATTGATGGTTGAACCAACAGCCGATAGAATGCATTTCAAAGGCAAGAGGCCTTTGTATGAATCCAGATCACCTAATTATTACAGGATGGAAAGCAGTCATTCTGAAAGGAGACTGGAGAAGGGTTCAGTTTATGAGATCAAAGCCAGGGATTGGCCCCATAGATCAATTTCACGCGGGATAGAAAGTGGACACCTTCATCGAAGGCCTGAGTTAGGCCCAAAGCATAAAGTCAAGGCCAAGCAGTGGCCTTCACAGACAGCTTTGAAGGTAGTTTCGAAGGAGGAAAGAAGCAGTTCAACAGTTGTGTCAGTAAGTTTGTGGGTACCTGGGGTCCCAGATTGGTTTGTGATGCAAAACAAATCTAGGGAAGTGTTTACTCAAAGAGATGTAATTGGAAACTAAGGCAGGATGGTCAAACCTCCTTTGGTGGCTCTCAACAATTGGGTGTTGCTTAAGCACCCAAAAACAAAGGAACCAGACATGGTCCCTATAATTTCTAGATCACAAAGGAGGAAAATTCAGCGCAGGTACACTCAGTACCGGCAAGACTTGAAAGAGAGTGGAGAGAGCTCTTCATTGGTCCAAACAGAAGGAAAGAAGAATCCAAAGTCAGACCATATTCCAAAACCAACTCCACAAAGCAAAATGGGTTGTAGTAGAGAACAGTTGGCCAAAGTTCACTCTGAATTAAAAGCCAGAGAGTTTAGCAGGATTGGAAAAGGCATTGATGAAAAGTGATAGCAAGGCAGAGAAAGAAGTTGGCTTAGGCCAAAAGAAAGAAATGGTTGAAGAAGAAATGTTTGAAGCCTTCATGGCTGAACAACCATTTGTGGTTGAAAAGCCAGTCGGAAAAGACCATTCGAAAGAATCTGTTAGGAATAAAGTGCCAGAATACAGCATGGAGGATGCCTCTGAAGTGGCTGAACAAGGTAGCCAAGAGGAGAAACAGACACAGCCAGCCATCCAATTTGGCTCGTTTTCTCCAGTATCAGTAAATATGGTACACATACTACCGTATGAATTCCAAGCTGAAGATGAGAACCAAGAAGGGGAAGAAATTGACCCCATTCCAGTCTCTAGTGAAGACTTACAAGTGAGTATGGTGTAAGATAATTCCGGAATGGCTACTCCAATGGAAACTGAATATGAGAGTGAAGAAGAAGTGAGCATTAACCTTTCGTATCCTTTTGAGTATCCCTCAAACTCTATGACACAGCATGTCAAGCCTTTGTATATCAAGGCTTTCTTCGATGGGATACAATTAAACTGAGTCTTGATAGATAATGGGGCAGCAATGAACTTACTACCGAAATCTTCCTTGAAGAAACTAGGGAAAAGGAATCCCAGGTTAATCCCAACCAGCACAACCATTGCTGGTTTCGCTGGAGACAAGCAGATGGCTCAGGGAATTCTGCCCATCAACCTGAGTGTGGAAACTAGAGATTGCATGATAGCATTCTTCGTCATCGACAGCAATGCTAAGTACAATGCTTTACTTGGTAGAGATTGGATCCACACTAACAAATGTGTGCATCAGAAAATAATGATGGCCTTGGGCAATGGGGAGACAGAGGAAATTGATACAGATCCTCAACCCTTCATAGCATGTGCAGACTTTGCAGAGGCCAAGCTGTATATTGAGGGAGTGACACCACTCAGTATACTAAGGAAACCTGATGGCTCAGCCGAAGTAACGGCTGATGAGGAAGTGACACACCTGAAGCACTTAGTCCAGGAGAGTGCTGATGAGGAGGTTGTCGTTAAGGATGACAATGATGCCTGGTTGTAGGCAAAGAAATGAAGTCCAAGAAGCCAAGTCTTTGGCTCTAATTAAGTTCTCAATATTAGATGTAAAGTCGATAGTCCAGAGATTACAAGAGCAAGATAAAGAAGCCATGAGGATTGGCTGCAAGCAGAAGCAGCAACAGGCCAGAGTTTTGGCCCTTGAAAAATACTGTGCATTGGACATTGAAACAAAAGTCCAGGAGATACAGGAGGAAGAGGCCTTATGGACAGATTTTGTCTATGAGGAGGAGGGTAAGGATGTTGAATTAAAGAACCTGGGAGTAGAACACATTAAGAAAATTGCTTTGAAGCCAGAGGGGATCAAAGAAGAAGTTTCAGTAAGTTATCAGATTCTAGACCCCTTAGAAGAAGTAAATTTAGGGGAAGGTCCTATACAACAGCCCACTTATTTAAATGCTCGTTTGAATGCTTTGGACAGGGACCAGTTGTTGGTTGTTTTGAAGAAGTATAAAGATTGCTTTGCATGGTCTTATAATGAACTACCAGGATTGGAGAGATCATTAGTGGAACATAGGCTCCCTATGAGGCCGAATTTCAAGCCATACAAGCAAAAGCCAAGAAAAATGAGTCCAGAAGTGATTTAGAAAGTTAAGGAAGAAATTCTTAGACTACTCAAGGTAGGCTTTATTAGGACAGCCAGGTATGTTGAGTGGTTATCCAATATTGTGCCTGTGGTAAAAAAGAATGGTAAAATGAAGGTATGCATTGATTTCAGAAACTTGAATCTAGCAACTCCAAAAGATGAGTATCCTATGCCTATAGTAGACTTGTTGGTAGACAGTTCAGCAGGACATCAAATTTTATCAATGATGGATGGACACTCTGGTTATAACCAAATCTATATTGCAGAGGAGGATGTTCACAAGACAGCATTCAGATGTCCTGGGAATATTGGGACCTTCGAATGGGTTAAGATGCCATTTGGCCTAAAGAATGCTGGGGCTACATATCAGAGGCCTATAAACACTATCTTTCATGACCTCATTGGAGGGTATTTAGAGTGTTATATTGATGACATTGTAGTTAAATCCCAATCCATGGAGGAGCATCTGTTTCACTTAGAAGCAGCCTTTGAAAAAATGAGAAAGTTCAAATTAAAACTCAATCCTCTTAAGTGTGCTTTTGGCGTATCATCTGGAAACTTCTTGGGCTATGTAGTACACAAGAAAGGAATACAGATTGACTAGAATAAAGCCAAAGCCATCATTGAAGCCAGACCTCCATCAAGTAAGAAAGAATTACAAAAGTTCCTTGGACAGGTTAATTTTCTTCGAAGATTCATTTCTAACACTGCAGGGAAAACTAAAGTATTTTCTTCCTTATTAAGGCTGAAAGATGAAAAGAATTTGTGTGGACAGCAGAGCATCAAATTGCTTTCGAAGGTATTAAAGCCTACTTGGCCAACCCTCTAATGCTGATGCCACCAAAGGGTGATAAGCCATTGAAGTTGTACATAGCTGCAGCAGAAGATTCATTGGGAGCTTTCTTAGCCCAAGACAATGAAGAAGGCAAGGAGCAAGCTTTTTATTACCTTAGTGGGTTTTTAAATTCTTTTGAATGTAAATATTCAGCTGTAGAAAAGCTGTGCCTTGCATTGTATTTTGCTACAATGAAATTAAGATACTATCTTTTGCCTACAACTATCTTGGTAATTGCAACCACAGATTTGGTTAAGTATATGTTATCTAGACCTATGTTGAGGGGAAGAATTGGCAAATGGATATTAGCCTTATTAGAATTTCATTTAGAATATGTTCCCCAACGGGCAGTGAAAGGACAAGTTTTAGCCAATTTTTTGGCAGACCATCCATCTCAAACAGAAAGCCAAGAGATAATGGAACTTGGTATGGCTAGTGTTGAGCCATGACAAATGTGGTTTGATGGATCGAAAGCCAATGGCCTAACTGGAATTGGTATAGTGATTAAGTCACCACAAGGAATAGAAACCACACATGGTTTCAGAGTGGACGAAAGTACTTGTTCTAATAATCAAGCCGAATATGAAGCCTTAATAGTGGGATTGGAAATTCTGATTGGACTACGAGTTCATATAGTTGACATATTTGGAGATTCTCAATTGGTGGTTAACCAAGTGAAAGGAATTTTCAAATGTTAGAGTATAAGCATGTTGTCATACTATGTTGTTGCATTACATCTGCTTTCTCAATTTCAAATAGCAAATGTAACTTATATCCCAAGATTCTTGAATAATAGAGTTAATGATGTGGCTCAGAAAGCTTCGAATTTCAAGAGGATGGATAATACTCAAAGGGACATAAACCAAGCAACATACCAGAAATCTATACCACCCTTAAATAAAAGGAATGTGGTCCTGGAAGTCAATCACAATGATTTACAGGAACAAGATTGGAGGCATCTAATAATGCAGTACTTGGCTGGTCCATCTTCGAAGGCCAGCAGGAAAATTAAATTGCAATCCATGCAATACATCATATACGGCAATGCTCTCTACAAAAGGGGGGGAGATGGTTTATTGTTGGAATGTTTGGGCCCAAAAGAAGCATTAACAGTTATGGCTGAGGTTCATGAAGGCATCTGTGGTGCTCACCAGCCTGGTGTGAAAATGAGGTGGTTGCTTCGAAGGCATTCCTACTATTGGCCAACTATCCTTAAAGATTGCATAGAGTATGCAAAAGGTTGCCAGGCATGTCAAAAGCATGGCACAATAAGGCATGTGCCGGTAACTGACCTGCATGCAGTGGTAAAACCTTGGCCATTCAGAGGATGGGCCATGGATATGATGGAGAAAATACACCCACCCTCTTCGAAGCATCATGGTTTCATTTTAGTAGCCACTGATTATTTCACTAAGTGGGTCGAAGCTAAGCCATACAAGGCTATAGACTAGACTGAGGCCATTGGATTCATCAAGGATTTAATCCATAGATTTGGCATCCCACAAACTATAACTGTTGATAATGGGACTTTGTTCGATGGGAAAATGGTGAAGTCTTTTGTAGCAGAGTTTGGAATTAGCCTTGTTAATTCCACCCCCTATTATGCACAAGCCAATGGTCAAGCTGAATCATCCAATAAGTCCTTGAAGAAAGGAATACAAAAGGTCGTGGAAGACAATCCTAGGGATTGGCATAACTTATTATTGGATGTATTGTGGGCTTATAGAACTTCCCCAAGGTCAAGTACAGGACTTACTCCTTATGCCTTGGTGTATGGGCATGATGCAGTGTTACCTGTGGAAATTAATGTTAAATCGTTGAGGGTAAGATACCAAGACCGGCTGAATCCTGAGCAATACCATCAGAGTATGTGCTTGGAATTAGAAGGCATAGATGAAACCGAAATTCTGGCATTAAATAGTATTCTTTTTCAAAAGAAGAAAGCAGCCTAAAATTACAATAAGAAAGTCAAATACATTGGCTTTGATAAAGGTGATTTGGTATGGAAGACAATACTCCCAATAGGAATTAAAAGCCATAAGTTCGGTAAATGGTCACTTAACTGGGAAGGACCATATCAAATTCATAGAGTCCTGCCTTTTGGGGCATACCATTTGAGAAATTTGAATGGATACACACATTCCAAAAAGATCAATGGCAGATATTTGAAGCCTCATTTCCTAACTATTTGGGAAACACAAGGAGTAGAATAAATGGGAGGCAGAGGAATGTTGTTCCTTTAACACTGAGACTTCAGAATGTACTGTGGAAACAAAGCTCTGATCTCTCACTAATTCCTCCTCTGCAGCCTTGGCAGTATGACAAATGTTGATGTAGAAGTCGATAGTAGCTGCTGCCTGAGATAGATGACTTGAGACAGTTATACTGGATTGCTCAACAACTTTGCAGCACTGCAGGAAGCCATTTCTTATTATAGGCCTTTGTAAAGCCTCGAAAGAAATCCTTGAAAAGGATATCAGTAATTCCAGACAACTGTCTAAATCCATCAGAGGTGCAGAAGGCTTCTTACTGGAGGAAGAGGAGCTCTCAAGAATTTGTAACAAAGAGTCAGCCAAAACTAACGGCTCAGCCTCATTATTAGTTGTTGGAGAGGTAGAGGGTATGTCGAAGAGACTGGGTCTTGCTTCGAAGACATCTACTTCGTCCATGGACATGAGGGGTGCAGAAAGAGTGGTGGTCGGAGACACAGAGGACTGCATAGGGATAGAAGAAATGGATGGAGCAGCAGTCTCTATGGTCTTAGCCACCAATACGTCAAGGGAAGAAGGGCTGGAAGTAGGTAAAGGTAATAAACCATGGGTTGGAGAGCTACCAGCACCCTCTTTAGGAGAATCAGCTATCATCAAAGATGGAGCAACAGTTGGAACTTTCTTAAGGAGAGGGGAAAGAGCAAGGCTCGGAAAAGAATTGAATAGAGGTAGATCCAAAGATAAGAAAGGAAGATATGGATTTAATCCAAAGGGAAAAGGTGCAGGAATGTTTAGCCTCAAAGGGGGTACGTGGAATGTAGGCCTAGGAAGTGGGAGTATTATCTGAATGGTCTTCACATTTTGCATCTGATCAACCTCAATTGAAACTGAGGGAGTCCTCATTGGAATAATAAGCTCAGGAGTTGTTGCTGCAAAAGAAGAGAAGGACAAAGTGATGTCAAGGCTCAATACCCAAAAATTCAACAAGGGAAAACAGTAGAGGCTTTAAAGAAGTTACTTGTTTCAGAAGTGACAGCAGCAATAGGAGAGCTTCGAAGAGAGTAGTGCTCAGCCATGTGTTGCCTTCTTGCAGCATCCCTTTGAATTGTATCAGCAGCAGCAGCTTCATCTCTTAGGAATTGCTACTGTCGTCTCTTCTCAGCTCTCTCAAAGATAATTATGGCCTTGGAGTGCTCTTGTTCCACAGCCTTAGCAGCTGCCTCATGTACAGGGTCCTCGACAAAATCAGAAGGAGAGACAGTTATCTTCCTTCTCTTTTTTCTTTGTACTGGCATTGAATGGTCTTCCTCAATTTCTTTCTCTCCAATTTGGGATTCAGATTCTTCAGAAATGAGTTCCTCTACTCTGACAGTTGTCTCATGTGTGGGATCTTGGACTAAGTCAGAAGAAGGGACGGTCACTCTTTTCCTTCTTTTTAGGGGAGACTCTTGCTCTTGAGTTAATTCTTCTTCTTCTTTTTCTTTTTCTGCTTGCACCTCAAAAACTTCCTTTTCAGGCTCAAGAAAAAGTCTCATTTTCTTTTGTTGCCGTTTGCTTTTGAGGAGATTTAGAGCCTGAGTCTTTTGAGGAAAGTCTCCCTGTGAGGCACCTGCACCACCTTCACAAAAAAAGAATTAAAGATAAGACTAAAAGCATTATAAACAAGGTAAAAAGAGAATAGAGGAGGGAATATACCTTTCTTCAAGGTGGCCCAAGTAACTCTAGGAAGAGTTGAAGCAGCAGGAGCAGACTGTGCAGAGGCAGGCACATGAACTGAAGTGGTCGGAACAGTGGAAGAAGTAGCAACTCCAGCTCCTTTGGGCTTGGTGTCACGACCCAAACCCGCCCCTATGGGTTTAGCACCGTAACCGGCCAGTAATCCGAGATTACCGAAGGCCTACTGAACGGTAATACAGTAAAACAGAGTACAGGGGCATGGCAAAAGCCAATTCAGTAAATAAGCTATGTCCAATGAGCTGTGACAGTCTGTATGCCAAAAAGATTTTCCATACATTATGCAGATCAGTATACAAAACATTTACAACCATTCAGGACAGGGATCAAATCCCTATTAAACAGTACAGTAACAGACTATACAATATTACAAAAACAGCCCAAGACAGACGGGGAACATAAAACACCCTTAAGCCTTAGCTTGGTAGGCTCGGAACCTCACAGTGAGGCACGGTGGTTGGCTTGACAAAACTGGAGTTTACCCCGACGCTCCTAGCTGCGGTCTGGTGCCTAAACACCTACATATATATATGAGCAGTGAGCTAAAGCCCAGTGAATAACATAATGCGTAAAAAGGTTTAGAATGAATGTCCTTACAGTATGAAAACAGTTCATTTCAATCAGTATATTAGTTGCTCAGTACAGTAAACGGTCGTATGTAGTACATCCATTAGCATGACAGTGCAGTAAACAGTAGGTCTTAAAGACCGAACAGTAATGATGGCCATCAATCAGTAAACAATAGTGGTTCCAACATGGGAACCAAATCGATTAGACAAATCCACCCGTTCATAGACCGTCGGTGGGGCCATCCGTTCACAGAC
Organism: Camellia granthamiana; assembly: GCA_036172215.1. Classification (NCBI taxonomy): domain Eukaryota; kingdom Viridiplantae; phylum Streptophyta; class Magnoliopsida; order Ericales; family Theaceae; genus Camellia; species Camellia granthamiana. Next base: position 107,552,300 of record CM069907.1, read on the forward strand.
CGTCGATGGCAGAGATTTCTCAAACGGTAGCAGTACAGTAAACAGTAGTTGCTAAGGATGCCACAATACAGTTCAGAATATAGGACATGCATTCATTCAATAAACAATATCAGTTCAGTAAACAGTTCAGAAGATAATCATTTGAACATATCTTTACACAATTGTTACTCACAGTGTTCTGGGCTACTGTAGGCTAGAGCGTCCTCTTGGAATGCCAACCCTATACAGTTAACGGGTTGAACACACACTAAGTTTCATAGTTGGGAAAGATAATACTTAATCCCTAAATTTGCCTCGGTGTGTTCTACATCTATATCCTCTTTAAGATGCCTTAAATATGCCCTAGGAATGCCTAGGATGGAAAGAGGATGCAAAGATGCACTTTTGAACACTTAACAAAATTTTCAGAAAGCAGGGGTCTCGCTCGAGCGTGGCTGTCTACGCTCGAGCGGACATGCAGACAAAGGGTCTCCGCTCGAGCGTCAATTCCGTCGCTCGAGCGGACTGTGTGCTACAATAAAAATGCTGGATGCTCCAATTTTGCGCTCGATGGACGCTCGACCCTCGCTCGAGCGTAAGACACAAGTCCTCGCTCGAGCGTGAGTTTCCTCGCTCGAGCGGACTGCAAACTCATGCAAAGTACTGGATGCTCGCATTTCACGCTCGAGCGTAACTTCCCTCGCTCGAGCGGAAGGCACGATCACAGAGTGTACGCTCGAGCGTAGACTTCCTCGCTCGAGCGTGGGCCCAAAATCTGGAAATTCCAGATTTGAGTCCCAAACTCAAAATCAAGTTTAAAAGCATAATTTTCGGTCCTCTTGGGCTAATTTCTGGAAAAACACTTGTAAACACATAGAACAACATGATCCAAAGCTCAATTTAAGAAATCAAAGCCCAAGGGTGTTTAATTCAAACCCAATTTCAAATCATTTTTCAAGAACATGCACCAACCATGACATGCATGATTTCAAACCATTTCAAAGCTTCAATTTGATGCTCCAATGAGCCAATTGTTCCAAAAACAAGTTGAAAATATGGACTTAAGCCTAATGATGAACATGCATGTACAATTTGCCATGAACTCAACTCAAAATTCAACATTTCAACTATGCATGCATGAATTAAGCTATAATTCAACATTTTGAACCAAATCATGCCTTAGCTCTACAATGAAGCATGAATTATGCAAAAACTAGCTCAAAGACACAATCAAGAGGATGGATGATCTACCTTAGGTGTAGAATTAGAAGTGAGGGAGCTCAATTATGCAATTAACCTCCCAAAACTACAAGTCTTCAAGCAATTCCTCAAGAACAAGCCAATACACAAGATGAAATCAATTCCCTTACTTCCTCTCTCTCTAAAACCATCGGTGAGCTCAAAAAGGCTGAGGAAAATGTTTTGTTGTAATGTGTACAAGGCTGAATAGGTATTAGGTAGTGGCCCACTAAGGGCTAGTTTGGTAAATAAGGCCAACCATGCATTTGATCAATATTTTATCTAATTTAATCAAACCAAATCACTTTTCAGATAAATATACCATAAAATCACATAAATTATGATGATCGTGAAACCCTAAACGATTTCCGGTTCGGCCGCCGATAAGGCCTTCAATTAGCAGTTTAAGCATATAACCATGAACAGATAATTACACAATCAAACAGATAAAATGCAAATTAACATATATATATTCAATCAATTCAGTTCCAGTTTTCAGTCAGTCAATTCAGTATTTTATCCAGCTCAATTACCAGTCATAATCAGTTCAGTTTAACGGTAATCGGTGGTGAGGGTTATTATACTTGGGCACATCCAACACTGTCAGTAGGTCTTGTGGGGAAATAGCCAAGTACACTTCCATATTGGTCATCCACTAGTTTTGATATCTCTTCAAAATGTTACCTTGAGGAAGGAAGTGGGTATACTCAAAATCGATTAAGTCCTGTATAAATTTGGAAGTTGCCTCTCCAGTCTGGACCTTCGAACTTTCACATCCCTTGTGGTAAGACTTAGATTGGTATTATTACAAAGGGGTATTGGGACTCCCTGAGAGAAGCCAAATTGTCTAGCAAATTGTGCAAGACAACAGGACTCAGCAATGCATTTGTAAGCTCTGGTGTTCATGGTCCCAATGAACAATTCTCTGGGGATTAAAATGGAAGCCCATATATCTTTGTGAGCAGGTGAGGCACAGAGCCTATCATTTAGGAAATTCTTCAACCAAAGTGGGCCAATAGTAGGGGGTTTGAAGGGACGAAAGCAATAGGAAGGAGGAGAAGTTGGAAGTTGGTGGAGGAAAGAGAAGTAAAAAGCAAAAGTAGAAGGATAAAGTGAAGTATTGGCTAGCCTCATGCCATGAGTAGGAGGGTCTGGTACAAAAAATTTAAGGCATTTGGATTGCAACTCAGGAAAATAAGCAAAAAGCCAAAGCTGAAGAATCCAAATCGGCCCCCCTTGATTGACATCTAAGGGTTTCTCACAGAAAAGAGAGCAGGCTCTATATACGTGGCTTAGAACGTATGGGGCTAAAGCTACCCTCTTCTGTAAAACAAGGGTTTTGGCAAGAGGGGAAAATTCAGGCATAATTCTTTGAGAGGAGGTGCAAAAAAGGAACTTGCAAAGCCAATATAATAAGAAAGAGAAGAATTCCCTATCGGTCATAGGACCCTCTCTTCTATTCTCAGCCTTGACAAAATCACTATAGGATGAGTTAAGAGAGGGAAGGGAAAAAGGGACTGCTAGGTCAGGATAATCTAGTCCAATGGGAGTTCCAATGGGAGATAATCCTAAAAGATGGCAAATGTCAAGAACAGTAGGGGCCATCATCCCACATCTAAATTGGACGAAATTAAAAACAGAATTCCAAAAACACAGAGCAGCAGGAATTAAGAAGGGGTCCTCTGAGATGGTTAACCTGGATAGTCGGAGGGCGTCAAGGAGGCAGAGTTCTTGAAGGTCCAGGGTCCTACTAGGGACAACTCGATCATACCATTCTTGCCACTCCGGTCTCACCGTGGGCCAGCATCGGTGGAGACGGTTCGTCTTCCAGTTCCTCCAGTCAAGGCCATCTTCGTAAAGGAGACAATGGTCTTCCAAACGAGGATATAGGGCTGGAAGCTCAATAAGAACCTCCTTGAATATGGGGCCAAGCACATAGTCTTGTTGCACATGACGACGAGGGATAAAGATGCGTCCGTCGATGGCACTTTTCTCCCCAGCCTTGTACTTTTCACATTCTGCATCAATGAGCCTTTTCAGGGCTACAGATGGGCTCATACGCTCTACAACTGGCACTTTCAATGAAGAGGAAGCCATTGATAGAACGCTTTCTCAAAGGACGAAGCTGGGAAAGGGAGTAGAAAGAAGTGGGAGATGAATAGAGATAAAGGGTTTGTATGTTGAGCGAGCAAGAGATTTCAGAATGCGAAATAAAAGGGTTTCAAAAGCCTTTATATCTAAAAGATACATCGCGTAAATTCGTTAAGTACTAAAAGTATGAATACGAAGAATTTCCTTCAATATTGATACTCTTGGAGGGAAAAACACATCCCAGATGTTGATACCAGCTTCGAAGTAGAATATTTGGATTCGAAGCCAGATTTTGGCGCCAAAAGTCAAATAACAAATGGCTTCGAAACTAAGAAGCCAGCTTCGAAGCACATTCCATGCTTAGAGATGTAAGAATACTCAAGTATTCATTTACTTCGAAGGGGATTAAAAACCTGTTTTAGGTTTCTTAATGAAAGTAATGTCCTTCGAAGTGAAACTTGAGACCCTGTGAGGATAGGAATTGGTATTCAAAACATAACACACCAGATTTTGGCGCCAAAAGTCCAATAACAACGGCTTCGAAACTAAGAAGCCGGCTTCGAAGCATATTCCGTACCCAATGGATGCAAGAATGCTCAAGTATTCGTTTACTTCAAAGGGATTAAAGACCTGTTTTAGGTTTCTCAATGAAAGTGATGTTCTTCGAAGTAAAACTAGAAATCCCTTAATAATGGAAATTGGCATTCGAAACATCAAAACCAATAGTTGGTTTATATATATTCAGAAAAGTTGTCTTTTCGAACTAAAATAGTGCAGCCCTCAAAAGGAGCTTCCATATTTTTGAAAGTATGGACTGTTGTTCAAGACAAAAAGATTAATTTAAAACTAATTGATCATACTAAATCATTGACCATATGTTGGTTATGATTGAAATAATTTTTGAAGAGTAAGGTTGTTAGATTCGAAGCATGGATCCTAAATGGAAAAACAACAAAAAACTATCTACTGCATTCCATAAATTGGAAAAGTTCATGGTCATTTTTGTTAATATTCATTTAAAATGATTGAATCCAAGTTCGAAGAAAAAGATTGTTCAGTTCGAAGCTCTGAAATTGCTTTTGAAGACAAATGGAGACAAGATCAAACCATATCAAACAAAGAGAAGTCTTAGTGGTATTAAAGCAAAAGCAGTTACATCGAATGGCACTATTTGGGTACAAACTCCAGCTCATAAAAATAGGGAATGGAATAAATAACAAGATCATGAAATTTAGTCCAACTATGATCAATGAACTTCTGTTCTTTCTTTATTCTGTCCTCTATTTCTTCTAACATTGGCTGCATGAGTTGATGTGCTCTCACTTCGTAAAAGAGTTCTTCAGCCTTTATTTCGAAAGTTGTTTCTCTCAATCCTTGTTCCAATTCGTCTATATCCAAGTCATCCTAGTATGCAGAATCTTTATTATTGAAATCATCAAATTCTTCAATAAAGTTTTTTGCTTCGTACTGGGCATGAATTCGAAGGGACGAAAGTTGGTCTAAAGATTGTGTGGTGGTCATAGAGGCCCGATGCCAGTGGAGAAGCAATGGAAGTTGGTCCAAAAACATGTGAAGCTCTGCTTGGGCGAGAGGGTTGAGGACGTGATTCCAAGTCAGAATATCACAAGCCCATTGAAGGTTCTTAAGAGGGACTTTATCCTCAAGAACATTGAAAGGCAAGTGGGAGAAAGCCGCGAGCAAAAGTTGAGCTTGCTTCCGCTCAGCCGGAATAGGGGAAGGTGGTGGTTTGTAAGGTGGAAAGACCTTATCCGCGGAGAGGACAAGCCTCAGTTTCTCTATCCAGCAAGGATTTGGCGGAAGAAAAGGTGTGGATGCTTCTATCTGAGGAGGTGGAGCAAGGGCAGAAGGAACAAGGACGTTGATATAATCAAGCCAGTCAGAAGAACAAATCTTCGCCTTCTGGGCTAAGAATGATAGATTGTACCCTTATGCCTCTTCTGGGTGTCGGGCGACATGCACTGTCTTTGTAGGCATGGAAGATGTATACCATGCCACAAGCAGATTCTCCTTCAAACTGCGTCGGTGGTCAATGGGCACGTAAGGATAGACCACCGAGCTTCGCGCATAGGAAGGGAATTCTAAAGGGTCAGTAAACTCAACGAAGTGATGGTTAATTTGCTCCCTTAAATCACAGGCCTCGGGTTTTGACCAGTTTGTCCAGTCAGAAGCCCCAAAAGAGGAAGAAGTTGCAGCCTTATCCCATGTAGAGGGTTGTGAAGAAAAACTTCCCATATCCATATTTGCAACTTTCTGAATCAAACGATTGAGAGCAGTTTGTTCGTAGTCTGAGGATGAGTCAGAAGAAGACCTTCCAATGTCCATATTTGTAAGTTTCTGAATCGAAGGATTAAGGGCAATATGTTCGAAGTCCAAGGGTTGATAATCTGCAAAGGCATCCATGACCTGAATATAGAAGGGTGGGTAAAGGTGGCTAATTAATGCATGGAGGTTCTTTCGAGGAGGAACAACATCATCATATGACTCTTCGTGTGCTCGATCAATGAAGGGGATAATTGATTCGGCCATATAAAAGTGTACCAGTCTGTTCGAATACTAAGGTGGTGGAGGTGTTCAAAAGATTGAAGGGGAGTTTAATACAGATGATAAATGACAGTTGTATTTCTGGAAACCATGTACGTTCTAAGACGTGGGAAAAGACTTTGATCCACTAATATCACCAAGTATTGGGTATATTAGTGCGGAGGGTAATGTTGGCTACATATTTTGTACAAGCCAATTACAATTCGACGCGTGGCGAAATAAGGGTAATATATGAAGACTATTCAGGTTCTCGATCCTGATCATACACGTGGCAGTTAGTATTGGTTATTAAGAGATCTGAGTAGCAGCGGGTCAACAAAGAGATATAAAGTGACGTGGCTTCAACGGTTACTCACATTTCAGATTCAAATTTAGGAGGGAAGCTTAACTGCAAGTAATGGCGTAATTGAGCTAATATTGGGGCAACATGATCGATGATCATGGAGGAGCAGTTCGACGGTTGAAAGTACAATTTGATGGTCATCATTGAGCAGTATAAATAGTAAATAAGGCCCCTGAAAAAGCCCCTACACTCAGATCCAAAAAACCAGTCCTTTATACTTATTTTCCTTTCCAGCTTTACATTTACAGTTTTTACATTTACAGTTCTTTACATTACTGTACTTTAAAATTCCTGCACTGCACTTCGTTTCATAGGAGTAGTTCCAAGTAGATTTGCTGTAAACCACTACGAGGCTGAGTTTGGATCATTGTAAGTCTTTTCATCTTAATGAAATACTTCGACTGTTCTTCAATTCATTGTTATCTGTTTAATTCTCCTAAGTCAAGCCACCAGTAAAAGTCCTCTTCATTGAGGCTGAAATAATTAAAACACAATCGTCTGATAATTGGTTGGCAATTAATTTTCTGTAAGGACTAATTATCCTTGCTGGCACGCTCGTAATTACAAAAATAACCTTCGCAAGCCAAAAAGCCAACAGATACATTTGATTTTAAATTTAAATTTCATTTCAAATAAGGAAAATTAAATACATTGTTTTCTTTGCAAATAAAAAATAATCCATTTCAAAAGCAAAATTATCAATTTGATAAAATATAAACTAATTTGATAAAAAATAATGTCATAAAGTTATTTTTAAATTTTTTAATATTATTTCTATACACTAAAGATAAAATTATATAAAAGTAACAAATCTTTTACATTTTTACATTTTACTTTTTTATTAAATTAATTTTTAGTATATGTTTGGATGATGTAATGAGTGGTTGTTTATGTTGATATTTTTAGATGGTTATAATGTAATAGATGGTTATTTTTGTTATTAACAAGATATTTTTAGATGATTATCATATAATGGATGGTTATTAGACTTTTAATGTATAATCGATATGCTTAATATATGAAATACTTTTAGTTTTAGATTTTTTGATTTAATGAATTGGTTTAATTATAACATCAAAATTGTTGTCATGCTTAACTTTTGAAAAAATAGAAACTAACTAACAAAAATAAATATAAAAAAATTAATTTAAAAATATTATTTCTACCATCCTAAAAGATAAAATTATATAAAAATGATATGTTTTTAATTTTTTTCATCAATTTAATTTTTAGTTCTTACAAAAAAAAATTTTTTTGAAAATCAAACCAAATAGAATTTTATAACCAAGAAAGTGCTAACATTATTTATTAAAAATATATCATTATATTTCAAATAACATACAAGTTAACTAATACAACATAAGTTGTATGACGATTTTACCCTTGAAATGGACCATTTACAAAGAAAACATCTTTGATTGTCTTTATTTGAAATAATATTCAAAATTCAGGATCAAACGTATATAATTAAAAAGTCAGAGAACAAAGTGATACAAATCCCAAATTATCGGACTGTTGTTGTAATTTGCCCATAAAAATATAGATAAATTACAAATACATCCACTAATATTTTACTTAAAATGAGATTGTCTTCTATGGTTTGAGAAATTATAAATATCTCATTTTTCAGTATTTTTTATTTAACAAAATTAACAAAAAAAAAAAAATTCTAACTGTTCGCCTATCCAATAACAAAATTATTTGAATTGTTAATTGAAATATATTGTTGACATTATTAAAAAAATATTAATTGATTTGATGATTTATTAATAAAATAGATTTTTTATTATATAATTATAAATTTGAAGGGAAGAGATGTAATTTTCAAAATTGCAAAAGTCAAACAAATCTTAGAGAATGTATTTATAATTTATTTAAAAATATTTTTGAATAAATTATAAATACACCACCTGATATTTGTTTAAAATATGATTTGTCATATCTAGTTTTGAAAATGATATTTTACTCCTTAAAATTTCTAATTATATAATAAATGATAATTTTTATTAATAAATTATTAAACTTATTAATAATTTTTATTATTATGAAAATTTTATTTTAATTAATAATTTATATAAATTTATTTGTAATTTATCTAATATGTTTTCACTGTGCCTTTGAAATGGGATTTTTCCTAAAAATTCGGAGATAGTGGAGTCCATGTCCAAGTGAATGGAGAAATTATTATTGTTCTCGGAGCAAATTTAAGTGGTGCTTCAGCCACATTATTAAATTTGGCATGTAAGAGTTAAGAGATTTTTTATTTATTTATTTTATTTTAATTACAAAAAAATAAAATAAATTAAAATTAATAAAATAAAATATTATATTTAAATTATAATTATTTTATTTTTTCTCTCACAAAAGTTAAAAAATAAAAAAATTATTTAAAACGAGATTTTTTAATCTCAAACTAAAATAGTCAAAAAAAAATTAAAAAGTTAAGTCTCCTCTAAACAAAACCTAAATATGATTAGTTGAAACAATAAATCTTAGACAACTGAATATTTGTTTAAGGGTTCGTTTGGGATGTGAGTTAGTTTTTTGATTTTTGATTTTTTTACTATTTTAGCTTAGGATTAAAAAGTTTCATTTGAAATAAGTTTTTTTTGACTTTTTTTAATTTTTATGAAAAAAATAATTATAATTATAATTTAAATTTAATATTTTATTTTATTAAAATTTTAAGGGAGACTTATTTATAAGTCCTATTTCAGACACTGTGGGGGCCGAATATTGGGAGACGTAAATAGACCAAATAATTGGACCAGGAAAGTCAAAATATATACATCGCATTCGGCCCAATTTGGCCAAATAGCTGGTTGAGTAAGGGGTCGAGTGGAAAGCGGTTTGCAGTTAAAGAAGCCGAATAAACAGTTATACGGCGAATCGAAAGTGGGCCCAGCCCCGAGGTCCAAAAAAGAAAAGATATAAATAAAAGAATATCAGCCAGAAAGAGGTATGTAAGAATCAATACACTTAACTTAAAATACAAGTAATCTAGAGAGTAGAGACTGACTTGTCCGTCGGAGTGCTAATTCCGGCACCCCCGACCGGAGTATTTATTCCATTTCAGGTTAACAGCAGAGGAACACGAGCGTCCCCCAAGATCAGAAGAGTATTTTCAGAACCACTTCTCCACAATTGGCGCCATCTGTGGGAATACTCAAGCACATCCATGGCGGGCGTGACGGAAGATCCTCCGATAGTCGCTGTCGACCCTACGCCGCAAGATGAAACTACTCCAAGCAATATGCTTGGGCCAGAGAATATTACCGCAAGAAGGGCCTTGAACTTCGGTTCACCCTCGACATCACCACATGAGGCAATGCAAGCGATTATGGAGCAAGCAAAGCAAAACGAACAGAGGTTGGAGAACATGATCGTTGAGAACGAACGTCTCCATCAAGATTTGGCCTTAGAAGTGGCGAAGTCCAAACAAGCTGTACGTCAAGATCCGGAACGACCTCTGAGGGCAGGTGGTCGACGACCTCGAGCCCGACAACAAGACACTGACAGTGACTCTGACTCATTATCCCTGAAGCCCAAAAAGAATGGTCGACTCGAAGCTACCAGTTCCTCTAAAGAGAGTATACGTATAAGGCATAAGCGAAGAAGAAACAGTTCAGACGAAGAAGACCAGCATAATCCCTTTGTGCGACGGATCGCAAGGGCGATTCTGCCCAAAAAGTTCAAAGCTCCGTCGTTCACTCTCTATGATGGAAAATTAGACCCCATCGATCACATCTGTCACTACAAGCAAGCCATGACATTGCATGTAGACAACGAGGCTCTCATGTGCAGAATATTTCCGAGCAGTTTAGGACCACTGGCTGTCAGGTGGTACTATAAATTGGAGCCAGCTTTGATCAAGAGCTTCCACCAACTCCAAAAATCCTTCAGGGCAAAGTTCATCACTAATGAGGTCCAGCCAAAGCAAGCCGATTCCCTTTGGGCAACGCAGATTCAACCGGGGGAAACCCTTTATGTGTATTTGGCGTGGTATTAGGAGTGTTTTAATCTAGTAGATGATGCTTGCAACGACTCCATGGCCATCACCGCTTTCAAAATGGGTTTGCATCTTGACAGTGCTCTCCGTAGCTCCTTGACTAGAAGACCCCCTAAAAAGTCTGGTCGTTGATGAAAAAAGTTGAAGAATACTGCAAAGTGGAGGATGACGCATTGCGGGTTGAAGCCGGAAACGTGGCCAACAAGACGGCCCTTTCTGAAATTGCTTAGCCGTTAAATTCTGTACCACCTCAGAGCCCTGAACCATGGCATCGGGCTAAACGAGACAAGAAATGAGATTCTCGCCGATCAAGCGACCAATGCTCCCACCGAGCAAATGAACAACTGCAAGTCGATAGCAGGCGCACAAGGCGCGCCGACAAGAAATATATGGAGTTGTCAGAGCCGATCAGCGCGGTTATGTCCAAAATCCAAAACCTTCTGTTCTTCAAATGGCCGTCCAAAATGGTGGGACCTCCCGACACGAGAAGATGGGATAGACGGTACGAGTATCACAAAGACCATGGCCATGATACTGAGAGTTGTTATGCATTGAAGGATCACCTGGAGGAATTGGTACAAGATGGTCAGCTACAACAGTACGTCCGAAAAGGCAACTTAACCAAAGCAATAGCCTTAAGATAGGATTCCTCTCCACTCGGCGTGATCCACATGATTTACAGCCTGCCAATGTCATCCGCGGTGCATACGATTCAGTCGAATCCCGACCCTCAAAATCAACTCACACCGGCTAAACGGCCCCATGAAGCTGCGAGCATTGCTTTGATGATTCAGATTTGGCTGGAGTGACACTTCCCCACATCAATCCCTTGGTAATCGAGTTACGCATAAACCGATTCACCGTTGAGCGCGTACTCATTGATCCGGGGAGCACATCGAAAGTTATGTATTACAAGACATTCACCAAACTCGGCTTCTCCGAATCGGATCTCTTTCCGGCTCCTTATCCACTATTCGACTTCAACGCCAATCCAGAATACCCGTTAGGGAAAATCACACTACCCATTCGAGCGGGCTCCCGAACAGTGGATGTGAAATTCTTGGTCGTCAAGCTGCCATCACCGTATAATCTCATCATGGGGTGAACTTGGTTGCATACTATGCAGGCCGTGCCAAGCACCTATCATCAGCTGCTACGCTTCCCGACAGAACGCGGCATTGAGCAAATCTGTGGTTCCCAGAAGTCGGCACAAGCATGCTATCTTCTTGCTGGAAAGATGCCAAAGGAGTTGCAAGTGAACTCTATTGAGGTGCCGGATTGGAAGAGCCTCGACGATGTTGGGTGGCTCCTAAGTGAAAAGGCCACAGAAGCCCTAGATCGAGTTGAAATCGACGGAAACCCAGACAGGTTCTTCATGGTCGGCGTCTCCCTGAATCAAGCTGACAGACAGCAGCTAATTTCCTTCCTGCTCAGCAACCTTGATGTCTTTGCGTGGACTCCATACGAGATGCCGGGTATAGATCCGTCTGTTTCGCAGCATCGTTTAAATGTTGACCCTAAATGCAAGCCGATCATTCAGAAAAGCCGGCGGTCAGCTGCAGAGCACACTGCCGCCGTTGTTGAAGAAGTTGACAGGTTGCTTGACGCCGGGGCAATCAGGGAAGTGACCTACCCTACATGGCTCTCTAATACTGTGGTTGTGAAGAAGAAAAATGGGACTTGGCGAGTGTGCATTGATTTCACGGACCTAAACAAAGCCTGCCCCAAGGATTGTTTTCCCTTGCCAAGAATTGACCAACTTGTAGATGCGACGGCACGCCATCAGCATATGAGCTTCCTCGATGCTTACAGAGGCTACCATCAAATCGCCATGCATCCGGAGGACCAAGACAAAACTGCATTCCTCACCCCAAGAGGAACTTACTACTATAAGGTTATGCCTTTTGGGCTGAAGAATGCAAGGACAACTTACCAAAGACTGGTCACTGCCATGTTCAAGGAGCAACTCGGCCACACTATGGAAGTGTACATTGATGACATGGTGGTCAAATCCAAAGAAGAGCAAACTCATCTAGCCGATCTGGAAGAGACATTCGGCATTTTACGCAAATACAAAATGAAACTGAATGCTTCCAAATGTGCATTTGGGATCGGCTCTGGCAAATTCTTGGGTTACATTGTCAATCACAGAGGAATCGAAGCCAACCCGAGGAAAATCATAGCAATCTTGGAGCTCGGCTCCCCTCGTTCAGTAAAAGAGGTTCAAAAGTTGATGGGGATGGCCGCTGTACTCAACAGGTTCATCAGTCGGTCTACAGATCGCTGCTGACAATTCTTCCATACACTACGGCAGGGCAAGGCTTTTGAATGGTCCGTCGAGTGTGAAGTTGCTTTCAACGGCCTCAAAACCTACCTCCGATCAGTTCCACTCTTGACAACACCTTCGGCAGGTAACCCGCTAATTTTGTATCTGGTAGTTTCCGACCGGGTCGTCAACGCCGTACTGATAAAGGAAGAGGGGGAGCAGCGGCTAGTATATTATGTGAGCAAGGCAATGGTCGACACCGAAACACACTACCTTCCGTTGGAAAAACTCATCCTAGCCCTAGTCATGGCGGCAAGAAAACTGATGCATTACTTCCAGGGACATAGCATCGGGGTGCTAACAGATTACCCCCTCCGATCAGTACTACGTAGTGCAGAAGCATCAGGACACATTTCAAAGTGGGTTCTTGAACTCGGCCAGTACGATATTCAGTTTCTACCTAAAACCTCAATCAAGGGATAGGTGCTTGCCGACTTTGTGGCCGAATTCACTGGGGGTCTTGCCGACTTCAAGTCTGATGAAATTCGACCTAAGTCGAAATGGAGAATTTATGTTGGGGGTATTTGGCAGTTGTACTGTAATGGATCATCCAATCAATGGGACAGTGGAGCCGGAGTAGTAATCATGGCTCCCGATGACGCAATAATTGAGCAGGCCATCAAACTCGGCTTCGAAGCATCAAATAACGAAGCCGAACGAAACCCTTCTAACCGGTTTGCGAAATGCACATCTTCTGGGTGCTCGGCGTTTGCTTGTATTTTGCAATTCAAAACTGGTGATCAATCAACTAAAGGGGGAGTACGCGGCAAGAAATGACCGTATGGCGGCTTACATAAAAATGGCTAACTTCTTGCTGGCAAAATTTGACCATCATGAATTGAATCAGATAACATGTGATCAGAACACACATGCAGATGCCCTAGCTTGCCTAGCCTCCGCCATTAACTCAGAGATTAAACGGACCATCGAAATAGGTTTCATCCCGGAGCCGAGCATTAGCCCTTCGGAGGAAGTCCAGGTCAATGTCATAGAATCTGGACCAAGTTGGATGGATCCCATTGTTGCATTCCTATCTTCCGAACAGCTCCTAGAGGACAAGAAAGAAGTGCACAAGCTGCGAAACAAAGCCTTGCGATACTACTTGGATCCGCAAGGAAAGCTTTATAAAAAATCCCTTTCTGGTCCATACTTGGAATGAGTGCATCCGAACAAAGTCGAAAAGCTTCTGATTGAAATACATGAAGGCAGTTGTGGCGCCCATTCTGGCAGGCGCTTTTTGGCTCATCGAGCCGTGACATAGGGGTATTACTAGCCGACAATGAGAGCCGATGCCGAATGTTACGTGAAAAAGTGTGAACAGTGCCAGAAGTTCTCTCTTTTGACCTACCTACCTGCTGAAGAGTTAAGCTCCATAACCAGTCCTTGGCCGTTCGCCTAATGGGGACTTGACATCGTCGGACCACTGCCTCGTGCCCCGGGTAAGAAGTGATTTTTGATTGTCGCGATAGATTATTTTACAAAATGGGTAGAAGTGGAGGCACTAACGCACATCCGAGATACCGACATGAAGCGTTTTGTATGGAGAAATATCATAACACGATTCGACATTCCAAGAGCACTTATTTCAGACAACGACACCCAGTTTGATTGTGGCGTCTATCGAAAGTTATGCAACAAGTATGGTATTCGGCCTTACTTTTCCACGCCGGCTTATCCACAAAGCAATGGTCAAGCTAAGCCTCTAACAAATCCATCTTGGACGGCATCAAGAAGAGGCTGGAGAAAGCTAAAGGCAAATGGGTCGAAGAATTGCCAAGTGTGTTGTGGGCTCATCGAACTACTTTAAGGCGGTCTGCTGGGGAAACGCCGTTTGCTCTATGCTTTGGGACCCAGGCAATCATACCCCTGGAGATCGACCTCCCAACCTTGAAATCGAAATTTTTTGATATGGGCCATAACGACATGATGCTAGCCTTGGATTTGATTCTGATTGAAGAACGAAGAGACCATGCCCTTGCATCCATGGCACGGTATTAGCAGCAGCTTGCTAAGTCGTATAATCAACGTGTTCAGCTGCGCCACTACACATCAAGAGAGTTGGTCCTAAAGAAAGTACTCCCAGCTGCCAGGAAACTGGCAGATGGAAAATTGGGTCCTAACTGGGACGACCCCTATCAGGTCGATTCGATCGCGGGAGTATGGGCATATCGGCTCAAAGACATGTCTGGAAGGAGTTTGCCACGGCCTTGAAATTCAATACACTTGTGTAAATTTTATCATTAAACCCGACCTGTGGGGAATGATACTAGTTTTGAATGGTTCACCATGTACATATTTCATTTTTGTAATGCAAAGTTTGCCGTTTCCTCATTGCACAATTTGGTTCAAACGCCTCTGGATTCGGAGCGCCCTTCGTGGATATCACGATTGGCCAATAAGTCTCCGGATTCGGAGCCCCATCTGTGCAAGACACTTTTGGGCCGATAAAACCTTCGGATTCGGAGCGCCCTTTGTGGATATCACGATTGGCCAATAAGTCTCTAGATTCGGAGCCCCATCTATGCAAGACACTTTTGGGCCGATTAAGCCTCCGGATTCGGAGCGCCCTTCGTGGATATCACGATTGGCCAACAAGTCTCTAAATTCGGAGCCCCATCTGTGCAAGACACTTTTGGACTGATTAAGCCTCTGGATTCAGAGCGCTCTTTGTGGATATCATGATTGGCTAACAAGTCTCTGGATTCGGAGCCCTATTTGTGCAAGACACTTTTGGGCCGATTAAGCCTCCGGATTCGGAGCGCCCTTCGTAGATATCACGATTGGCCAACAAGTCTCTGAATTCGGAGCCCCATCTGTGCAAAACATTTTTGGGCTAATTAAGCCTCCAGATTCGGAGTGCCCTTTGTGGATATCACGATTGGCCAGCAAGTCTCCAGATTCGGAGCCTCATTTGTGCAAAACACTTTTGTGCCGATTAAGCCTCCGGATTCGAAGCGCCCTTCGTGGATATCACGATTGGCCAATAAGTCTCCGGATTCGGAGCCATTCGGAGCCCCATTGGGGCATAACACACTTTGGCCGAATAAGACTCCGGATTCGGAGCGCCTTTCATGGATATCACGATTGGCTAAGATTTGTCTCTGAATTCGGAGCCTCATTTGTGCAACACTTTGGGGCCGATTAAGACTTCAAATTCGAAGCGCCCTTTGTGGATGCCACGATCGGCCAAGATTAAGCCTCAAGATTCGGGCCGAATAAGACATCTTCGGGCCGAATAAGACTCCGAATTTGGAGTGCCTTTCGTAGATATCAAGATTGGCCAATATTTAAATCTCCGAATTCGAAGCCAGAGCCGTGCATAGCACGTTTGGGCCGAATAATACTCCAGATTTGGAGCGCCCTACATGAAAGTTAAAGCATACAGATTCAAAGTGAAATGCTTCGTTAAGATTGAGTCGGCAAAAGCTATGTATTTCATTAAATGCCTAAAGCATACAGATTCAAAGTGAAGTGCTTAATTACTTTGAGCCAGCACAAATTGTATTTCATTAAATGCCTAAAACACGCAAACATTTAAAAACAGGGTATTTTATTAAATTAACCAAAATAACTAATAATTACATCCAGTTCAGTACATTGGAGCATTTACAATACGTTCAGTTCTATTCGGCATCACCCTCGTCATCGCTCTTCTCAATTTCGAAAGCGCCATAAGGAAAATGTTGACGTTGGTATAATGGCGACGCCGATTCAACTCCCATTTCTTGGAGAGCCTCTGCGGCTTGAAGAGCCTTGATCCACCCATGCCTAAGCCCTGGTTCTCGCATCGGCAGACCTCATCTGCGAGTTTCTCTTTGGTCTTGTCTATCTCGACTTTCTGGCCGTCGTGGAAGCCTTTTTCATAACCCATGGTCCTTGTAATTTCTATGGCAAACATATTTACCGTATCTCAATTGGCAATGGTGTGACTTAACAGCCGTTGGGTCACTCTCTCCTCCACGACCGGGTTAGATTGACCTGCCGCACGCGACTCGGTGGTCTGAGCCTTTTTGAGCTCCCTGAGCTCACGTTCGGCCTTCTTCGCGTGAGCCTCCAAACTTCGAATTCGTTCGTCTTTCTTCTCTATTTCTTGTCGGGCGGCCCGCAGGTGCATACTGACTTCATAAGCGGTATACAGCCCTTTCACTGCCCCATGGATGCCCTCTCGAAATACTTCGAAATCCTGTCGACCAACTATCGACTGCTGGACTTCCGGTGGAAAAATCTGTCGAGCGAACTCAACTGCTACACTTGGTTCGTTAACAATGGAGTCCGCCTCCATCATTGGTTTATTCCCCATAAAAACCGTAAAACTCAACGGTCACGGCGTCGCGTCGGGCTCATTTCTCGGTCGCGGTCACAGTGAGCTTCCCCGTTGCTGTTTTTCTTTTCGGGGTGATCTGCTTCGACGACTTGGGGGCTGATGTTTTTCCCGTTCCTTGGACGTCCTACCTCCTGCGCGTGTGGGCTCGCTGCTGCGATTCATTTCAATGTTTAGCTCAGCCAATGTTCGCCCTTCTCCTCTGCTGTTGAAGAACAGTCTACTTGACATCCGCGTTAATCTGACCTTCCGCAACAAACTGGTTTCAATCGAGTATAAACACAATAAGTGGAGTTATGGGTGCGAAGAACCCACCCCATTTATCCTTAACACATGCAGCGCTTCCGAGGCGGTTTCATTAATTACTGACGGTTGGACATAGAGCCAATAGATCTGGCCGCAACCACTCCATGAACTCATGGTATTCAGCCTTTGGAGTTCATAAACTGGCTGGGGCAAGGACAGATTTATTAATCTGATTGGTTATTCCACGATGGTAAATTAGTCGCCTAGGCGAAGTGCCGATCGATATGTGCCGCAGCCATTATATTAACTCATGGTATTCGGCCTTTGGAGTTCATAAACTGGCTGGGGCAAGGGCAGATTTATTAATCTGATCGGCTATTCCACGATGGTAAATTAGTCACCTGGGCAAAGTGCCGATCGATATGTGCCGCAGCCACTTCATGAACTCATGGTATTCGGCCTTTGGAGTTCATAAACTGGCTGGGGCAAGGGTAGATTTATTAATCTGATTGGCTATTCTATGATGGTAAATTAGTCGCCCGGGCGAAGTGCCGATTGATATGTGCCGCAGCCACTCCATGAACTCATGGTATTCGGCCTTTGGAGTTCATAAACTAGCTGGGGCAGGGCAGATTTATTAATGTGATCAGCTATTCAACAATGATAAATTAGTCGCCTGGGCGAAATGCCGATCGATATGTGTCGCAGCCACTCCATGAACTCATGGTATTTGGCCTTTGGAGTTCATACTGGCTGGGGCAAGGGCAGGTTTATTAATCTGATTGGCTATTTTACGATGGTAAATTACTGAATTACCTAATTATCTAATTGTCAAGTGTACACGAATGTTTTATCTAAAGAAGCAAAAAGCAATACTATGCATCAATAGAAAACTAAGCACAAGTAATAGCAAAGTACAAGGGAAATTTTCATTAGTAAATTGGGCAGAGACTGCAGCCATTTTACATGTGAAAACTACTAGATAAAAAGCTACAAGTTTGTGGGCAAATACCTAGCAAAAACTTAAAAATTGTAGCCACACATAAAAACTACTAAACAAAAAGCTGTAACATTACATTCAAAATCTTTAAACAAAAATAACTACTGTCGCCCTAATCAATCCTTAGAGTCAGACTCCAGTGGCTCAACATCCACTTGCTCGTATGGAATCGGCACAGCCAATGTCACATTAGCAGTATCAAGGGCTTTGAGCCAGCCGTGTTTGAATCCCCGATTCTCGAATTTGGAGACTTCTTCCACATAATTGGCGAGGGCAGCGCTTTGCCCAACCTCATACGCCTTCGAAGCCTCAGAATCAGCTACTTCTTTCGCTGCCTTCGATTCTGCCAAGTCTGCCTCAAGTTTGGCGATCGCCTCTTGGGCTAACTTGAGCGCAGCTTCGCTCGCATTCGTCCTCTGCTTGGCAGCCAATCTGAGCTGGTCTGCATTTCTAGCCCTCTCCATCTCGGCCTCGGCCCTTGCAGCTTCCATTTTCACCCTCGCCGCTTTGAACTCGGCCCGGCTTCTTTGGCCCTCAATTTCGGATTGTAAACGGCCAAGTCGTGCGGCGGCGTCATGCTGACGACGGCCTATCTCGGCTATTCTCCCGACCGTCTGCAAAACAGGAAATTAAAACCAAAACAATATTTGCATAAAGGGAAAAACAAGGTCAAGGTATATACCAGAAGAGCCGATTGAGCGGCTAACGCTATTGCCAGCAGATCGGGTTCTGCCCGGAAAGCTGCCTTGTCAGCTGGCAATGAGATGGACATAGCCACGCTCAGCGCGACGGCTGGGTCTTTAATAGCCGAAGCGTCAGAGGAGATCGGTGTGTTTTTTATGTTTGGTTGAATGACAAAAGGCACAATCACATCCGACTCCTCTAAACGCGGCCGTTTGTCAGCACGGTTTTCTTCTAAGCCGGTCTTGTCCTCGGCAGGACGCTTCTCTGCTCTTTGCTCAGCCTCTTGATCGGCCTGCACAACCGCCTCGGACTCGGCACTTGGGTTTTCAGCCGTTTCCACCTCGATAACAGGCAGGGAGGGCTGAGCAGGTGGCATAACCGCCTCGGACTCGGTATGTGGCAATTCAGATCGAATGGCCTCTGCTCTTTGCCGCGCGACCATTTTTTCCGCGTTCTTCTTCTTGGCGAGTTGTGTGAGGCTTAACCCAGCCATCTCTTCGGGGTATGTGCCGGGAAGGTCTTCTAAGCCGATGAAAATGTCATCAAACGGAAGATCCTCTTGGCCCGAAGTAGAGGGAAGGTCGTCAGAATTGAGGCCGGCCTCCTCGAAGGCCAACTTCAGAGCCTCGTCTACTTCGGCTTCGGCTTCGTCTACCTCAGCTACTTCCACTTGCTCTGAATCGGACCCCTCGAAACCAACTTGCCGCAAGTTTTTGAAGTCGGCCAAAATAAGAGCTGTAAGGAACTCTTCACCCTTCGAAATTGGGATGTTTTCTGCCGCCGAAAATGTTGTATATGTCAGCTCATAGCGAAGAAGAATGTGGGCTGCCTCCATTGTTTTTGAAGACTTGGACGGCCGAAGTATTTCAGCGCGACTTTGATCTCTGAAAGAATGGCGTCGTAGGTCGAGGTCAAGACTTTCTTCAAATCGTTTCCTGCATAAACCAAACCATGAGATCTCAAAAATGGAGTTTTATAAATATAAGAAAAATAAACGCAAAAAACTATACGGCCACTTGGTTCGCCCCTCCGTTTAGGCATAGGATCTAGGCGATCCTCGTTTTTGTCGAATTCCCAGTTACCTTGGACAACGACCATAACATTATTGACTCGCTTGCCAGAGTTGGAAAGCATAGTCACTAGTTGATGGTCGGTGTCCTTAGCCCTAAGGAAATAGCGTCCATGCCGACCAGAAGACTTGGCCAAGGCATAACAATGCCGAATAGCAGGTATGCCAAGGTTGATTCTAAGGCGACGGTTTAGCTCTATTATCCCCATTACGATTCTAAAAAAGTTGACATTGGGTTGGGATGAGATTAGACCCCAATGGTGAAAGACAACCCTAAAGAATGGATGAAGCGGGAAACGGATTCCACCCTCTGCAATTGAGAAGAGAGGGAAGACGATTGTGCTTTCATCATCCCTCTCCATATCGAGAGTGCCGTCTCGCACAAGCGACAGACAGACATCATCAGGGATAGAAAAATGGTGTCGAAAGCCAGAGATTCGATCCACGGAGAGGAGGTTTTTCAGATGCTTTGCCATTTCGGTCAGCCTTTAGGAGCGTACTAAACTAAAGGCAAACCAGGAAAAGGGATTCAAAGTAAAGAAGAAGCAGAGAGGAAGAAAACTTACAAGAGACAGAGAGGACAATGAAGGATGAATGAAAGTTGCAGAGGTGAGTCGGAAGGCAGTCCAAAAACTCTTAAGCGTCCAAAAATGTGTGTTCGAAAAGACGACAAGATTTTATATCACAATAAATGGAAGTGTACGAAGGGGTGGAAAGTTGAAATGATAACCGAGAGGCGTGTGCTCTGACATCTGCGTTGGAATGAGGTTAGCCGCCAAATTTCAGCTCTGACTTTTCGAGTTTGAAACCAAACACTCTAGCTAACTGTCGTTAGTGAAGTGCTTGGGGGACAATTGTGGGGCCGAATATTGGGAGACATAAATAGGCCGAATAATTGGACCAGGACAGTTGAAATATATACATTGCATTCGGCCCAATTCGGCCAAATAGCCGGTTGAGTAAGGGGTCGAGTGGAAAGCGGTTTGCAGTTAAAGAAGCCGAATAAACAGTTATACGGCGAATTGAAAGTGGGCCCAGCCCCGAGGTCCAAAAAAGAAAAGATATAAATAGAAGACCATCAGCCAAAAAGAGGTATGTGAGAATTAATACGCTTAACTTAAAATACAAGTAATCCAGAGAGTAGAGACTGACTTGTCCGCCGGAGTGCTAATTCCGGCGCCCCCGACCGGAGTGTTTATTCCATTTCAGGTTAACAGCAGAGGAACATAAGCGTTCCCTAGGATCAGAAGAGTATTTCCAGAACTACTTCTCCACAGACACTTATGCTATGTTAAGTCCTGTATAATTTCTTATAGAGTTTCAAGTCCTATTTAGATAGGAATGTATTCCACAAGATCCTATGAGTTGTAAATAAATGGTATTAATATACTATTATACACTATAATGGCAAAACCATATATAGGAAATTGAATTTAAAAAATCAAAAACCTAGTAAGTTTGCGAAACGTAACGTGACACGTTACATTACGTATATGTAGGTGTCACGTTACGTTTATGTAGGTGTCACGTTAAGTTACGTTTATGTAGGTGTCACATCACGTTACGTTTATGTAATGTCCCATATGATATGGTCACATTACGTTACGTTTATGTAGGTGTCACGTTACGTTTCGCAAACTTAATCTAGGAAGTTGAATGTTACCATATATCATATCTATATGAATGTGAATTTCAAAATACACAAACAAGTAACATTTTCACATTCAATTTAAAAAATAAAAAACCTAGTAAATATGCGAAACGTAACATGACACGTTACATTACGTTTATATAGGTGTCACATTACGTTTCGCAAATTTAATCTATGGTAATATTCAATTTCCTATATATAGTTTTACCATTATTTATGATGTTAACAACTAATATTGAGAGTAAATGTGTCAACAAACTTCACACAAGACTTATGGGAATATAAATTTTTTAATAGGATCATATATAACATAAGTCCCCTTAAGAGGACTTATAAATAATTTTTTTAATTTTTAACTTATCTTATTTTTTTTAATTAAAATAATAAAAAAGTCAGATTTTCTGACATGTGCGTGTCCCAATATTCTTGGGACAATGAATAATTTCTCGACGAGGGTGGGTCATTCTCATCATTCAACCCACAAAACACCCCGTGAGTGGCCAGCTTGTTCAGATTGTGACACTTCACTCCATTAATGTCACCTTCTTCAAATCCCCACCTTGAAAAAAAAAAAAAACACTCATTTCATTTCCATTGTTCAACGATCTCAACTCAAGCACACACGAATCTTCAACTTTTCACACTTGCATAAAACCCACAAAGACAGAGACAAATCACAAACACAAGTGAGAGAAAAGCTCCAACCACCAAAATGCCCAAAACCCATCTGAAACCCATCAACACCCTTCTCACATTACTGCTTTTTGTCCACACTTTCTTCATTGTTTGCAATGGGGTTTCAGTTCTGGGCGCCAATTCACTGAAAAACAGTGAATTTGATGTAATGGGGAGAAGGGTTTGTGCCAGAAAGATTGGCGAGTGTGCGGTGGAGGAGGCAGAGGAGGAGTTCCAGATGGATTCAGAGAGCAATAGGAGGGTTTTGCTGATTCAGAAGAGGTATATAAGCTATGAGACTCTGAAGAGAGACTCAGTTCCATGTACAAAACCTGGTGCATCATATTACAACTGCAAAGGAGAGGCAAACCCATATCACAGAGGTTGTGAGGTCATCACAGGCTGTGCTAGAAGCATTAGTGACATCAAATCTTGATCAGAAAGTGGCACCAAGAAGTGATAATGGTAAGTTGTGTTTGTATATACAAGACTATTGTGTCCTTTTGATACACTAAAGAATGTGCTTTTGATACATTTCAGAATCTATGTATACCTTGATTTTGGGGATCACTGAAGGGTTTTCATTCAAGCACATGAAATATTTGATATGATGCCTAATTGGGTTTTGAGAATGATTTTTTAGACTCTGCACCAGTTTCTGAATCTTATATACAGTATAATATATGGTTTGCCTTTACTTGAATATATTGAGGATAAACATTTGAATTACCACTTTACAGTTGTTTGATTTTGTTATTGAAATGGCCACATATCTTTCAAAAGTAGCCTCTCAGAATTTGACAAATTACTCTGCAAAACGTTAGAACTCAGATTGTTTTAGGCAAAACTATTCTTGTCCTGGAAGGGGGAAAAATGGTTAATATTGGAAAGAAGATTTGTATTGACTTAGAAAGTAAGGAATTAGTGGTGCAATTCTTTTCAGAAAACCAAAATAAATAAATAAATAAATACTGTGCCGCCTTTCCAGCTGTGAAAACACTCAGTTGCCTCACAAACAATAATGATTTCTTCAAAATGTACACTCCAGGTTCTCAAAACATATCTCTTGGATTGAGCTCTCACCTCCTTTGTCAAATGAACAACTGCATCTTTGTCTTTTTGTTTGGAATGAAAACCAGTACCACTGTTCCCATGGGGTTCCTTTCCCTTTTGTTTTCAAATAAATAAATATGCAAATTAAACACGCCATTAACATACAATGACTGTTTAGCACTGATTCTAGCCGTCACTAAAGAGTTGAGTAGTGTGTTTTGTGTTTTATGAGGTGTAATAGTTTGATTTTCTGGTTTGAACTATATATGCTTCTAAATTAGATCTTATTTTCTTTGTGGTATTCTAAGAAATAAGGATACTTCTAAAAAGGTGGTGTGTTCGTGTTGAACACCGATACTCATTGGGGAAACTTTTTGATATTCTTTAGACACTTCCGGATCTGTGTGAGGCATACATCCAAGTATGTCTATTATTTAAAAAAAAATAAAAAATTAGACTCAAGACTAATTTGGGATACTTGGGAGACACATGTAAAATCTATTGCTTATGTGAAGCACATTACAAATTTGAACAAATTTACTTAGGATCTAATGATAAAAGAAAATTATATATACCTATATTAATTTATTATCCTCCTTTAAATTTCAAAATTTTGTGCTATGCTGTATGTAACTATGAATGAAATATTCATATATATATTATAACAATATATAGTTTTATTTTTCTTGAATTTCCCATGTGATGTGTCTTGCAATTTTTGAAAATTACTATTTCTCGGTATGTCCATATCGTGTCACATGTTTGTGTTTGTCCTTCTTAGGCGGTGTTTAATAATTAGGGCTGCAACTCGGGCGGGCTCAACCCGAGCAACCCGTGCCCAGCCTGAGTTTTTTTAGGGCTTGAGCAACAATATCTTGTAATCTGGACGGGCCTGAGCAGATTTTTGATGCCCAAATTGTAATTCGGGTCGGGCCTGGGCAAAATCAGTGGCTAACCCGAGCAACCCGAACCCGAATTGCATTTAATATATTATAGAAATTATATGATATATATATATAAATTAAATTAAATAGATGTCCTTAATATATTGTTTTTTTGGCTGGCTTGAGTGTCCCATCCCAATGGCAATGGCTGACTCTGTTTCTTAAGAGTGTGATCTGTGTCTTCAACTCAAACAAGCTAGTGCCACCAGGCTCCAGCAGCTTCTGCAAACAAAGTAGGCACTCTAGAGGGCTTGTTTGGAAAAGCACCATTGCAGAAGCTGTTTGTTGTCTAGTGCAATTCGGGCAATTCGGGCTAACCCGAGTTCAAATTATAAAGCTTGGTCCGGGCTTGGGCAGCCATGCTCGGGTTGATGGTCAGGCTTGGGCACTGCTAAACACAATTCGGGTTGGGCTTGGGTAAACCCCCAACCCAACCGAACCTACGCGAGTTGCACTCCTATCAATAATACATTAAGTTTATTTGATCATGAGGCTTGCATCTTTTTTATTTATTTATTTTATAACTCGATATCTGGCCCACTAGATAGACTGATCCGGGGATCAATCCCATTATCCACTAGCGGAGGGCCTAATTAAAGTAGGGGCAAAGCCCTATATGGACTAGCCCCAAGAAATTGTTTACAACTAGGAAGTTTCATGTTGGGTCGTACACTGTACACTAGGCCCTGGGTCCAATAAGGGGTTTTGGGGTTTGGTCCTATTACTTCCATATTGTCCTAATTTCTATGCTTTTAAATAGACGAGGAGGTGCCTCTTTTCTGAAGAGAGTTGTAATCGTTTTCTGATCGTAGTAAAATCTGCATTAGTTGTGGACGTAACCTTATTATGGGGTGAATCACGTAAATCTTTATGTTCTTGTGTGTGTGATTTCTTTGATTCGTTTTATCTTTCTTGTTTGCTATTTTGTGTCTCACCGATTTTAGTTAGGAGGAGTCGACTTCCTAATATTTTGAACCTAAGAGGTTGGAGGGAGCACACCCTAAGCCCCAAATCTTGACCACCAGGCCAACCACTTGGGGTTGTGATGCTTGCATCTAATCATGCAACCATACTGTACGTGGAATTTTCATTGATCATAGATCTTTTTCCTTTCTCTTAATTAAGTTACGGATAAATTATTTCATGAGTGCCAAAATATGATTCTTTCATCAACATGTTGCCTGTTGTGTCCATTCTAGATCAATGTTCAGGTGATTGTTTGTCTGAGTTGTATAGTATGATTAGATGAAAGTTGTATAACAACACAGAATTATTCAACATAATGGGTCAAAGTCTAGTTGTTTTGAAATTTAACAAAATATCAAAATTTGAGTTCAGACCTCGAACCAAAAGAATGTCATATTACTTCCTGATCAAATTCCAACAGTTAGGATCAGTTTATCTTTTGTCAGTCATTGCCCATTAAATTGTTACTTGGTTAGGATATTTGTAAGTAAGAAGTGTAGGACTGTTTGATTTTGTGCTCTACTTTTCAGTTTTATTTTATTCTTGTCCAATGGTAGCTCGTTTACAATTTCCTGTTCTCAAAAATAAATGTGATCCTTCTTTATACCTTTTTACTCATCAATATTTCCCTCTAACCTTTAGCTCGACAATCACTGTATTTTCCTTCTTGAGTAATTTTTTTTTTCTTGTTTGCTAAAATTTTCATGAATATTGTAATTCATGTGAGAATTGCATCACCCTTTTTTTATTTTTTATTTTTTTTATGGGGAAATTTAGTGGCTTATCATCACAAATGAAGAAGTGGTCTGAAATGCAATGCATTGAAAACAATTTTTTTTTGTCTTTATCAACTTGTAGTTAACAATTAAGCATCATTCTCAGACAGTGACTTGCACCATTAAGGCCAAGTTTGGCATGACCTAAATAATACAAAAAGTCAAAAAGTCACTATCCTATTTAAGTCACATCATCTTATTTAAATCACATCACCTCTCTAACACATCACATCAAACCCAACCCAAACCCAACCCATATAAGCCAATAAGTCAAAAAGTGTACTTTTTTAGAACATCCCAAACCAACCCTAAATCATGGTGTCGATGATTCTATTTTCCATTCAGCAAGATTTTTGTACTTATAGACAATATGAGTGATATATGTTACAGCAAAAGCATGCCCACATTAATGAGCAAATTATTGACTTTAAATGTGTTAAGCAGATATTACTCAATCAACTTGTTTAGAGTATCCTTAGCTTGTATTTGTGGTTCAAATTTGTCACTCCAATCTCAACTAGTTTTAGGGGCTAATGCCAATTGACTACCGAGCTAATACACATGAGCTCAAGGTGAGAGTCTTGACAAATTTTATTTTTGTAATTGTGGCTTATCATATGTGCTAAATACCTTTATGTTGTGTTTGGTTGGGGATTTGAGGAGGGATTTGGAAAAGGAAATGGAAAAGATAGGTGAAATGTTAATAAAACATACCTATATTTCACCTAGTTTTACACACCTTTTCCCTTTCCCTTTCCCTTTCCCTTTCCAAATCCCTCTCTAAATCCCCCAATTAGACACAACATTAAGGTACCAATCTAAGATGTGCTAGTGAATTTCCAAAAGTAGGATGACGGAACCATATTGAAATTTATGATGCACAGTTTCTATAACACAACAAACCATAACCTGTTTGACATTCACATTTTTTAGTTGTTTTTTGTGGCATTCTATGTTTTATTGATCTGCAAAATTAGTTCAGACAAGAAAAGAGAGTTTGCACTTGAGGAAGTACTCTTCAGTTTGGTAAATTGAGGTTTCTAAAACCTGATGTTTCCGCGTGCAATTTGCTGATTGTGCATATCCATTCCTGTTTGGTTCCGATGCTTGTTTTATTTATTTATAAAATTTCTTGTGTGGAGATCACGGAGAGTTCTTCGCACATATTTTAGGCGAAGGAAGAGACAACTAGAAGTTTGGTTTAGTTTGAGTTTTATTTCTTTAGGAGTTTATTTTTGTTTCCATTTCTCTGGATATATATTTTTTGAGTTTAGGTGTATTACATTTTTTTTAGGGTTTTTGCTTTATCAAATTTTGTCATCGAAACTTCACATTTTGAGTTGAACAAGAATTTAACATTCCTTTCTTAGCCATACACCTAATATCTGATATAATGGAGAAAGCATTCCAATCTGCTTCAGATTTGCCTTGCAAACGTTCACCAGAACCTGACAATCTGTGAAGATGGAAATACAGTTCCTACCATTGTCTTGTGTGCCCAGTGTAGGGCTTCCAAGCAGGCCTTTGCTTCAGCCAGCAAAGGAGATGGCAGATGACTCTGGCATGCACCTTGCTCAATGTGATCCTGTGCTTCATTATAGCATATCCATGCACTTCAACTGATCCTCCAGTTGCATGCTAAGATCCATCAATAAGCACTGTCCATACCTGAAATATGTCAGCATTAAAGATAGAGTTTATAAGCTCATATGATCGATGATCCTTAGGCCCAGTATGTGCTACATGCGAAGTTGGTTGTTTTGTCTGATTAGATCCTGATCCCAAGTCCACTAATGAACTGGTTGAAACAATAGTGGAAAGCTCCTATGCTGAAGAAATGGCCAATGGAATGGTCATCTTGTTGGAATCAAAAGACGCACTATTGCGATGCCTCCATATGGACCATAACAAGGCAATAGAATGGAGGATAGCGAGTCGTCTTGAACCATTCCCAATCCATGACTCCAGCCATTGCAAGAACCCAATTGGCCTACCCCTAGAAAAATCCAGGCCTAGTGAACTACCCCTCCAACTCCGCTGAGAAGCAGGACATTCAGAAAACAAGTGTTCAATTGTCTCTTTAACTTGAAGAAGAACGAGTGCAAGTTACATTCATATTAATCCCCCTTTTTCGCAAGTTCCATTTAACAGGAAGGATACTGTGCAAGCACTTCCATAGGAACACAGACCATTTGGGAGGGATTTGATTGTTTATTTTCATGGTTTTCATGTCTGAGCTTGCACTGTACTGTAACCATTGGCAATAGAAGTTGGGATGCTACTAGTGTTTATCTCTATGTTATCAGAAAATGCTAATACCCTAGCGATTTACTTATTGGTATGCACGTTCCAAAACATAGTACATTTTTGTTCCAAAATAGTAAATTTTGTGATCTGTAAAGTTTTTTCCAATATATTTCTTTAAATGTTAACTTAGGAGAAAAAAATCAAATATATAAACTAAAATCTAAGGTAAGTTAACTTTTGATAAGATTAAAACATAAAAAATGAGTCATAATTTTCATAGAAATGATTCACTACATGAGAAAAAAAAAAAAAATTGGATACCTATTAGTTGAAAAAAATTACTATAGAAGTACCTTAAATTTTTTAGTGTAATATATATAAATCTACTATTATTATACCACATTTTAGAGCTTGTAGCGTATTACGTTCTCCTTCCCGTTCCATATACCGGAACAATCCATGTTCTAAACATCGATTTATCCAGTAACTGCAACCATAAGTCTCCTAGCCTCAGCTCCAAAAACTCTCTATAATACTCTGCTTGTTTCAGCAGAAATTATTATTTTTTTCACGCAAACTTTTTCTACAGAAAATAATTTTTGTAAAAAACATTTTCTTATATTTAATTATGTCCGTGAAATTAAATATTGATTCCACTAGTTGGATTTCAATCCCTTTGCAATAAACTCATTTTAAAAATCATGGATCACTTAATGCTATCTTGGAATTTATTCCATTTTGGTTGTGTTTGGCTTATTCTGGGCTGTTATAACTTATTTTGTTTTGAGAGTTTGTATCAAATTGTTTGGTACAACTTTTGTTTTACAATTTATTAGTGTAGAATAACTTAAATAAGTAAAAAAAAATTGATTGTCTAGAAGTTGGGAAATAAGTACATTTTACTTAAATAAGTACATTTTACTTTTACTTTTACTTTCTGATTATCAGTTTTTAACTTATAATAAATTACACCAAACAAGCCCTATATCTTAGCCAATCTTGAATTCCATATTTGGATACAAAAGTAGGCCAAGTTTGGAAAGACTAAATAAGTACACTTTTTGACTTTTATTGTATTATGTGTAGAAAAAGTAGAGAGGAGATGTTGATTGATGTGACCCAAAAAAGATAAAAAGATGAAATAAGTGCACTTATTTTGTTTAGCCAAACTTGGAGTCTTCGAATCACAATCCCCCAAACTATATACTCTATATGGAGGACTACTGAGTCCTATTGGTGGTGGAATATAGAATGGAGGGATTAAAAGGGTTTGAATTTGGGTTTAAAAGAGCAAAATACCTTCAAATTATAATCATTATATCATATAATTTATGTTTGATATAATAATTTCTGTCTAGTGATAGGATAGGATTATACTAATTCACCTCTTAATTGAGGGACATTCCAGACGTATGATTAGATACATTATGGTATTGATAAGTTCAAAATCATTACTAAGTCTAGTTACTATTACTTTTTGAGAAAAATAAGATATGAAATTAAGATTATGAAGATGAATTGATTTTCTTTCAATATCCATTTGGCAAACCCGAACAATTTTTTAAGGAATTTGAGCACTGCCAATTAGCTGAGTGAAGGTTATTCACAGGCACTTGCATAATGAAAGTTCAATTCTGTGGACAATATAGGGAAGCAGATTTGAGATTTTAGGTAAGTAAGGTTGAACTGAAACAGATTAACATGCATCTTGAGGAGAAAAAATAAATTTGGTAAATAAAAAATAAAAAAATAAAAAAGAAGAAGATTGACAAGGACACTGATTGACAAATGAATGTAGCCATAGCCAACAATTTGTTAATTAGAGTCCTTTTCCCAAATGATATGGCCAAGCACATTTGTAATATTCATCTCCCATTGGGGGAGAGGGTGGATCATTTGGTTTGGCATTTATCTAAAAATGGGAGGTATTCGGTTAAGTCGGGGTATTATAAGGCAGCTTCTGAGAGACTTGCTATTTCTTCACATAAACGGGGAATTCGAAAGGACTGTTGGAAGCACCTCTGGAATTTTAATATTCCCCCCAAATGGGCCATCCTTTTTTTGGAAGCTTCTACGTAGGATTTTACCAGTGAGAGTCCTTCGGTTGCAAGGAATAGAGATTGATGTTTCTTGCCCAAGGTGTTTTGTTGAAGAAGAATCTATAGAACATCTCTGCTTCCAATGTCCTTTTTTGAAACACATTTGGCGGGGCACTCGGTTGGGTCTGAATTTTGATATTCATGAGGTGATGCTAGTTCAGGAATGGTTAGAGAATTGGTTTCGGAATGCTCTGGATGTGGAAGTTGTTTGGGAATCTGTTAGTAAAAATTATGCTGGGTCTAAATTGACGGCAACTAAACAATAATTCAAACTAGACAATTAAACAAGAACAATCAAGCAATTGTAAAATTGGTTCAAATGCCTCAAAAGAATGAGAATTTCTTTGAAACAACTGAAAATTACAAAGTAAACAAAGCAAACAACAAGCACAATCTTTGTTACACAATCGACAAAAATAAGAAAGGTTACGAAAACTAACTGCTAAAAGCTACTCCTAAATTAAGATAATCTATTCCTAAGTTAAGATAGACTGAGTTTGATGTTTTTTTTTTTTTTTTTCCCTTCTCTTGCTCCTTTACTGCCTTTATAATGCCCCAAATCTCAGCCATGCCTTCCTTCTTTTTAGCCACTGTCCCATGATCCTTCAAATCAGTAGGCAACTTTCATTCAACTGCTCAAAACTGCCTTGGCCTTCTTGATCCTTCAAACCTTCTTTGGTTCCTCTTTTGAAGCAAAACCAACTTCCTCAATGGTGCCACATGTCCCCCATGATCTCTAGCACTACCTTCGCTAGAGGAAACATTTTACTAAGGCCATAACTGGTTGCAACCTCCTTTACTTCTTTAAACTTTTATATTTGACCCAACTCCGCTTTTAAACCTCCAACCACATCATCACACAATTTTCCTTCAATTAATGAGCATGATCGACAGAGGAAAGCTTTCCAATTCACAAATATGGTCCCCCATAAATTAGTCCACCAAGCCAATTATCCAATTGACAACTAGCTCATGACCCTCTCAGCCAATCGATGCACATGATCAATTCCTTCACACTACGTAGCCCCTTGATTGCTGAAAGACTTCATCTTGACTTCACTGCCACGTGTCATCATCTGATTAATCCACCTGTTGATAGGAATTTTACGAAAATGAGTGCAAACAATGCCCCCTCAACTCTTTAAGAATGAGAAGACTCGAATTCTTGAAAAGTTGTATATAAAATTGATTTGTCAAAAAACCATCACCAAAATAAATCTTTTTTACTAATCAACAAAAAATGATTATTATAAACACCTGTTAATAAGATAGCCACCAAAGGCCATATTATAAATATGTTATGCATCCTTCACAAATGTAGTCCAATGTAGGCCATGTAAGAGTTTTTAAATTGGTAATAGATTACTTCAATCGACAGTGTATTTACACAATCGATAGAGCAATGCATGAACCGAGTGTGAAACCAAGAGTTGGCCTATAAAAATAATCTTCCAATGTTGGCATTGGTAAACACTCTAAGCATTAAGGCAAACATCTGGAATTTCAGTTTGTTTTATTTTCTATCACTTTGAAAATAGCCAATCAAGAAATCACAATTTGTAATATATCTCTATAACTTCTTAGACTTTGTTCTCTTGCCAGCCATTTCATAAAAAACAAACTTTGATGTGATCCACAAATCCAAAAAAGATTTTGAATAACAAAAACCATAGATGGCCTTAAAAACTCATATATGTTAACATCTTGAACAATGTCAAAAATTTTAAATTCATGAACATATGGTTGTTCATCATTTTCAGCTATATTTGGCTTAAGATCACATTTTTTAACCAAATTGTTTGCATTACTCTCTGGATTAAGAGTTACAACAAAGGACTGATTTTTTGTTTCACACATTAATGGGTTAGAAATATTTTTTGAAAACCCAGAAAAATATTTCTTCCTTGTGAAATTGCTCCCCTGCATGGAATTTTTATTCTCATGGCCTTTTGTTTTGCAACCATGACAATTGATGGAGTAACAACACCAACATTTGAAGGTGTCTTGTGGACCTCCACCTTTGTTTGACATTGCCCTCTAGAAAACTCATCAATAACGCTTCTTAACTCACCAACCAGCACTTGTTTTTTTTCAACTAAAAGAGATGCAAGAGCCTGCTTTAGTTGTAAAACCAAATTGCTACTAGGCAGAAGGGCCACTCGTTTGGCTTTGATGCCTTGTCTTTTCCATTGTTTCAAATTATGCAAGAAGGTCTCATTGGGCGTGCCAAAAATTGTTAGTAAAAATTATGCTGGGCCTAGATTGATGGCAACCAAATAATAATTCAAACTAGACAATTAAACAAGAACAATCAAACAATTGTGGAATTGGTTCAAATGCCTCAAAAGAATGAGGACTTCTTTGGAACAACTGAAAATTATAAAGTAAACAAAGCAAACAACAAGCACAATTTTTGTTACACAATTGACAGGAATAAGAAAGGTTACAAGAACTAATTGCTAAAAGTTATTCCTAAATTAAGGTAATCTACTTCTAAGTTAAGATAGACTACTCCTAGATAAAAAACTCTTATGAGTTTGATTATTTTTTTTATTTTTTATTTTTCCTCTTTTGCTCCTTTACTGCCTTTATAATGCCCCAAATTTCAGACATGACTTCCTTCTTTTTAGCCACTATCCCATGATCCTTCAAATTAGTAGGCTACTTTCATTCAACTGCTAAAAACTACCTTGGCCTTCTTGAAACTTTCAAACCTTCTTTGCTTCCTCTTTTTGAAGCAAAACCAACTTCCTCAATGTTGCTACATGTCCCTCATGATCTCTACCACTACCTTCGATAGAGGAAACATTTTACTAAGGCCATAACTGCTTGCAACCTTCTTTACTTCTTTAAACTTTTATCTTTGACACAACTCCGCTTTTAAACCTCCAACCACATCATCACACAATTTTCCTTCAATTAATAAGCATGATCGACAGGGGAAAGTTTTCCAATTCACAAATATGGTCTCCTATAAATCAGTCCACCAAGCCAATTATCCAATTGATAACTAGCTCATGACCCTCTCAGCCAATCGATGCACATGATCAATTCCTTCACACCATGTAGCCCTTTGACTATTGAAAGACTTCATCCTGAATTCACTATCGAGTATCATCATCCAATTAATCTACCTATCAATAGGAATTTTACGAAAATGAGTGCAAACAGAATTATTTAAAGTTTTGTGGTGTATCTGCAATCATAGAAACAAAGCTGTATGTGAGGGGGTGATAGATGACCCATTACAGGTTGTTTATACTATCAATCAAATGCCTTGGAGATGTAATGAAGTTGGGTGCAATGATCTGTGGGCATGGGCTAAGACTCCAATTTGTAATACTTGTATACATTCTGATAATGTTTTATTATTACTAACGATGTTTACTGGAGCTAGATTGGTGTTTTGATAGGACTGTTTGGTGTAATTTATTATAAGTTAAAAGTTGATAATCAGAAAGTAAAAATTAAAAGCATCTTCCCCAGCTTTTAAATAATAAGCTTTTCTCAGTTTATTTAAATTATTTTTGTCTAAAATGCTGTAACCAGAAGTTGTACCAAATAATCTGGTACACATTCCTAAATTAAAATAAACTATAATCACCCCTATAATCCACACCAAACACATTGATGGATCATGGCTGAAGCACACAAATCAAGCGGGCGTTGCATATGGGTTGCCATGGATTGTAGAGGGATGTATAGTGTGTAAACAATACTTTTTTGTGGCTCTTTCTGCACTCATGGCTGAAGCAAAAGCATGTTTTGAAGCTCTAAAATGGTCCGTTCAGCAGCATGTTACGGCTATTACTAGGGATGTAATCGGTTTGATATGAGTGGTATTTAGGTAAAAAATTTTACCGAATCGATAATGTCGGTTTTTTTATTTTGAATACCGATACAAATCACTTCTTCTATCAAACCGCACCAATTGAAACAGTTCGGTTTGGTGCGGTTTAATTAGTTTAGTATATTTCAAATTTAAGTCATTTTTTAATATAGTCACTCATTTATGTAAAAATATTGAATTAGCCATTTGTCAACCATTTCAAACATATCCTATCTATCCATTTAATAAATATTTTACAATTTCTAGATTAACAAAAATACAGACAAAAACTAATAATAAATACTAAGACTTCAAAAATAGTGAGTTAAAGTTGAGATTATATATAACAAGGGTATATTAACTTAGGTTATAGGGATGATGGAGTTAATTAATTGAGATTAATAATTTATTATATTTATTAATATTACTATGTTATTAAATTATTTATATTATAAATACAATATAAGTTGAAACGGTCGATTTCAATTTAGTTCGGTGCATAAGGTGTTTAAACTAATACTGAATCGACAATCGAAAAAAATCAAATTTAAAAACTGCACAGACCAATTCTGATTAAAAAACAAACCAAATACAAATGGTTTGGTTTGGTTCAATCAATTTAATTGATTTTTTCATTTTTTTTTTACATCCCTAGCTATTACTATTTATACGGACTGTCAAGTGTTAATCCACAAGCTGAAGGAAGCGACGCTGGAAGATTGGGGGCTTATGCACTTGTCATTAGATATTAGGCTGCTATGTAACCAGTTTGATTATGTGTGTATGTAACAAGTTTGGAGGTAGCACATGTAGCTGCCAAAATTTTGAGCTAAATATTTTGTCTTCCGAATTCCTGATCTATTGTATTTTATCTTTTCTCAAAAAAAAAAAAAAAAAAAAAAAAGGCCAACAGTTTGTTTTGCTTTTGATTTTGACATTTCGATTCAGATACACACCTGGAAATGGGCCATCACATTGCAAAAACTAAAAAGTGAGGGAGAAAGCTTCCTTTTCTTTTTTCATTTTCTTTTAAGGGTAAATTACTTCAAGGAAGAAAAAAAACAAAGGAAAAATCTTGGGTACTTTTACAGGAAATTACATAAGTTTTCATGAATTTATATAAGTAATCTCACAAAAATGCGTAAGTTCAACACAAATTCGTGTAATCATATAAGTTTTCATAAATTTACGCAAATTTATATTCAACTTATACATTTTTTTGTGATCACTTATGTAAATTTATAAAAACTTATATAATTTTGTATAGGGTTGCATACGTCGTGCATTACACACCGGAGCATTTCCCAAAAAATATAATCACTCCCACAAATTCAATGTAATTATATTGATTTTTCATTTAATTAGGTTAAATCAATTGGACCTAACATAGATTCAGATTGTGTGTAAATATAAGAATAAGGTAAAATATATATATAAAAGAGATGACAATATTATTTTTTTATTAACTAATTATTGATGAAAAATAACTTGACACCGTGTCTAGGAACCTAGAAGAAAGAATAAATGAAATGATTACATAAGTTAGGAGAACAAAGAAAAGAAGAGAAAATATTATAATTGTTCTCCCTCTTGTTTGGATAAAAATGAGAGAAAATAAAAGAGAAAAAATTATTTCTCTTTAATTCTTTACTATTTACTTATCCAAACAAGTGATATAGGGTAAGAGAATGCATATATTTTATTTTCTCTCCAAATCACCAAATCCAGATAGATGGCAAGTAATGTAACTTAAAACGTTAAGAGAATCTAATGTTAATATGCTAAACTTGTAGGACTCAATGTTATGTAAATTAAAACCTTAATAACTAAATCGCAGTTTGAGTTAAAGTAAAAGGCCTAATTTTGTTTTGTAATTTTTTTTCTTTAATACCTTTAAAACTTGTTCAAGTGGCTATTATGTGAACACTTTTGTCTATTTTTTCTTTTAACAATGATTGACAAAGGATTACAATGAAACATGATTCAAGTTTGAGGATTTAATTGTTTCAATCAATTAGAGATGAGAGGATCAAAGGAATGAAATTAAAGTGTAAAAAGTATAATTTACTAAAAACTTAATTGCAAAATCAATAAAGTGTATTGAAGTGTAAAATGTGTAATTTACTCAAAAATTAATTACAAAATCAATCAAGTGTCCAATACACTTGAGAACGGTATCTACTATAATTAATTCCAAAATTTTCACAGATTTGTAATTAATTTCCTGATTTTATCATTTATTTAATATTTCCACTTCTTTTTACTCACAAATTACGAAGTTCTTTAGAATTTTCTAAAAAAGTCGATTTTTTTTTTTGGTTAAATAAATTAAGAAGTAAAAAAAATCTATTCATCATCGATTAAAAAAGTTAAAGTTATTCAACTTTTTCACTTATAAAAAGTTAAAAAATCACTAAATATATTAATTTTTTTAGATTCTACCAAAAAATAAAAAAGCAAAAAAAAAAACACTAAAAATGATAACCCGAAACAACCCCTCAAAGTTTGTAAATAATTTAAATCCACCTTTTAGATCCAATGATATGTTAATAAGATGATTAATTAATGATTAAAAAACAAATTTAAGAGAGTTGACTTAAATATTTTCACAGTGTCATATCATTAAATGTAAACACTAATACTATGTTTGATTGGGAGATTTGAGGAGGGATTTGGAAAGGGAAATGGAAAAGATAGGTGAAATATGAATAAAACATGCCTATATTTCACCTAATTTCACACACTTTTTCTCTTTCTTTTTCTAAATCTCTCCTCAAATCCTCCAACCAAACACAACGTAAATCTAATTTTTAAATCTGAATAACAATACTCTTTAATAAAATCTAGCATTCTCTTATGAATAACTAGCTTATCACCCGTGCTATGCACGGATAATTATAAATATTTACATTTATTTTAATTTTTTTTTAATATATAAATTATGTTTTTAAACATTTTTTATAAAAATAATTTAACAATCTTATCACTAACCATAGTGTACAGGAGAAATTAAAAAGGCTACTGTAGTAACTATGCACGGGCTGTATCTATAATTATTTGTATGAGGGGATTTTAAATGCTAGTCAGGGATTTGGACCAAATCAATTAATGCAGACATGTGGATTAGAAAAAGTTAATAAATGCTGATCAGGGAATTTTGACCAAATCAATAAATGCTGAGATTTTTTTTTTAAATAAAAAATTTAGAAAATTAAGATTGAGATATTGGAACTCCTGCAAGACTTGGGATTTAGAAACCCCATTTTTCTTAATATATTTACAATTATCTATATATGTGAATTGCGATTTTTAAATTTTTTTTTTAAATGTCTTTTTTTCCCCCCTTTTTTTATATTATATTAAAATTTAATATTTTGATAATAATCATATGTGTTGGACTTTTCAAAAAATTAAATGTCTTTTTTTTATTATATTATATTAAAATTTAATATTTTGATAATAATCATATGTGTTGAACTTTTCAAGAAATTTTTTTTTATACTTATTCTTAATACATTAAAGTGTTATTATGAGGGATAATAAATTAATAATCATATGCGTTGGAATTTTTCAAGGAATTCATATGTGTTGGATTTCAAAGAATTTTTTTTATACTTGTTCTTAATGCATTAAAGTGTTATTATGAGGGTAAGACTTGGGGGTTGGGAGAAGTTAATAAATGCTAAGTTTTTTTTTTTTTTTTTTTTTTTAAAAATCAAAAAATCAGAAAATTTAGATTGAAAGATTAGAGCTCCCACAAGGCTTGCGGTTAAAAACCCCCTTTTGCTTATTCTCTTACTAGCATATCATCCGTGCTATGCACGGGTTGTGTTTACAATTATCTATATATGTAAATTGTGATTTTTAAATATTTTCTTCTTCTTTTTTTAAATGTCTTTTTTTTTTATTTTTTATATTATATTAAAGTTTAATATTTTGATAATAATCATATGTGTTGAACTTTTCAAGGAATTAAATGTCTTTTTTTTTATTATATTATATTAAAGTTTAATATTTTGATAATAATCATATGTGTTGGACTTTTCAAGAAATTTTTTTTTTATGCTTGTTCTTAATGCATTAAAGTGTTATTATGAGGGATAATAATCATATGTGTTAGGACTTTTCAAGGAATTCATATGTGTTGGATTTCAAAGAATTTTTTTTATATTTGTTCTTAATGCATTAAAGTGTTATTATGAGGGATAATAATCATATGTGTTAGGACTTTTCAAGGAATTCATATGTGTTGGATTTCAAAGAATTTTTTTTTATGCTTGTTCTTAATGCATTAGAGTGTTATTATAAGGGTAAGACTTGGGAGTTGAGAGAAGTTAGTAAATGCTAAGATTTTTTTTTAAAAAATTAAAAAATCAGAAAATTTAGATTGAGAGATTAGAGCTCCCACAAAGTTTGGGGCTAAAAACCCCATTTTGCTTAATATATAGTATAGATATAGATAAATAGATAGAGATATCTTTTTATTTTTAGTTTTATTTTTGTGTGGTTTCTATTCGGGTATTTTTTTTTCAATTTATTTAAGATGGAGTTGTGGGTATCTTTTTTTTTAAATTTAATTTATCTATGGTTTCCATTTGTTTTTAATTATTATTATTTAGGTAAGTTATGATATGCGTTATATATGTTATAGACATGTGAGTTTTATTTATTTAAAGTTTATTTAGATAAACTTTAAAGATTTTTTTTTTAGTTTTTTAGTTTTTTTTGTTATGTTATAATATAATATATAAAATATAGGTAGATATCTACAATTTTAATAAAAAATATTATCTGATTTTTTGGGGAAGAGAAAATGAATGCAAGTTTTAATATTTTTTTTTTGAAAATTTATGAGAGAGATTAGGAGGGAGAGATTATGAAATATTTTTGTTATTAAATAAATAAATCAGTCAATAGTTTTTTTAAGCTATTTTGTAAATTAAAAATCAATAATTTTGGAAAATTGATTAATTTGTCTCATTAAGTGATTTAAAATTTTGATAGATATACATAATAAAAAATACATAATTATATTATTAAATCATAATTCAAATTTAGATGTTATATCTTTTTGAGATCTATAGCTAAATTCTTATCTCTTTTTTATTTTTGTGTGTAACCATAGTGTATGGGAGAAATTGAAAAGGGTGTTGCAACAATTATAAGAGAAGTCAAAAGGAATTGTGGGTTGGGAGAAGTCAATAAATGCTGAGATTGGGTTGTGAGAAGTCAATAAATGCTGAGGTTATTTTTTTTTTTTAAATCAAAAAATTAGAAAATTAGGATTAGGAGATTGGAGCTCCCACAAGCCTTGGGGTTAAAAACTTCCTTTTACTTAATATATAGTATAGACTAGCTTATCACCCGTGCTATGCACGGAATACTTATAGATATTTA
The DNA here is from genome assembly GCA_036172215.1 of Camellia granthamiana. Classification (NCBI taxonomy): domain Eukaryota; kingdom Viridiplantae; phylum Streptophyta; class Magnoliopsida; order Ericales; family Theaceae; genus Camellia; species Camellia granthamiana. The sequence continues at coordinate 107,591,806 of CM069907.1, forward strand.
TATTTGTTTTAATTTTTTTTAATATATAAATTATGTTTTTTAAGATTTTTTATAAAAATAATTTAACAATCTTATCACTAATCATAGTGTACAGCAGAAATTAAAAAAGCTACTGCAATAACTATGCACGGGCTGTATCTATAATTATTTGTATGAGGGAATTTTAAATGCTAATTAGGAATTTTGAGCAAATTAATAAATGCAGGCATATGGATTGTAAAAAGTTAATAAATGCTGATCAGAGAATTTTGACCAAACCAATAAATGCTGAGGTTTTTTTTTTTTTAAATCAAAAATTTTAAAAATTAAGATTGAGAGATTGGAGCTCCCACAAGACTTGGGGTTTAGAAACCCCATTTTCCTTAATATATTTAAAATTATTTATATATGTGAATTGCGATTTTTAAATGTCTTTTTTTTTTAATGTTTTTTTTCATTTTTTGTATTATATTAAAGTTTAATATTTTGATAATAATCATATGTGTTAGACTTTTCAAGAAATTAAATGTCTTCTTTTTTTTATTATAATGTATTAAAGTTTAATATTTTGATAATAATCATATGTGTTAGACTTTTCAAGGAATTAAATGTCCTCTTTTTTTTATTATATTATATTAAAGTTTAATATTTTGATAATAATCATATGTGTTGGACTTTTCAAGAAATTTTTTTTATGCTTGTTCTTAATGTATTAAAGTGTTATTATGAGGGGATAATAATCATATATGTTGGGACTTTTTAAGAAATTCATGTGTGTTGGATTTCAATGAATTTTTTTTATGTTTGTTCTTAATACATTAAAGTGTTATTATGAGGGTAAGACTTGGGGGTTGAGAGAAGTTAATAAATGCTAAGGTTTTTTTTTTTAAATCAAAAAATCAAAAAATTTAGATTGGCAGATTAGAGCTCCCACAAGGCTTGGGGTGAAAAACCCATTTTTAGTTAATATATAATATAGATGAATAATGCTACAGTGACTACGTTCATCATATATCACATTTGACTAATCGTATAATATGACCATGTTCATATATATTTGTAACCAGACAAAGTGATAAAACCTATTCAAATGAGATAACATTGTTGTTTTCGTAATGTTAATTGTAACAATTTAATAATTAAGTATTTCTATTGATTGAAATAGTAATCATGTGGTGTTTTAATTCATTTTTTATTGATTGAAACATAAAACTCATGGTTTTGACTTAAATAATCTCTTCATGATCTACCTAACATATTCTAACTTTAAATGTGAAAACAGTCTACAGCTCAACGGTTTCAAATAATCAAAAATTAGATGCACAGAGAGTACAAAATGTACATATATGAGATAAAATGTTCACAACTATAAATACAAATATATTCTCAATTATAAATACGAATAATTTTGTATCTCACATTTATATATTATGGGATCTTTTGGCAACAAGTTAAAAAAGTCAAATTTTTAACTTTTTAACTTTTTTTAGTCAAAAAAATCAATTTTTTTGTCAAGAAAGTCACCAAAATCAAAAATTAATTTTTTATCATTTTTCCAAAACACTCTATGTATCTCATTCTTTCTATGCGCGTAGTACAACGGTTTACCTAAAGTCATAAGAATCAATCAACATCAATTATATTAGTATTTTTTTTTTGAAAAATGATTTGTGGCACTAAAAAGTTGGGCACTAATGCCCCTAATTTTCATTTTGGGTAACTGTTTTTTTTTTTTTTTTTTTGCCTTATATGAAAATTAGGGGCATTAGTGCCCAACTTTTTAGTGCCACAAATCAAAACCGTTTTTTTTTTATCTTATCCCACATTTTTATTGCCCCCCTGCCTACCAAGGTGCCGTTTGGTAACACTTACGTTTTCAGTTTTCTGTTTATATTTACAAAAATTTAAAAAACTCAAATAAAAACTTGTTTGGTAAAATTTTTGATTTATAAATCAGTGGTCTCAGTTTATAAATTTGGCCAAAAAATGAAAACACAAAAAATGTGTTTCCATTTTGAGTTTTCAGTTTTTTTTTTTTTACCACCCAACACTAGCCACCACTCGCCACCATTTTCCACCACCGTCTTCCGCCACCACCACCCACCCCCCCACCCCCACCTGCCACCACCACTCACCACCCACCACTACTCGCCACCACCAGCCACTACCCACCTGCCACCCACTCGCCGCCACCACCACCCACCAGCCACCTACCATCCACCCACGATCTGCCACTACCATCCACCCCCCGCCACCACCACCCGTCACCTACTTGCCACCACCACTTATCACCCACTTGCCATCGCCATCCACCACCAGCCACCTGCCATCCACCCGCCACTACCACTCGCCGCCACCACCACCCACCACTCACCCGCCACCTACCTGTCACCTACCTGCCACCACCACCACTAATACCACCACCACCCACTCGCTACCACCTACCACCCGCCACCATCACCCACCCACTCACCCCACCACCACCGGCCACCACCCGCCATCCGCTATCCGCCACCCGCCACCACCCACCACCACCACCCACTCGCTACCACCCGCCACCCGCCACCGTCACCCACCCACCCACCATCACCACCCACCTGCCACTACCCGCCATCCGCCATCCGCCACCCACCTGCTACCACCACTCGCCACCACCACCCACTCGCTACCACCCGCCACCGTCACCCACCCACCCATCACCACCACCACCCGCCATCCGCGACCCATCTGCCACCACCACCCACCACCCGCCACCACCACCCACTCGCTACCACCCCGCCACCTACCACCGTCACCCACCCACCCATCACCACCACCCGCCACCTGCCCGCCACCACCACCTGCCAACCGCCACCCACTTGCCACCACCACCCACCACCGCCGCCGCCACCCACCACCCGCCACCGTCACCCACCCATCCACCACCACCACCCACCCGCCACCACCCATCACCACCAGCTACCCACCACCCACCACCCACCGTCATCATTTTCCACTACCGTCTTCCGCCGCCACTTGCCACCACTTGCCATTTTTCACTCTTTTTTATATTTTTAAATTTTTTTAAACATTTTGTCAATTATCAAACGCGTTTGTAGTTTATGTTTTTCTAAAAATAAACAAAAAATAAACAAAAACCAGTTTATAAAATTTTTATAAATATAAACTGAAAACGTAAACGTTACCAAACACACCACAAGTAACACTACTTCCAAGATTTCAACATAAACCAACTTATCTGAAACCAAACTTCAAAGGAAGGCAAAGGCCCCATGCACACTGGAAGCCACAAACACAACAAAAGAATAATGGGCATGAAATAGAAAAAAAAAAGAAGAAATATTTTCATTTTTTCCTTTTCTTAATAAAATCATAACAAAAGCAGTAACAGTCTACAGCAGTAGCAACAGCTACAAAATAACCCAACACAGCCCAATACTCAAAAACCTTATTATTCTCAAACCCATTTGGTTTTTCTTCCAACATTTGAAGAAACCATTTCTTTCCTCCCAACTTCCCACCCACCATAATACATTAACACATCATAAAAATAAAATAAAAAAATGAAACCTACAATTCTACTTCAATGAAACATATTATATATTTTCTTGACTCTCTCCTTCCCTTTTTTCTTCCTTCTCTCTCTTCTTAGTACCTGTAATGAGCAGGCTTGTAAGGACCCTCAATGGGGATACTAATGTAATCAGACTGGTCTTTGCTGAGTTTTGTGAGCCTAGCTCCAAGCTTCCCAAGGTGAAGTGCAGCAACTTTCTCATCAAGGTGTTTGGGCAAAACATACACTTTCTTCTCATACTTCCCGGTATTCCTTTCGTTCCACAGCTCAAGCTGAGCAATAACTTGGTTAGTGAACGAGCACGACATCACGAAGCTGGGATGCCCCGTGGCACATCCCAAGTTCATAAGTCGCCCCTCGGCCAACACAATGATCCCCGTCTTGGTATCGGGGAATACCCACCTATCGGTTTGAGGCTTAATTGTGATCTTCTTCACGCCAGGGAATGTCTCGAGTCCTAGCATGTCGATTTCATTGTCAAAGTGACCAATGTTGCAGACAATGGCATTGTTCTTCATCTTTCTCATGTGGTCTACCATGATGATGTCCTTGTTACCGGTGGTGGTGCAAAAGATATCGGCTTCTGAGACAACGTCTTCGAGGGTTAAAACTTGGAGGCCTTCCATGAGGGCTTGAAGAGCACAAATTGGATCGATCTCAGTCACGATCACGCGTGCTCCTGCTTGTTTCATGGCAGCAGCACAGCCCTTGCCCACATCACCATAACCACAGATGACTGCTACCTTGCCGGCAATCATAACATCGGTGGCTCTCATTAGACCGTCGGGGAGTGAGTGGCGGCATCCATACAAGTTATCAAACTGTTTCACATAAAGAAAATGAAAATATCAGTACTCAAGAGTGTCTAAAGGAGTTCAAAACCAGAGTCATCAAAGATAAAAACGAACAAGGTAATCAAGAGATTAATTGAAGAAAAAAAAAAAAAAGGTCTTGAATCATACCCAAATCCAAGAATGAAACAGAGATATACAACAATGAAACACAATCAATCAAAGCAATGAAATGCAAGTGATTGGGATAATTCTCAGAAAATGACAAGCCATTCTATTTGGTAATTGAAATGGGATGAATTGAAGAAACAGTTTATAGAAATATATATTGCAATTCACAAGAGATAATAATAGTAAAATCTGATGCATTCAATGAAATGATAGAATCACATTTTTAAATCCTCAGATCCGAAGTAAAATTTTAAAAAGATGGATCAGATCTTAACTAAAAATGCATGATAAAATAGAAGTGTTCGATTCCAATTACAATCCAAATTTGTATGTAAAAACTTGAACTTTTTACGAATCAAATACAAAACAAGAGCTTCGAAATCCAGATCACATAGCAATTATATGAACACAAAAAATGAATCTATCATTTTCATATCTATCAAACATTCAAATTAGATCCAGTAAAATTAACCCAACTAATCCAGAAGTAGATCAACTGAAATAAAAGCAGAGACTGTAATAGGCAGATTTGAATCATCCCCACATACATCTATATAAGTATATATCAAGATCATATATGCATGTTTATATACCTTGCTCTTGGTGACAGAGTCATTGACATTGATAGCAGGGAACAACAAAGTTCCATTAGCTTGCATCTGATAAAGCCTCTTCACACCAGTAGTAGTCTCCTCAGACACACCCATCAATCTCTCCTTCATCTTATGATACTTCTTGGGATCAGTCTTCAACCCATCTACGATCAAACCCAAAACAATCTGTAACTCAGCATTATCAGTGGAACTAGGATCAGGAAACTTCCCACTCTTCGCATACTCTTCCTCAGCCTTCACACCCTCATGAATGAGAAGTGTAGCATCACCACCATCATCAACAATCAGATCAGGACCACCGCCAGGCCCCCAATCGAGGGCACGCTCGGTGCACCACCAATACTCCTGCAAGGTCTCTCCCTTCCAGGCGAATACGGCGGCAGAATCACGAGCAATGACTGCCGCCGCGTGGTCCTGGGTGGAGAAGATGTTGCAGGAGCACCACCGGACCTCTGCCCCGAGGGCAGTGAGGGTCTCGATGAGGACTGCGGTCTGGATAGTCATGTGGAGGGAGCCCGTGATTCGGGCTCCCTTAAAAGGTTGTGCAGGGCCAAATTCGGTCCGGCAAGACATGAGTCCAGGCATTTCGACCTCCGCGAGATCGATCTCTAGACGGCCGAAATCTGCCTGGGACATGTCCTTCACCTTATATTCACGGCCACTGGTGGTTTTCTCAACTAGCAAAGCCATGGTTGGAATTTTTTTTCAATGGCAAAATACAATCTCTCTCTGGTGGGTTGGAGAGGGAGTTGTGGGCAGAGATGAGGGAAGGCAGGGGAGAGATATAAATAGGTTTGAGGGGGTGAGATGGAGGGTCAGGATTGATTGGGGGTGGTGGGAATGAGTAGAGTCAAAAGCATTGGAAGTGTAAATGAGATCTAAATTGAAAGTGTAGATTTAGATCTGACTTGTAGGCCTTGCTTGGTTGGTGGTAGATCTGGTAATGGCCCATCAACGTCGGGTTCGGAGGGTCGTGTTAGACCCGCTTCTCTCGAAGTTGATTTGTTATAGGAGCCAAGAAATTATTTTCCCAACTTTATTAAGCTTTTTTTTTTTTTTTTTTTCTTATTAATTTGAATGTTTGTCTTTTTTTTTTTTTTTTTTTTTTTTTTGAAGGAAAGAGATAAGTCTTACAAATTTTTCAATGTCAGAATAACCTTAATTTAAACCTGGCTTAGGAACATTTGTTTTAGCCACTTTTTAGTTTTTATGCTAAAATATGATATGGAAAATATATATATATATATTTTGCATTATTAATTATAGGATTAAAAAAATTTGTCAATTTTGTTGAATAAAATGTCCATTAAAATCTAATTCAAATAACAAAAATAGTAACTAAACACTAAAATGTAAATCTTGTAAATTAATTATTTTAATTCTATGCTATAATTTGTCCAATCAAACGAACTGTAATTGCATGAACATCGTACACTAGTAGTATCCAGTTTGGTGCCATGAATATGGGTAGGCTGGTGAAGGTTGGGTTAAAAGCATGGAATAAAATTGAAACTAACCATTCTATATTTTTATAGAGGAAAATTATAAATTAGTTGTATTTTTCTAACATAATTACATATTCATAAGAAAAATTTATAATTTTAATAATCAAAATTTGTAAAATTTTGCGAATGGGAAGAACGTTACACTGTTGATGTCTATCATTGATCGCGATGAGGAGCTGGGTGGATTGCGGGATGTATCGGAAGACAATAAAGGGCCCAATCAATCTTTTGATACAGATGAGGATTTGGAGCAGCTCTGGGTAACTGATGATGCAGTGAATGCTGTGACAGATTGGGTTGAGAGGAACGAATCTGATCCTGTGCATTTAGGGAGGAAGTTGTCTCTTGTGGTCTATCGTCTTTCCATTTCGAATGCTGCCAGCCATGGTGAGGCCTCTTCCGAGCAGCCCCAAGGTAAGGTTGAGTGTCAGGTTGATTTGAATGGGATGGAGGCTCCCTCGACAGACACTGTTTCGGAGTGGGTGCTTAGTAAGATTAGCGAGGTTAGTTATTTGCTCGGTGTATCTTTTGAAGGCCATGAGACTGAGGCTATAAGTTTATTCAGAGTAGTGGAAACCTCATGGAGGCAAGGGGCTCTGTCACAGAAGGGTGGTTCTTCAGTAGTGGCGCAATGTAAAGGGTTAAGGGAGCTCAGAAATTTGGAGTGTTTTGTTAACTATGACCATGGAGGGGAGATGAGTGGGCGGGGCCCCAAGAGAGAGCAAGGAGGTCCTCTGTTATTGAAATGAAGTTACAAATGTTATCGTGGACCCAACGCTGTGAAATCTGCGATTACGACTGCATCTTCTCCTTTCCCAAATCATGGCAGCCATCACGTAGAACAGATCGCACCAAATCCTTGCGTTTCGTAACCAACTCACGACAATCACGCTGCTCACGGCAATCACGCTGCTCCGGTAGACTGTGAGTCTCCACCAACGGTCCGTCCTCCGACCAAATAGGCAGCGAATATCTCCAATCACCCCAACGAATGGTGATTCGCGCCGGAGCACCCCCAGCTGTACTACGAACTTTGAGTTGAACACATCCCAGAGGTCCCTCAATCGCTGTTGCTGTATCAACCTCCAGGAACCTCACACAACGATCACAAATCGCGCGATACACCTGCTCACCACGAAGATGAAGCGGAAGTCCAAGCACCTGCACCTAAAAACTCTGACTCAGCGATTAATGACTTCCCTTGGCACATAATGCCTCCAGCGACCACCAATCAAGACTCAAGCATCGACCATCAACCACCCAATTTGCTCCAAGAATTTTGATGGCTTCTGAATTAGATGGAAAAGCAAACAACACGAACTGTCCTCCGATAACCTTCACCTGCATGCCTCCATTAACCTTCCACAATTGGTTAACCCACGCCGAGAGGACAGATAGCTCCATCCCCTTCTTCCCCAATTCTCCCACTCTCCCCACTAGACACGAATCCAAAAAGGACACCCATTCGGCACCAAACCCTTGTCTCACCACCACATCCTCCCCCCAACCCCAGGGACGACCACCGCATTCCCAATCGGCTAGGAATTATGTCTTCCTCCTCTTGAATCCTGGTCTTGTATGACCCATCCATTCCCCATCGTAAAACCGTCCAAAACCAGTGCTACGCCCTCCCAGTTATCCCCAAACGATGATTGTGGAAGGAACATCAAAGTACAACGATCACCCATATGAACCACAATTTGAACAGTCGCCCCCATCTCCTCCGGACGAAGCTAACACGCTACACTGCCCCGCCCTCCAGAGACACGACCCAAAACACACCCCAACGGTGTTCATCTTGGATGTCTTCCTCATTTGATCTGCTACCTATTTGATCTCTGCACCGAACAACTCAATCGCTCGCCAAACCCCTTGACCACGTTCGATAATATGTACTCGACATCGGTTTGGAGTGTGGTGGGAACTAAAGGTGTGTTCTCTATTCGGTCCTTTTATCGGAGTTTGATGGGGGTAGTGGGTGGTGCTTTTCCTTGGAGGAGTATTTTGGTGCCTTGTGTGCCTTCTAAGGTGGTTTTCTTTTTATGGACGGCTGCTTTAGGTCATAATCTTACTATTGTTAATCTAGTTTGTCGAGGGCACCTGTTAGTCAACCGTTGTTGCATGTGTTGTGTTGCTGCGGAGTCAGTTGACCATTTATTCCTCCATTGTTCTATTACTACTTTGGGGGTTGGCTTGTTCTCTTTTTGAGATTTCGTGGGTGCAGCCAAAGGGGGTGGTGGATATGTTGTGGAGTTGGAGGGCGGCTCGGGTTGGCCGGAGTCGGCGACGAGTGTTGGCCTTGGTGCCTTTTTGTTTGATGTGGTTGGTTTAGCTGGAAAGAAACAAGAGAATTTTCCAGGACAGCCAGCATTCGGTGGCTTGGTTGGAGGGCCGGTTCTTAGTTACCTTGTATAGTTGGTTGGAGTGTAAAGTTGAGCTGGATCTTTTTTCTTTCTTAAATTTTTTGGATGATGTAATTGGTTAGGCATGCTTTCTTTCTTTCTCTTCGTCTTGCATCTGCTTGATGCTTTTTCAATAAAACTCATTATTTATCCCCCAAAAAAAAATTGTAAAATTTATCACTAATTTGAATTTTTTTCCAAACATTCATTGAAATTAATATTAATCACATTACCATAGAGTTTGAATTTCTTCAATTTAAACCCTAAGTTTTCAAAGTGGTATTAATCTCAATCATTCATCTATTTCTGTTAGTTTATCTAATAGCATAGTAATTTTACAACACACTTGGCACACTATTACTTGTTCTTTGAAATTAATATTAATCACATTACCACACTAGATTACTTCTCTCAAATTTTCAAATCAAAATCATTTGTGACAAAAATTTCAATGCACATGTTCCTGTCCATATTGAATCCTTCCACTCATTCCATTTTTCTTCCATTTGTCGAGAACATCATTGCCACTCCCAGTCGTGCAAACCCACCCTCTATCTCCAAACCCCATTCCTGGCCACCCATCTCCGAACCATATCTACGGCCACCCATCTCCCCACCTCTTCTTGAGACGGGCTTGATGGGGGTTGGGCAACAGATCTAATGGAGGGAATAGAGAAAGGTAGCAGATTTGAGTGAGGCAGTGGTAAGGGATATAAAATTGTAGGGCAAATTATCAACACCCTCTCGAGGTTTGACTAAAATATAGATTCTTCTTGAGATTTAAAAAATTACAAATTTTTCCGTGAAGGTTATATTTGCATAACAAATTAGAGGGTAATTTGTTATGTAAATATAAACCTCAGAGGACAATTTGTTATGAAAATATAAACCTTAGGAGCGGGATGTAATTTCTCAAACCTCAGGGAGAATCTGTATTTTAGTCAAACTTTAAGGGGGGTTGTTGGTAATTTGCCCAAAATTGTAATAATTAATTTAAAAAAAAAAGGAAGTGAAATGACAAAAAGGTCCTCTTTCCGTCAATCATATTTAACTGATAAACGGATCAAATTCTGGGGGTTAATTTGTTATCAAGGTTAAACTTCAAGTTTTTTATATTTATTTATCTATTAATTATTTTTTAATAGTAATTTTCTCTAAAATAATTCATTAAAAACAAAAGATATAGAAATAAAAAACTATAATTTTTTAAAAAGTGAATTAAACCAAACAATCGTATAATTCATGAACATAATTGTGTTATATATATGTTTTGAAAGAGACATAATTGGGCTTCAAATCAGTGTAAAGAAAATTTTGTTAGACTTCTTGTAAAAGAAATGCTAGAATTATTTAATGAGTAATGTTAGAGATCTTAAAAATTCTATCAGAATTTTTACTAAATGCTTTACATGGATGTGAGACCCACACTATGTAGGTCCTATGTGAGTCCCACACCCATGTGAGATATTTAGTAAAAAAATTGATAGAATTTTTGGGATATCTAACATTTTTGTTATTTAGTCATAAGCTCAAATGAGAAATTCTACCATACACCCCCTTCTTGGGGTGTACCATATGCACTAATTAAGATGTTTGTAATTTTTAAATATGAGTGTTAACTGTGATTTGGTTATACACATTGTGGTGTTAGGTATGACTCATTATAATATTAATTATGATATTATTTTAATTATAACTCAAAATTTTTTTAGCTATATCTTGTGATATTTGGTTGTAACTTGAAAGGAATATAATTTTGATAGTAACTTGATCCCAGATTATAATTAAACAGTAGAAAGATGTGCCAACAACATGCAATATATTTTAACAAAATTGGTTAGTGTTGATTCTTCTCCACACCTATGAGAATTTTTTGTATTATGTTATGCATTACATTGAAAAATGCCTGATCTAAGTTAAAAGGACAACAAAGATATTAATGTTTAACACTAAACACATTTATTTAAATAGATGAATGAGTGGTGCCCATGTGTTGATGCCATATTCTGGTTGAAATAAGCATTTTAATCATGCAAATTGTTTTGAGTAGTGATTGGTAGCTCGAATTTGAGCCCCCGAATCTCCCGAATTCAAAAAACGACGTTGCTTTTGAATTTTTTTTTTTTTTTTTTTTCCTTAGAAGAAGAAAATCAGAGGAAGAAGAAGAAGAAGAACTGGAGGGGAGAGGGCCAACAAAATCGGGCTGGAGGCGGAGGCGGGGCCGGAGGCGACGACGGTTGGAGGCGGGGCTGTGACGAGCTGCGGCGGGGCTGCGACGAGTTGCTGCTGCAACGATCGGCCGGTCGATCTGCCATTGATCGGCGGCAGCGGAGGCGAAGGAGGGGCCATCTCTCTCTCTCTCCATTCCCTCTTCTCTTTCTCTCTTTCTCTTCTCTTTCTCTCTTTCGGGCTGTTCGAGGGTGGGGGATTTCGGGGGAAAAATCATTTTCCAATTGTTTTTTTTAATGTTTAACACTAAACACATTTATTTAAATAGATTAATGAGTGGTGCCCATATGTTGATACCATATTCTAGTTGAAATACGCATTTAATCATGCACATTTTTTTGTTTTTTTTTTTGCCAAAAAAAAAAAAACAAAAACCATTTATTTTATGAAAAGATTCTTTAAATTAACTTATCATTTCAAAACACCACTGCGATAGCTTTTACATATTGGCAAATTTCTTTTAACAAATCAATCATCTTCGTTTAAAGGATGAATTATATATTCACCTCTCTTAAAATTTGAAGAAATTAGAGCGTGCTTTAAAAATTTAGTATAATTACGCTAGCTTCTCTTGACTTTCAATTTGCGTAACACTTTATCCTACTTTGTTAGAAGGCCAATAATTTTTTATTAGTACCGTTATTTTATTTAATAAAATTTTAAGAAATTAGATGTAATTTTTAAAATTATAAAAATAATTACTATTTTAAGTAAATTTTAGATGTATTTGTAATTTACTCTAAATAAAAGGGCACAAATTTTCAACTGTCTTTGCATAGCAGCCAGCACTTCAGTGTTGATAATTGATACATCAACCCTTTTGGCTTTATTTAATTTTTGTGGAGTTGGTGAGTGAGTGTTTGGTAAGGGAGTTGGCCAAAATCCTTTCATCTATCAATAGCATAATAATAAGTCTACACTTCCTATCTTAATGGGAGAAGGAAAATGTCTCGTAGCTCAAATTTTGTGGCTCAAAAGTGGCTCAAATGGCCAAAACGACGTCGTTTTGGCCATTTGTATGTTGTTCTGTACTCAAAACGACGTCATTTTGGTCATTTGAGCCACTTTTGAGCCACAAAATTTGAGCTACGTAGCATTGTCGATATATTACATGTTGGTGTATTTTTTTTTTTTAAATTAATGATAAATTTTATAAATATTAATAATTAAATTTATAATTCTCTTTACTGATCTATAAATATGTTTCCAAAAAGTCACTGATGTGTAATTTCTCCTATCTTATTCATAATTTATCCCTTGTTTTTCTGACTTGTTTTTTGGTATTTAGTATTTTTTTTAAAAATATTTGTTTTTTTATGGTTTTTAAATTATTTATTATTATTATTTTTGGTTAAATGTTTTTCTTTACTTTTTTTTATATGTCTAAACTTCTAAATATATATATATATATCTTTGTTGTCTTTAGCAACTTTTTCCCCTTATAAAAATTTGATAAATAAATAGGCGTAAATTACATTCATTTCTCTTTAGGTTTGGAAAAAAATACAATAAGCTTTATAATTTTGTCATAATTATATTGGGTTTTCTTAATCGTCTTCTTTTTATCAATAATTTGTTAGTTGTTTGGATAAAAAAAATAATGTTATCAATTTTACATATATTTTTTGTTATTTATTCTTGTGTTTTATATTATTTACATTATTTTTGATATTTTTAACTTTATAAAAAAAATTAACATAATCATATTAAAATTATATAACTTATTATATTTTCTACATATCTCCGAGAGGTCAGTGTAATTTAGCCTTCGTTTAGCAACTTGGGTTGGGTTGGATTTGGGGCTATTTTAGCTACAAATAAACAAAATAGGTTTTTTAGTTTAATAAGACAAAATATCACATTCAATTCATAATCATTACATTCTTTTTCTCACAAAAAGTCAAAAAGTCTATTGCAAACGAAACTTTTTAATCACAAATTAAAATAACTAAAAAATTAAAAAATCAATCTACTTTCCAAACGAACTCTTAACTAATAAGAAAAGAACAAGTAACTCATGAAAAAAGAAAAAAAAAGAAGTAACAACACAAAGGAATCTCATACAACTATAAAAGGGGGTCAAAGCAACTGGAATTTGGGTGTCGCCATCCGGACTAGTTGTGGTTGAAGATGTGCCACCCACCAAATCAAATAGACTCTCAATAAAACAGTGAAGAGAAATGGAGAGAAGGAAAATGTCACGGTCAATGTCGCCATCAGTGGTTGGTGTGTTCCAAAATACCAAATTGCCCCCACCAACCACCCCACCCCACCCCACGCCACCCCTTGTTACTTTTGTCTCCTTTCCAAACCACCTATCTCCCGCCCAACCATGTTAGTACACAACTTATTCATAGAAATATATTAGGTAAATTACACTAATTTCCCTTCAAATTTAACATAATTGTTGACATTTTTATCGTAATTTTAATAATAATACTTATCTTTCCTACATTTAAAACTATTTATAAAATTCCTCCTCTTGTTAACTTGGCATCAAACATTGTTAAAAATGGCTACAAAATGATTAACATACTCTCATGATCTATCCCACACTATCTTTCACTCTCTGTTAATCTCAATACTATTTAATTCTTCCTTTATACAATTTTATAACCGGAGTTTCTACATTATATATTTTTAGAGGGGTTGGATTTCTTTCATGTTTAAATCCCACCATAAGAGAACTTTAGGGGCCCACCACATGTCTTTGTTTCGATGATTCGAACTATTTATTTTATAAAACTAAATATATATTCTTCATTAAAAAATTAATTTGATTCAATAACCGTAAACTTTTCATTTTATCACATTTGTCTTTGAAAAAATAAACGATAAATATATATTTGAAAATTACTATTTATTTCTTTTAAAGACAAATATGATAGAATTAAAAAATATACGATTATTGAATAGAATTAATTTTTTTTCATAGATAATATACATCGAGGTTTGTACAAAATGAACAGATTGTATTATCAAAATAAGTCCGTGGTGGGCCTCACAAGCCCCTAAAATACTTTCATGTTAAGATGTGAATATGAAAGAAGTCCAACCCTTAGAGTGTATCTGCAGATACCCCATTTTTGACCGCCCTTATAACTTAGGCACCATTGCTTGCGCACCTAATGATAAATTTGTATATGCTTGTCAAGTGCTCGAAGTCCTCAGTAGAATGCCACAGCTTTGAGCCTTTAAAACCTACGCACTTTTTTGCCTTGTTTTGGACCAAAATCATAGCCTGCGTTTGGTTGTGTTTTGTAAATGTGATTTGAGAGTATGAGTTGTATTTTGAGTTTGTGTGTTGTGGAATTATGATTTGAGTGTAGAAAATTTGTTTGGTTATGATTTTTAAATAGAGTGTTGAAATGTGTTTTGAAGATGTATTTTGAATTAAGTTTTAAAAGTTTGATGTGACATGTGAAATAAGAAAATTTGTTTGGTGATGTGTTTTGGAAATAGTTTTCAAAACTTAATTCAATCAATAATTTATAATCAAACACACAACTCATATATCGATATTCGTATTTTTTATCAACAGTAATAACCAAATTATTTTTAAAATACCGAAATTAAAAATTGATTTTTTTTTAAATTAATTTTTTTCAGTAATTTTTTTTGAATAATTTTTTTCCCAAATTTTTTTTCATTTTAAAATAAATCTATGTCAATTATTTTGTGTCAATTAAATTTTCTATCAATTCATTTTTTACGCCTGTACAAACATCTTCTACAATACGTTTTTTATTTTTTTTTTAAAATTTTGTTAAAGTCAACAACTTTTGAGAATACATATTAATAAAAATTAACATAAATACACTAAGTGTAATATTTTAAAATACAAATCATAACGTAAACCTTACAAAACATTATCAATTTTTTTCCTCATTTATTACACGTTATTAATTTAGTAACTCAGTATATGGATGTAATATTAAATAAAAATTATTAATATTATAAAAAAAATAATAGGTAAGAAATAAAAAGTAAAAAATAAAAAATAAAAAAAAACCTGAACCTTCTGAACCTCAGCCTTTCTATAAAAAAAAAATAAAAACAACCTGAACCTTCTGAACCTTAGCTTCAGATAATCACCTGTTGGAAGTCAGTAGGGACAACCGGGAGGTCTACCGGCCGGTCATCCGGCCGGTCATCCCACCTCACACCACACTCAGTTTCCAAACAGATTTTCACCTGTTGAAAGTTGAAAGTTGTAAATAGATTTCCAAACAGCTTCAGATAATCACATGTTGAAAGTTGCAGAGACGATTTCCAAACAGATTTTCACTTTGTAAACAGATTTCCAAATAGCTTCAGATAATCACCTGTTGAAAGTTGCAGAGACGATGAAGAAGGCAGAAACGTTGAAAGTGGAGATACAAGCTGCCAAACAGATTTTCAAAATGTAATTTGAATTAACACGCGGAATCAACTTTTGAACGTCGTATCCAAACGTCATGCGCGAGCTCATGTGTTGAAAATTGATTTGAATTCACAACCAAACAGAGCCATAGTTTTTCAAGCCTAAAAATCCTGGGACCTACCGGCCACCAATGTAGGCTGCTGGCCATTTGTTTGGCCTATCGGCCACTTTTGTATTTTTGTAGATATTTTAGCCAGCTGTGCCAGCTGTTTTCATAGATGCATGTATCTGCCTACACGTGTATGTATGGATATTTCTGAGGGAGTTTCATGTTTTTCTATAAATAGAAAACCTCCCTTTCCATTTTTTAGGGTTGAAATTTTTGAGCAAAATTATTTCTCTCTCTCTACAATTCTCTTTCTCTTTCTTGCAAATTTTTAAGCTTTTGCCTATACACTCTAAACCAAACCTTGTGGTATTTGAGTTAAGATACTTTTGAGCTTACTTTGAGCTCTTGAGGGTGTATAAGTATTGATTTGTGACTTAGAAAGGGTTCTCATCTTCAAGAGGTATAAGTCTTAGCTTATTTCTTTGCTTTATTTGCTATTTTGCCTACTATTTTTAGACTGTTTTTGGGCTATTTATACTCTGTATTTTTGGGCTGAAACTTGTGGTTTAAGGCCATTAGGGGTGGAGGGGTGAATCACCCTTCTTTGTAACTTATTTCTTAGCCTTTTGCCCTTGTGTTTCCCATATTTTTGTCAACTATTTTTGAGCTTTTAAATACTGAATTTTAGAGCTTTTTCAGTGGCAAAAATCATGTTTTGAAGTCTCAAAAATGAAGGGGGTAGCCTCTCTTCCTTATGTTTGTTTACTAGCTTAACTAGCTTCATGTTGTAGGTCATTGTTTTAGCTATTTTTGTCTTAATTCCAACATATTTTAACATTGTTTTAGAACTGTTTTGAACTGTTTTTTAGTTGTTCATTGCATTTGAGCTTTTTATAGCATGTTTGTAGTGTAATTGTCCTTATAGGTTTGGTGATTTAGGCCTTAGTCACCAACCTATTTGAGTTGATAGTGTTTATTTCTTACTTTCTATACTTGTGATCACCTTTAATCACCTCTGCAACCTCCCTCCTTTCTTGTTTTTTTTTTTTTAACGTTGTTTCAAGCTACTTGTTTATTTAAGCATGAGATTGAGGGATTGTGCTTAATGGTTTAATCCCTTTGGGGATTCATTACCAACACCATGTGTGACAACCCTCACCTCTGATTATTGCTAAACTGTGACTGAACATGATAAGTAATTGATCAGACTGAAATTTTGAATTTATTGCATAAGTGTGTTATCTAAATTGCATTCTATCTGTTTATCAATAGATTGATCTGTTCGTGTTTTTAATTTCGAATTGCGAATTGAAGGCCTTATCGGCGGCCGAATCTGAAATTGATTGGTATTTTGTGTTAATTAGAATTCATGTGATTTTATGGTAGATTTAATTGAAATTTGATTTGGTGTGATTAAATTAGATTAAATAAAGCTAAATCGCATTAGTTCAAGTTATTTACCAAATTACCATTGAGTGGGCCACTTTGTTATTACATGTTTGGAGCCTTGTTCATATTTGTTGCACCATTTCTCCATCTCCTAGAGCAAACGTGAGAGAGAGCTAGAGAGTTGAAAGAAAAGTTGAGTTCACTTAGATTGGTTTGAAACTTAGAAGATTTGGAAGATAATTGCATAATTGAGCTTGTATACCTTGAATTCAAGACATAAGGTAGAGATTTCATCCTCTCATTTGTGAATTGGAGTTGTATCTTGCATGGTTCATGGTAATTTAGAGTTTAAAGTCAAGAATTGGTTTAAAGAGTTGAATTTGAGAGTGAATTCATGTACACATTCTTGAGTTTTGAGGTCTTTTTCATGAAATTTGCTACATGCATGTTCATATTTTGATTATAGTTCAAAAATTCATCATGTTTTTGGAAGGACTGAGTTATTTGGCCATGTATTTGAAGCTTTGAATTTAATTGAATACATGCATGTTATGTTTGAGCTTTGTTCTTGAAGTTTATTTGAAAATGGTGTTTAATTGACTCATCATTGGGCTTTGATTTCTCAAATTGATCTTCAAAACATGTTATATTATGGGTTTAAAGTGTTTTTCCAGAAAATTTTCCCAAAAGGATCGAACTTGAGGCTTTTAAAGTTGAGTTTTGTGCTTGGGAATGAATCTGGAAATTCCAGATTTTGGACCCATGCTTGAGCGTAGGACTTAACGCTCGAGTGTACCCTTTGAGTCGTGCACTTTCGCTCGAGCGTGAAATGCATGTACCCAGAAGTTCTTGTGTTTTGCAGTCCGCTCGAACGAGAGAGTTCACGCTCGAGCGACGACCTGAGTCTTACGCTCGAGCGGAGGTCGAGTGTCCGTCGAGCGTGAATTGCATGCATCCAGTACTTTTCATGAAGTTTACAGTTCGCTTGAGCGAAGGAAGTCACGCTCGAGCGGAGATCCTTTGTCTGCATGTCCGCTCGAGCGTATAAAGCCACGCTCGAGCGAGACTCCTGTTTTCTGAAAAATTTTAAAAAGTGTTTTAAAGTGCATCTTTGCATCCTCTTTCCATCCTAGGCATTCCTAGGCCATGTTTAAGGCATCTTAATGAGGATATTGATGTAGAACCACACCGAGTCAAGATAGGGGCAAAGATGTTAATCCCAAGTGTGTAACTTAGTGTGTGTTCGTTCTGGAACTGTATAGGGTTGGCATCCGAGGACGCTCATTAGCTGCTTATAGCCCAGTGCTCTGTGAGTAACAATGTTGTAAAGATATGTTCAATTATGATTATTTTTCTGAATGATCAACTGTTCTGCTTACTGAATCGTTATTGTTTAATGAATGAATGTTTGTCCTATTTGTAAACTGTAACCGTGGCATCCATAGCAATTTACTACTACTGTACTGTTACTGCTACTGTCACAAAGATCTCTGTCGGTTCCCATGTTTGGAACCACTACTGTTTACTGTTATGATGGCCATCAACTGACTGTTCGGTCCGTTAAGGCCTACTGTACTGTTTGTTATTGGATGTACCACATATAACTGATACGACTGATTTGTTACTGAAAAGACATTCATTCTTAACCTCTTTACGCATTTGTTATTCACTGGGCTTTAGCTCACTGTTTATATATATATATGTAGGTGTCCAGGCATCGGACCGATGCTAGGAGCGTCAGGCTAAGCTCCCGTTTTGTCAAAGCCAACCATTGTGCCTCACTTCGAGGTTCCAAGTGCGTCAAAGCCATGGCTGTTTTGGGGTGTTTTAGATTTCCCCTTTTTGCCTTTGTTCTGTAATAAATGTTAAGACTTGCATTGTACTGTATGGTAGGGATTTGGTCCCTAACCTGAATGTTCGTATATGATGTACGTATATACTGTTTTGGTTTTGAATGTGAATATGTGCAGAAAAGTCTTTTTGCATAAAGACTGTCATAACTCATTGGACATCTTTTATTTACTGTTTTGGCTTCCGCCAGCCCTTTTACTCTGTATTACTGTTTTTACTGTTAAGCAGGCCTTTGGTAATCACGGATTACTGGCCGGTTACGGTGCTAAACCCATAGGGGCGGGTTTGGGCCGTGATAGCATGACATATCTCTCATGCCTAAAACAACACTTGGTTTGGTGCTTCTTTCCATTAGAGAACTTAAAGCTCACTTTTGGACTCAATTGATTAAGGAATGGTTGGTAATTAAAATGAAGTAACAAAACTGGGACTAAAATGATGCAATATAATAAGTAATTGGGTGTTCAATCGGACGTTAATTGAATATATGGAAACTTGAGGCATTTCATATTTGCTAGTGATGAAATGGTTCAAGTTTCCAAGGTCAACCACTTCCCTTGATCAATCCATGATAGTAAGGAGGTTTGAGAGTCTTTATGTTACATTTATTGAAATTGTACGCCTTGATTCATAGGTCATCATGCAATGAAATTGCATTAATTGATGGCTTGCGAATTAAGCTCGCCACTTCTTTGAGTTGTTTGATGATAAGCAGGGATAAGGTTTACAAACATACCTTGAGAATACCTTGTCTGTGCTCTGTATGCTTTCTATTGCAGCAGGAGGAACCAAGCTTTTTCTGGCCGGCAGACCACTTTTTCTGACTGGCAGGCCACTTCTGTTGGACGGCAGGCTACCTTTTGTGGCCGGTTGGCCACTTTTGTCAAATTGAGCAGCAACTTTTTGGAACAGAATAGAGTAGAGGCTGAGGTGAAAAATGTTCTAACTGTGCAATAGAAACATTCTGGCAGCAGAACAGTGGGCTTTTTGGGTGGAAATCAGCGCATGCATGAGTATTTCTCGCTTCTCGGGGCTGATTAGTTAGCTTAGTTACTTCTTTCATGTTGTAATTAATTAGTTATTTCTAGTTTGTAATTAATTAATTAGTGTAATTAATTAGTTAGTTATATGGAATAGTTAATTAATTAATTTGGTTTTGTAATAACTAGCTAGCATAGTTAGTTTATTCGGACCATCCTGTGCGATCGCACAATTGTAATAATGTGTATGTCTTCCAACCCCACGTCTTTCTCCTTTTTATTTACTTGCTTATGATGGTTAGTTTAGAGCATCATGTTTTGTTTAGCATCTCTCATGCCTTGCATCCATTGTCTTGCATGCATTGAGCTCGGTGTATCATTCTAACTTGCATTGTTAGTTAATACTTCTTTGAATACGTACTTAAACTGCATGCTATCAAATTGATTCATATGCCATATTAGTAACCGAGCCTAGTAATTGCATATTGTATGTGTTGCATTTAGTCATATTGCATAGTTAGGATCATGCATTATTCTAACTCTGTCATCTTTTTTGGCTTGGAGTACTAGGTGAGCTTTTATTTGTTTTAGCATATCGCATGAGTGTTACCATGTCAAAACATGTTCACCATGAGGCTAAGTGCTTAAGTGATAAACTGTTTGAATGCCTTTGGATGAAGGCTAGTTGCTTGAATTGGGATAGTTTGATTAATGTATATTTGAGCCCATTTTTTTTAAGTGGCACAATCACAAACTCTTTTCGAAAATAAACATGAAATCAAAGGATTCCAATACTTGCAAAATTAGTCTATACTTGTGTATGTGCGCAACACATAATAAAGTTTGCCTAATAATCGGAACAAGAGCATATAATGTAAATAAGATTCACATCATGATTAGTAGAGGCCGATCTTTTGATCGGGCGAGCGGGGATGCTCAATTCATGACCTTCCCCTCTCATACCTAAGTTCTCGAGCCAAGACAATCTTGGTGATGATAGATACGTGGCCTTTGGCACGAGTCATGGGTTTTCTAAATTTTCAAAAAATATTTAGGTGGTGACTCTGTACTTGGCAAAACAGTCCATTTTTGGCACTTTGATTCAAAATCGAGTTTCTAAAAGATTTGCCGGATTTGGACTCTTTGGTGTTTATCTATTTCACATTACACTTGTGAGATCAGATTCAGAACTGCGGGAGTCCGAACTATAAGGCTAGTCGTATCTGAAAGGAGCACAAAAAGTTGAGCTACAGTATCACATGCAAATTATAATATTTTGTGATTTTAATACCATTTTGTGTCATAACTATATCATTTTCAATTATAACTATAAAGACCACGATGAATCATAAACAAACACAATGAAAAATGATAGACTTATTCAGTTATAACCAAAATAACAATTATAATAGGTTATAATTAAGTCATAACTAATTCAACAATGAGTTATAACCAACACCACAATGGATGATAACTGAAACATCACAAAACATCATAATTGGACATATCATACACCCTGTTTTTGGATTGTGTATTATATTATCCTTTTATAACATGCAACCCTATTTCTTAAGAAAAACAACAATACTACATGCACATAATTAAAACACAAAAAAGTGTGTGATTTAGATATTTTTAATTTTTTTTTTTAAAGAATAGTCTATTTAACATTCAATATAGATCTCATCCACACATTATACTTTTTGTATATTTTCTATGTGTAATTATCATTTATGTAAGAAAAAAACACCCATCACTAAGGAAAAATTATCACATAATCCTACATGGTATGCCTTTACAATTCTATTGGTTACATACTCACTATTTCCTATTTTTTCTCCTATGTATTATGTAAAGCAGTCAATAAAATTGAAAAGGACACATAACCTGTTAGGGATTTTCAAAATTTATAGTTTAGTTTCTAGGTATTTTCAAAACATTCCTTGTTTTTCTTTGAAAATCTTGAAATAAGCTTGGAGACTTTGTTCTACATTAGAAAGAGAGGAAAACATGAAATATTCATTTAAATATGGAATATTGGAATGGATGCTATTGTGCATGCACTCACACCGCAAGGATGGTGCTTCGCACCATCTCCACACGCACACGTGTGGTGTGGATAGTGGGCTGTGTGGCATTTGATGGTGCACTTTGCACTTAGCACGAATGCATCAACGTAAGGCGCTATGAGGGCACTTTTCTATTTGGAGTGATGAAGTAAAATATAGTCAGCTCTGCATGGCAGTGATGTAGCATATGTTGGCAATGAGTTAACTAACCGATTGAATGGTTGCATGTCCGATCTGAAATGGTTTGATCATCATCGTAGATTGGAGATGCGCACGATCGTACGATTGAGATGGCACCCGATCATGATCAGGTGTGATCAGTCAAGACATCTATTCAGTGTAAGATTGATTTACACCATAGATCGTTGATTAAATGGTCAAATCTGATTGGATGTGATCAAAGGACATGACTATTTGATCAGATGCATCAAGGCCTATAAATAGGATGCGAAATCAGCCATTGCTATCATTCAAATAATCCTGAAAGCATTCATGGAATTCTCTTTCTCTTTTTCTCTCTATTGATTTGGAGTTTTCGATCAAGAGTTTCTTAAGCAAGTTTCTGTTTTCTTACTAGTAATCAAATTCTACAGATTTGATTATTAGTATCTTGATTTTCTTAATAGTATTCTGATCTACTGTCGTCAGTGCATACACCAGTAGACTTGATCCTTAGATCAGGCCTCATTGTATCTTGGAGACAAATTTGCTATAACTCTCTGCACACTTATTGGTGGATGTAAATATTGTCTTTAGGAAAATGAATAAGTAACACGACTTGAAGCACTAATTTTCTATTCTACATAGACAAGATCATCGCCAATTTTTGAAGACCAAAAGACCACCAACTGAAGAATTCAAGATGAATTTTCACCAATAATCTAAAGACTATTTTAATATGGCGATGTCTATTCAGAAAATGACTCAAGATTTCATGAAACTTGACCGATCTGATGGAGGAAATTTTTGATGCTGGAAAAAAAAGATGCACTTCCTTTTCACCACTCTCAAAGTGGTCTATGTGCTGATTACCCCCTATCCTGTAAAGTAAGAAGACAAGAAGATGCAGCAAACCCGTACCAGAACCAAATAGGAGAATGACGACTACATTTGTTAAGGACACATTCTGGTAAGACTCTCTGTTTGATGTGTATCAGTATTTGGAAACGGCAAAGCAACTCTGGGACACATTACAGTCAAAGTATCTCATTGAGGATGCCACCAGTAAGAAAATTCTTGTTATTAATTTTATACGTACGATTGATACAAAGCCCATTATGGAGCAATTCCATGAGATCCAACTTATTCTGAGTCAGTTCCAAGAAAAGAATATAAACATGAATGAATCTATTATAGTTTCATCTATAATAGAGAAATTGTCATCTTCTTGGAAGGATTTTAAGAAAACCTTGAAACACAAAATGGAAGATCTTACTTTAGAGGAATTGGCTCAATACCTTTTAGTTGAGGAAGAGTCAAGGCTTCTAGAAAGTAAAAATAACCAATTGGCTCAAACTTCCGAGATCCACATGGTAGACGATGGTAAGAGATTCAACAAAGGGAAACGTAAGCGTAAACCCCAACTCGAGAAAGATGCTAAGAAGACAAAAGGCACTTGATGGCATTGTGGCAAGTTAGGGCACTTCAGAAATGAATGGGGGTCATACAAAAAGAAGCCAGAAGCATCAAATGCCAAGAACAAATCGTGGTTATTGTATCCGAGGCGAACATGCTTAAAGATGCTGGTGACTGGTGGATTGACTTAGGAGCAATGAAGCATGTCTGCAACAACAAGAGCCTTTTCACTACTTATGAACAAGTGAGTGATGAAACAGTTCTCAACATGGGTAACTCTTCAACTGTTGCTATCAAAGGCAAAGGGACGGTGGATCTGAAGTTCACATCTGAAAAAGTCTTAAGTCTAAGTGATGTTTATCATGTACCTGATATTAGAAAAAACCTTGTATTTGAAAGCCTATTTAATAAGCATGGTTTCAAAGTAGTCTTTGAGTCAGACAAATTTGTCTTGTCTAAGGGTGAGATCTTTGTTAAGAAGGGCTATATGTATTAGGGAATGTTTAAACTCAATGTTATTAATAATAATACATTTGTTTCTGCTTATGTTGCTGATTCTATTTCTTTATGACATGCTCGTTTAGGTCATGTTAATACTAGGAAAATGCACGATATGATTAATTTAGATTTAATTCCTAAGAATGACATTGACATGCTTGAAAAATGCAAATTTTGTGTGCAATATAAAATTACTCGCATTCCATTTCCTAAAATAGATAGAACCACATCTTTGCTTGAACTTATGCACAGTGATATATGTGACATGCATAGTACTCCCACTAGAGGTGGTAAAAAATATTTTGTAACATTCGTTGATATTTTTTTTAAGTACTGCCATGTCTATCTTTTGCATTCAAAAGATGAGGTTCTTGATAAATTCAAGATTTTTAAGAAAGAAGTCGAAAATCAGTGTAATGTCAAAATAAAGAGACTTAGGTCTAATAGAGGCGGTAAATACCATTTTCCAGAATATTGTGAAAACGTTAGTATTATTCATGAGAAATCTACACCATACACACCACAACAAAATGGAGTAGCTGAAAGAAAGAATAAGACATTAACATAAATGATTAATTCTATACTTTCTTACTCCAGTTTAAGTTATGGTTTTGGGGGTAAAGCCTGTTCATTGCCTGTTACATACTCAATAAAATTCGTCTCAAGGGAAGATGTGTTACTCCTTATAAGCTTTGGAAAAATAAGAAACCTAATCTAGGTTACTTGAAAACTTGGGGCTATAGAGTAATCGCTAGATTGCCTAAACCTAAGAAGAAGAAATTAGATAAAAAAGGAATTGAATGCATATTCCTTAGATATGTTATGCATAGCAAAACATATAGGTTCCTGATAATAGAGCCCAATGGTTTAATAGAAATAAATACTAACATTGAATTACATAATGCGGTATTTTATGAGAATCGTTTCACAATTATTAATCAAGGAAATGAATCAACTCCTTTGATGTCTACATAGGAAAGTGAACGAAATGAACTCGTTGAGCCTATTAAGCCTAATGAACCTAATGAGCCTATTGAGTTAAGGAGGAGTAAGAGAGCTAGGACTGAGAAGGCTTTTGGCCCTAACTTCATTGTTTACTTAGTAGAAGGAGCTAGGGATGCTCATTGCAAGCAAACAATGATTTTTTTGAATGTGGATTCAGATCCATTAACTTTTGAAAAAGCTATGAAGTCTCAAGATGTTGCTTTTTGAAAAGAAACAATAAATGATGGGATGGATTTTATAATGGGTAATAATACTTGGACACTTGCTGATTTCCCACCTAGATCCAAATCAATTGGTTGTAAATGGATTTTTAAAAAGAAAATGAAAGTTAATGGCACAATTGACCAGTTCAAAGCAAGATTAGTTAGTAAGGGTTTTACTCAAAATGAGGGAATTGATTATTTTGATACATATGCTCCAGTGGCCAGAATTGCCACCATTCGAGTATTGATTGCCCTAGCCTTAATCTACATATTTGAAATACATCAAATGGATGTTAAGACCGACAGTTAGATGAGGACATCTACATGCAACAACTGAAAGGGTTTGTTGTACAGGGTCAAGAACACAAAGTGTGTAAACTCGTTAAGTCATTATATGGACTGAAACAAGCTAAAAAACAGTGGCATGATAAATTTGACAAAGTAATAGTGTCAAATGATTTTAGAATACATGAATTGTATATGGTAAATTTATTGGCAATAAAGGTGTAATCATATGCCTGTATGTAGATAACATGCTTATTTTTGGTATTGACAATGCTGTTATTGAAAATACTAAAAGTTTCTTATCATCTAGCATTAGTATGAAAGACATGGGTTTGGCTGATGTAATTATAGGTATTAAAGTCAAAGGAGAGGAAAATAATTTGATTCTTACCCAGTTGTATTATATTGAGAAAATTCTTAAGAAATTTAATTAATGTAATTGTACATCTATATCTACACCGTTTGATTCAAATTTGAAATTGTATGCTAACATTGGAAGAGTTGTTGATCAGCTAGAATACTCAAAAGTAATAGGTAGCCTGATGTATGCCATGACTTGCAATAGACTTGATATTGCATTTGTAGTAGGAATGGCAATGGGGCGAGGCGGGACGGGCGGGGCCGGGGACTACACTCCTCGTCCTCGATCCCCGAAAGCGCTAAATTCCCCGTCCCCATCCTCGATCCCCGGGGGGGGAACCCATCGCCGCCCCCGCCCCTTAACGGGGATCGAGTATCCCCAACCCCGAAAAATCCCCGAATTAAATAGCATATCAGATTTTTTTTTTTTTTTGATTTGAAGAAAAGATTAAGCAATCTGTAAAACAAGCTAAAACAAATCCATTCAACATCAGTGACTCCATCATCATCATCAACATCATCATTATCACCAACAAAAAATAATAATAAAAAAAAAATCAAACAAATGTTCATCAAAAAATAATAAAAAAAAAATCAAACAAATGTTCATATTCAAAGCAAACCAAGTGATCTCTATTTTTGTAGTTGATCTTAAATAGTAAATCAAAGCTCTTCACATTCTTGTAGTTGATCTTCATATGCGCGAATGGACTTCCGCAAATAGTCGAAATCGAACCAGATCTGGGGGTTTTGAACTAGATCTGAGAAAGATGGATGACTGTGACTGCGATGACGGAGGCGATGGACGACGGAAAAGAACGATCGGCGTCACGGACAACGGTGATGGAGAGGAGGGACGACGGCGATGGGGAGGGGGGATGAGGACAGCGGCGATGGGAAGGAAGGATAGTGGACAGCGGCGATGGGGATGAGGGACAGCGGACAGCGGTGATAGGAGGAGGGAGATCGGCGATGGAGGGATGACGGCGACGCCGTAAGAACAGCTACGTAGAGAGAGGGAGAGAGAGAGAGATGCTAAGACTATGAGAGAGAGAAACAAAATGCATGTGAGTGAGAGGCAGAGTCAAACATGTTACATATATATATGGGGAATATTCGGGGAGTTATGTGGGGATAATTCAGGACGGGGCCGGGCCGAGGCCGGGATTAGAGTACCTATCCCTGTCCCCGGCTCGAAAACAGTCGAGGATTCAATTTTTAATACCATTCCCGGCCCTATGGGGATAATTTTTGGGAAAAACCCGTTATAATCGGGGTTGGGGGATCGGGTCCCCGTCGGGCTAGGTTTAAATTGCCATTCCTAATTTGCAATGGGAAAACTTAGTAGATACACTAGTAATCCCAGTAGTGTGTATTGACATGTTGTTAACCAAGTACTTAGGTACTTGAGGAAACTTGAGGAAAACAATAGACTATGAAATAGTCTATAATGGCTATCCAACAGTGCTGGAAGGATTCACAGATGCCAATTGGATAACTGAGGATCACTCGTCTACGAGTGGTCGAATTTTTTCTCTTGGAGGAGGAGCCATTTTCTGGGGTTCTAAGAAGCAAACATGCATAACAGACTCAACCACGGCGTCTGAGTTTGTAACATTGGCTTTTTTGTAGCAAAGAGATAGAATGACTAAGGAATATCTTTTAGAGATTAAGTTATGGCTAAAACATATGCCACCAATATATTTGCATTGTGATAGTGAATTAACTCTATCATGGGCCTATAGCCATGTCTATAATGGAAAGTCTAGACATATAGGACTGAGACATAGTTGTGTTAGGTAGTTAATCACAGAAGATGTAATTACCATTGGTTATGTAAAGTCAAGTGAAAACTTGGTTGACCCCTTAACAAAGGGACTTGCAAGGGATTTAGTGTGGAAATCATCAAAGGGGATGGGTCTTAAGCCCACTTAACATAATCACCCATGGTGGAAACTCGAGTTAATGCTTGAAGAAACATCAAGTCTTGAGTTCAATGAGCCCAAGTGCACTATATGCCGTGATTGCAAGCATTTAGTTTTAGGATTGAGACATAGTTGTGTTAGACAGTTAATCACAGAAGATATAATTACCATTGGTTATGTAAAGTCAAGTGAAAACTTAGTTGTAAGGGATTTGGTGTGGAAATCATCAAAGGGGATGGGTCTTAAACCCACTTAACATAATCACTCATGATGGAAACTCGAGTTAATGCTTGAAGAAACATCAAGTCTTGAGTTCAATGAGCCCAAGTGCACCGTATGTTGTGATTGCAAGCACTTAGTTTTATTTCATTTTCATCCCAAGGTTGAAGTGCTTGGTAACCATAATGTGAAAAGAAGATGATGAGTTAGCAAATTCTTAATAAGCTTATAATTGGGTTATTAGGGTACTGTAAATTACAGGGATACTCTCAGTAAGCTTATTTAAGTGAGTGTAGGAGGTGGTGTTGCTTCCTATGAGTTTAAGGGATTGACTCTAGAGTGCTCATGAAATAGGATATAGACATAAGGTCAATCTACGTATCGATTTATTTGAATACTTGAGATAACCTGTACTGTGCGTGAAACAAGTCCGGTTAGTCGTATAAGATCACTAGTTCAAAGACAATACCACTATGCCATCTTGATTAACTTTGCGGTGGCTTCACTACTTGTATGATTCAAATCGTAAGATATCTTTACCTATGCATAAGGCTGCCAAGTGAACCAAGAATCACCATCTGGTATTTTGAAAATGGTAGGAGAATGTTTGGGAATTTTTAAAATGATTTTCAAAATTTATAGTTTATTTTTTGACTGTTTTCAAAACTTTTTGTTTTTCTTTGGAAAGCTTAAAATAAGCTTGGGGACTTTGTCCCACATGGAATATTCCTTTGAATATAAAATTGTGGAATGGATGCTAGTGCGTATGCACTCACACCGTAAAGATAATGCTTCGCACCACACGTACACGTACACGCATATGGACATGTGCGCGTACGCGCATGGTGTGGGCAGTGGGCTGTGTGGCGTTTGATGGCGCACTTTGCACCTAGTACGAACGTAGAGGGTGCTTTTATATTTGCATCGGATAGGTTGAAGCGATGATGTGGATTTGACGTGGCATAGGTGACATGGAATACAGTCAGTTGCATATGGCAGTGATGTGGCGTCTGTTGGCGATGAGTCAACCAATCGATCGAACGGTTGCATGTTTGATCTGAAGCGCTTTGATCATAGCCATTGATTGGAGATGCGTACGATCGTACGATTGAGATGGCAGCTAACGTGATCAGGTGTGATTAGTCAAGACATCTATTCCGTGTGATATTGATCTACACCATAAATCGTTAATCCAATGGTCAAATATGATCAGTTGCGATCAAAGGACATGCCAATTCGATCAGATACATCAAGGCCTATAAATAGGCTACAAAATCAACCATTGCTATCATCTAAAAAATCCTGAAAGCATTCCTACAATTCTCTATCTCTCTCTCTCTCTCTCTCTCTCTCTCTCCCTCCCTCCCTTATTGATTTAGAGTTTTCGATCAAGAGTTTCTTAAGAAAGTTTTTGCTTTTCTTAGTGGTAATCAAATTCTACAGACATAATTATCAGTGTCTCGGTTTTCTTGATTATATCAAGAGTATTTTGATCTACTGTCATCAGTATAGACGCCGATAAACTTGATCCTTAGATCAGACTTCATTATATCCTAGAGGCAAATTTGTTGTAACCCCATGTACACCTATTGGTGGGTACAAATATTGTCTTTAGAAAAGTGACTAAGTAACGCAACTTGAAATACTAATTTTCTGTTTTACATAGACAAGATAATCGCCAAGTTTTGAAGACTCGAAAACCACCAATTGAAGAATTCAAGACGATTTTTCACTAACACAACCTAGATGAAATTCTTAAAAGACAAGATAATTCCTCCATCACTAAGAGAGATATCCCAACTAAATTGAGACACATACCCTGTGGTGGTTGTGGTTTTTGGCCTATGGTCAGTGATTGTGTCAAGTATATTTATATTTGTTTACTCTTAATGTTAGGGATAAATGAAATTCTTCATATTTGATTGCTTGGCTAAATGTTTTATTGCGTCTTCGAATGTACAAAACAATTAAAGGGCATTTTCGACATTCAAAGAGTAAAAGCGTGTGACATCATCAATTTATGTTAAGAGGACTAATGGATGAGCGTGGTTTGAGAATTTGATTATTTGAGTTAGTTTTTTTAGTTATTTTATCTTGGTTATAAAGTTGTTTTTGAATAATAATTGGCTTTTTTTTTTTGTAGTTAATTTGATAGTTGTGATAGAAAAAGTGAAATGAGTATGATTTGAATGTGACATTTTATTTATTGCTATTTTAGCCTATTTTATCTTGATTGATTATTTTAACCAAAAAAACTACTAAACCCAAAATCCCAAACAACGTTTGCGCTTAGTAGATTCATTTTTGGACAGATTTTAGTGATCCCAATTGTTTACTTTTTAAGACCTGTTAAGAAAAATATTTATACAAAAAATCAAGATGATTGAATATCGGTAGTTATATATTTTAATCATATTTGTTATAGAAAAATGAATGACAAATATAATTTCAAAAATGATTATTTATTTTTTTGTAAAATAAATTTGATTAAAATATATAATTATTGATGTTCGATCATCTTAATTTTTTATAAAAATATTTTATTCAACGTGTCCTAACAAATGAACGATTCAAATCAACGAAATCGGTCCAAAAAATAGGTTTACCAAGTCCAAACACTCTTTCAAGTTGAAATGACCAACTGGAGAGAAGCTAAACCCATAACCCTATAATAATTTCAAAAATAAGAGAGGTTAGTATTATTATTGAAACTATAGGGGAGTTTTTGTAATTATGCCAAATTTTAGGGGAGGTAAATGTAATTTACCTAAATATATTTGAAAAATGAATAAATTATACTTTGTCCATGTTTGGTTATTTTCTCACTTGTCCCTTAATTTTTTTTTTCGCACTTTAGTCCTTCATATTTTAAATTTGTTTAATTTACTTCAAAAGTTAACTTATATTTCAAATTAGACAGAAAATGACACATTAATAGCTATGTGGCATAAAAATATTTTATCAATATAACTCACACCTCTAATACAAACTCAAATATCAATATAATAATATATTTTTTTATGTCACGTAGCAATTAATGTGACATTTTTTTTGGAATTTTGACAAAAAATTGATTTTAGAAATAAATTTTAAAAAAAACTTGAAATAAAAGATAAAAGTGAAAAAATAGCCAAAAATAAAAAAGAGCAAAATATAATTTACCCTCTACAAATTATTGTATAACTCTAATTCATTTTATATATGAACCTTACAGTATATAAATTAAATTTAGAAAAATGCTTCGGACCCCCACTAGGGGTCGACCCCCAGTGAGGTGGCGTGCTGTGATTGAGCCAAAAAAAAAACTGTTTTATTTTATTTTATTTTTTTTTTGAGTTTCGGCCAGTGGGGGCGCGCCACCTCACTGGGGGTCTGCAGAAGGTTTGTTAAATTTAAATCACACAATAATTTTTTTAGGATCCAGTTTGTTTTCAGTTGGAGATCAAGATTGAACCCAACGGTTGGCATCGTGGGCTTATTTTGGATCTTGTTTCAATTATTTGAGCCGTTTACATTTTAGAGTTCGTCGAGTACATTATCCATACAAAAAATCAAATCGATCAGATAACGGTAACTATAGTTTTAGAGTTCGTTGAGTATTTCATCCTTATAAAAAAATCATGTTGATCGGATCTTGATAGTCACCTGATCAGATCACATTTGTGTAAATAATTTATTTTAAAAATTATGCTTACTATTGATACAAATGTAATCTAATCAAGTAATTATCGATATCCAATTAATATAATTTTTTATAAAAATAAAATACTCGACAAATATAATTTAAATTATTAATACAAAAGTCATAATAGACGACAGAAATTTAACAGCATCAGTAGGGCGTACACTTTTCCATCACAGTGAAATGTGGTGATTATTGAATCCTGCTTAAAAAATGTGGTGATTATTGAATCTAAAATCACTGATCGATCTCTTCTAAACACCTCTCCTCCTTCGTCACCTTGCACTTCCACACACAAGCGCGCGCGCACACTCTCTCTCTCTCTCTCTCTGTGCAACACTGCGACAATGGATCCCGTGAACGTTTGGGGCAACACCCCTCTCGAAACCATGGATCCGGAGATCCACGACCTCATCGAGAAGGAAAAGCGTCGTCAGAGCCGAGGAATTGAGCTCATTGCCTCAGAAAACTTCACTTCCTTCGCCGTCATCGAAGCTCTCGGCAGCGCACTCACCAACAAGTACTCCGAAGGCATGCCTGGCAATCGATACTACGGTGGCAACGAATTCATCGACGAGATCGAGAATCTCTGCGCCAGCCGAGCCCTCAAAGCCTATCGTCTCGAACCCACCAAATGGGGTGTCAATGTTCAACCATACTCAGGTAGTCCCGCCAATTTCGCAGCCTACACGGCTGTTCTCAACCCCCATGATCGGATCATGGGCCTGGATTTGCCTTCTGGTGGTCATTTGACTCATGGGTATTACACCTCTGGTGGGAAGAAGATCTCTGCCACCTCGATTTACTTCGAGAGTTTGCCTTATAAGGTGGATTCAAGTACTGGGTATATTGATTATGATAAGTTGGAAGAGAAAGCAACGGATTTTAGACCCAAATTGATCATTTGTGGTGGGAGTGCGTACCCGAGAGATTGGGATTATGGGAGGTTTAGATCGGTTGCTGACAAGATTGGGGCGTTGTTGCTTTGTGATATGGCTCACATTAGTGGCCTTGTTGCTGCTCAGGTACATTTTTTTTTTCTTCTCTGGTTTGGATGAGGCTGAATTGTGGAGTTTTGATCTGGGTTTTGTGTATTTGTCTTGCTGTTGTGATGTGGGTGTGGTTGATTTAGCACCATTATGTAGATCTGACTTTCACTATGGAAAATGTTTAAGACCCACGAAACCTCCCACAATTTGATCTACAATGATGTGGCAGGATACATATGAATTTTTGATTTGTCATATATCCCAATTGTGTAGGCCCTACCTGTCTTGCCAAAACCATTGTGGGTAAATTTAGGATCCAAATTGTGTGTCTCTAGCATTTCTCTTCTCCATCTCAGCCTACTTGTATTTATGGAAATAGAGTTTGCTTTAAGTTGCTTTATTAGGATGGGTAACTATCAGGCCCCGTTTGTTTTGGGGTTAAGTAGACGGAGGTGAAGTTATTTAGAGTTGGGTTCGTTTGTAGAGTGGGGAAGGGGATTAGGACGGAGGAGGTGATATAGATAGAGGTTGGGAGGGGGATTGAGATGGAGTAGGTGGAGATAGTATTAGAAAAATAGTGAAGTGATTAGAAATTTTTTTTTTATTTTTTTTTTTTATATATTGGGAATTTTTTTTTAAATATTAATGTTTAATTTTTTTATATTTTTTTTATTTGTTTTATTATTTTATATAAAAATAATTTAACAATTCTTACACTAATAACTATCATCAAAACAAACACAATTTTACTTAATTCCCTCACTATAAATCCCTCCATTCTATATCTGAAAACAAACGGGGCCAGGAGACAGCATAGATGCGCATACTTTGTTTTTTACAAAATTTATTGTATCTTTTTTTTTTTTTTTTTTTTTTTTTTTTTTTACAATTAAGTCGCATCTTTTTCTTTCTAGTTTTGGGATTGAAGAGTTAAATTTGTGCTTAATGATATCTGACTTTACTGGATCAGTGCTAATTAATCATTTCAATGCAAATTCTAAAGACTATCCTAATATCTGCATTTTCAAAAAAAATTCTCAAAAATTACCATGCACATATCTAGAATTTGTACATCGAAAATTATCCCAAAAGTGAGGTGTATAGTGTAGATTTAAAGTTGGTGTTTTTTGAGCAATTTTCTTGTGTATGTAGCATTTCTTCTTGTTTCTTTTTTACTCATTTATTAATTTTAACTTTTTATGGGTTTTAGCCTCTTCACTGTTGAGATCTTTTGGATCCAGATGGTCTGTTATAACTGTTAAGTTAACATCTCTTTTCCATGTGTGTAGGAAGCTGCTGATCCCTTTGAGTTCTGTGACATAGTCACAACCACAACCCACAAGAGCCTGAGGGGCCCTAGGGCTGGTATGATCTTCTACCGCAAGGGTCCTAAACCAGCCAAGAAAGGCCAGCCAGAAGGCGCAGTTTATGACTTTGAAGACAAGATCAATTTTTCTGTTTTCCCAGCCCTCCAGGGTGGTCCTCACAATCACCAGATTGGTGCTTTGGCTGTTGCTCTGAAACAGGCCCTGTCTCCTGGGTTCAAGGTATATGCTAAGCAAGTCAGGGCCAATGCAGTTGCCCTTGGAAACTACTTGATGAGCAAAAACTACAATCTCGTGACGGGAGGGACTGAGAACCACCTTGTTCTATGGGATCTTCGCCCTTTAGGATTGACCGGTAAAATGACTGAATACACACCTTTTTTTTACAAAATAATATTTTTCCCCCTAATCGAAGCATCTAATTATGTGTTGCTATTGTTGCAGGCAATAAGGTTGAGAAGCTTTGTGACCTATGCAACATAACTGTGAACAAGAATGCTGTGTTTGGTGACAGTAGTGCCTTGTCCCCTGGAGGGGTACGAATTGGTAAGAACTGTTATTTGGAATGATAAATACTTTCTTGACTTTAAATTTTCATTTATTTATAACAGATAGATCCCTTATAGGAATACCTCAACTTCTAGAATGAGTGACTTCTACTGATTACTACAGAGCATTGTCTCCCAGTAAAATCAGGGTCACCGGCAGCAGGGAGGAGAGAGATGGATTTGAAAGTTCATTTTTTTTAAAAAATAAAGTAAATCTTCTGAATACGTGCTCAAACCCATTTACCCCATTAACTGAGATTATGTAGGCAAAATGTTTCTTATTCGACTTCTCTAGGCAAGTGGTCCGTGGATATTTCATTATATAATTTGTTGTCAAAGTTGAATTTAAGTAATAATTGAAATGAAAGCTTAAAATTGCTTGCTTGTATCTAGGGCTGTGAACGAACCAAGCTATTTGCGAGCTCGGTTCGGCTCAGTTCGTTAAGTAAATAAACCAACTTGAGCCTGACTTTTAAACTTGTTTAGTAAATGAGCCGAACTTAAATACATTTGGCTTGTCAAGCTCAACTCATTTCTCTTTATTTAAATTATAGAATAAATATATTATTTATATATTAAATAATATAAAGATATGTCTAGATAATATCATAAATATATGATTTATATGTTAAATATTATAAATAATATTCTTATTTAAATATATTATTTATATATTTAAATAATGTAAATAATAGTAAAAAAAAATTATTATTATTAAGCTTCAAACCGAGCCTAAGCGTGACTAATATTAATGAGTCGAGCCAAGTTCGAGCTGATTAATCAAGCTTGATAAACAAATGACCCGTGCTCAAACCCTGCAAAGCTCGGCTTGACTAGGTTTGTTTGCAACCCTATATGTATCTCACTAAAACAGATACAGATTTACTGTGATGCACATGTTTGTTAAGTAATGTAGTGTCTTGATTGTTTTTGTGAAAAAGTTTATCCCTTTCCAATTTATTTAGACCGTCCAAATTATTATTTGTTTTCTACTGAAATACGGATTAGGTAAACACGTAGTTGGACATTGTAGTTTTTGCAAGTGATGTGAGTTTGTGTTCACAGGTACTCCGGCTATGACTTCAAGAGGGTTGGTTGAGAAGGACTTTGAGCAGATTGCAGAGTTTCTCCATCGTGCTGTGACAGTCACTTTGAAGATCCAAAAGGAGCATGGAAAGCTCTTGAAGGACTTCAACAAGGGTCTGGTGAACAACAAAGATATAGAAGAACTCAAGGCTGACGTCGAGAAATTTGCATCCTCATTTGAGATGCCCGGCTTCTTAATGTCCGAGATGAAGTACAAAGATTAGGTTCAAAAGGTTATTATGGTATTTTTTTCCTCATCAATTTCTTTCTGGTGTTTGAATCATAAAATTTTCTTCTGAAGTATAATCTTCATTCGAAGTCTACTTGGAAGAAAAATAATGTTTCATTTCTTGATCCTTGGGTTTTTACAAGATGGTAGGGTAGTAAATTTTATTTTGTTTAATCAAAAGTTGTAGTTGGTATCAGGTTATGAGAATTTGAGAGTAACCATCCTCTAAACAACTTGATGTACTATTGCTTTCATTTGTTTTAATACTAATTAAAAATATAAACTACATTTTTTAATAAGATTCTCCTACTTTACTTTTTTTTTCTTCTTCTTTTGGTTTTTGTTGTTGGTTTAATGTTAGTGGTGAAAGTTGACATATTGGATCATGGAAGTTCGACTGTTCAAGAATATGTAATGGGTAAGGTAAAGAATATCATCAATGGTCATATTGAACATTTGGGATCTTGGAGAACGAAACAAAGTAGAAGCTAAGGTTTTGTTTAGGTGAGTTCTTAAAATTTGTTTTTTGAAAAATTTTAAAATATAGTTTGGTAAAAAATAAATTAACTCATTCTTTTTTTCACAATTTTATTACACTCAATTTCTCAATACACAAAAAATCAAAAATTCAAAATTTTGCTTTTCTCTCTTGACACTTGACATAATATCAAACTTACACTCATCCTTACCCCCAACCTTTTCAAATCCTAATTCTACCTCACTCCCATCATCGGCAGCCATAGTTGGTGCCAACAACTCCGACAACCATTGTCAGCACCTCATACCACCAAATTGCAGCCCTACTCCTACCAACAACCCCTTTCTCCTCCTTGCAAGCTCTTCCTCTAGCACCTTCCTCTTGCGACTGCCACGAACCAACCACCGCGAGCACTCTTCCCCTACAAACTAGCCACACTCCTCACCATCTCTGGCCACCCATCCTTGCCTTCGACTTCTATTCCAACCCTTCTTCCCGTTATGAATCCTTTCCCCAATCTCCGCTACGTCAACTTGCTTCCACTGTGACCACCGTAACGACTTGCCTCCATCGCGACCCACACTGCCATCGTGCATTGAGAGATAGAGATAGAGAGAGAGAATTAGTGTTTTAGAGAAGAAAGAGAAGAAGACATGGAATATGAAGAGTGGGACAGGAAGAGGGATGGGAGTGGCGCCGATGATAGAGGCAGTGGTGGCGGTTCGAGGGACATGGTAGTGAAGAATGGATGGATTGAGAAATTAGGGTTAAGGTTCTAAGTATTTTTTGGTCATTTTAGACAAGGATTAGATTGTAAAAAAGGAAAATTTTGAGCATTACAATGAGATAAAATGGTGGTGCAAATTACGCCATAGAAAATCATTCTAAAATTTGAAAGGATACAAACACTCTTTTGAGAGGGATGAAATGGGTGCATTGGGACGATTGGGGGTGTGTAGTCTGGAGTTGAACTTCTTCACATTAATAAAAATTAGGTGTGCAAAAAATTGATAGTTATAAATATGTAGTTATGATTGGATTTTGTAATTGCAATAACAATTAGAAAAAGACATTTTTAGAAAGCAAAAATATGACATTTACACCAAGTCCAGTGTTTGCTTTATATAGTAGTATAGATTAAAGATTGTTGCTCATATCTAAGACATGAAAATCCTTTGTTGAAGCAAATACATTTGACTCACAAAGGAAAGGTGTTTGTTTACCCTTTCATAGATTGGGTTGGCACATTAATATTTGATGATATGGCCTTCTAAAGGAAATTTATCCTTTCTTCAGTGGCTATGTGGCATTTATGGAAGGAGAGGAATGACTTTGAATCTAATGAGAGCTCCAAAACAACATGTGATAATTATTAGTAGTTGTTGGCTTTTTTGGCTTTCGAAGGTTATTTTTGTAATTGTGAGCGTGCCAGCAAGGATCAATCAGTTCTTACAGAAATTTAATTGCCAACCAATTATCAGACGATTGTGTTTTAGTTCTTTCAGCCTCAATGAAGAGGACTTTTACTGGTGGCTTTGGTTAGGAGGAATAAACTGACAATGATTAAATGAAGAACAATTGCAGTATTTCATTAAATAAAACGAAAAACTTACAATGATCCAATTCAGCCTCGTAGAGGTTTACACCAACAAGCTACTTGAAAACTACTCCTATGAACGAAATGCAGTACAGGAATTTGAAGTACAGAAATGTAAAGAACAAGAAATGTAAAACTGGAAAAGAAATAAAGTAGAATAAAACTGGTTTTCTGGATTTGAGTCTGGGCCTTTTTCTGGGGCCTTCTCTGCTATTTACACTTCTCAAGGAGAACCATCGAACTGTATTTCTAACCGTCGAACTACTCCTCCATGATCGTTGATCATGTTGCCTTATAGTTAGCTCCACTATGCCAATACCTGCAGTTAGGCTTCCCTCCTGATTTTGAATTTGAATGTGAGTAACCGTTGAAACCACATCAATTTGTGTCTCTTTGTTGATCCAGTATTACACAGGTCTCATGAAAACCAATATCAACTGCCACGTGTACGATCATGATCGAAGGTCTGGATTGTCTTCCCGTATTACCCTCAACTTGCCATGTGTCGAATTGTAATTGGCTTATACAAAATATGTAGCCAACATTATCCCCCGCACTAATATACCCAGTACTTGGTGATATTAGTGGATCAAGGTCTTTTACCCATGTTTTAAAACGTGCATAGGCTTTGCATTTTTAGAAACACAACCGTCATTCATTGATGAACATTTGCATTAACTCCTCTTTGATTCCTTAAACAAACTCACTATCTCAGTATTCGAACAGACTGATACATCTTTTATGGCCAAATCAACTCTCTTTTCTATTGATCGAGTATATGATGAGTCATCTGATGATGCTGTTCTTCCTCGAAAAAACCTTCATGTATTGATTAGCTACCTTTACCCACCTTCCTATATTCAAGTCATGGAAGCTTTTGCAAACTACCAACCTTTAGATTACGCACTTGATACTCATAATTTTCTAACCCAAAATTTTGCAAAAATGGACATTGGAAGCTCTTCCTCTAATCCACAATCTTCTGCATGGGATGAGGCTGTGGCTTCTTCTTCCTCTGGGGCTTCTGGTTGGAGAAGCTGCTCAGAACCTGAGGCATGTGAGTTAAGAGAGCGAGTTAGTCATCATTTTGTCGAGTTCACTGATCCTCTAGAATTTCCTTCTAATGCTCGAAGTTCGGTGGTTTATCCTTACGTGCCCATTGACTGCCGACGCAGTTTAAAGAACAATCTGCTTGTAGCATGGTACTTATCATCCATGCCTACAAAGATAGTACAAGCTACCCGACACCCAGAAGAGGCATAAGGGTATAACCCATCGTTCTTAGCCTAGAAGGCGAAGCTTTGCCCTTCTGACTGGCTTGATTGTGTTAATGTCCCTCGGTTTTCTCCTTCTTTCGAAATGGAAGCCTCTATACCTCCTCCTCCGCAAAATCCCTGCTGGATAGAGAGACTAAGGCTTGCCCTTTCTGCGGACAAGGTTTTTCCTCCCTATAAACCTCTACCTTCCCCTACTCCAGCTCAGCGAAAGCAAGCCCAACTTCTGCTTGCGGCCTTTTCTCACTTGCCTTTCAATGTTCTTGAAGGCGATGTTCCTCTCAAGAATCTTCGATAGGCTTGTGATATTATGACTCGGGGTCACGTCCTCAACCTCATCGCCTAAGCAGAACTCCAAATGTTTTTGGATCAACTCCCATTACTTCTCCATTGGCACCGGACTTCTGTGGCCACTACCCAATCTTTGGACCAACTCTCATCTCTTCGAATTCATACTCAGTACGAAGTAGAGAACCTCCTCGAAGAATACAATGACTTCAAGAATAACGACTCTGCGTACTGGGATGACTTGGAAACAAGGGTTAAAGGAAACAGCATTCGAAATCAGCATTCGAAGAACTCTTTTATCAAGTGAGAGCACATCAACTTCAGCAGCCAAGCCTGGAGGAAATAGAGAATAGAATAAAAAAAAGAACAGAAATTTATTGACCATAACTGGACTAAATTCCATGATCTTGTTATTTATTCTATTCCTTACTTTTATGAACTCGAATTTGTACCCAAAGAGGACCTTTTGATGTAATTGCTTTTGTTTCAATACAACTAAGACTTTTCTCTTTATTTGGCATGGTTTGCCTTTAACTCTGTTTGTCTTTACAAGCAAATTTAGGGTTTCGAACTC
Source organism: Camellia granthamiana (assembly GCA_036172215.1). Taxonomy (NCBI): domain Eukaryota; kingdom Viridiplantae; phylum Streptophyta; class Magnoliopsida; order Ericales; family Theaceae; genus Camellia; species Camellia granthamiana. Next base: position 107,631,972 of record CM069907.1, read on the forward strand.
AACAATCTTATCCTTCGAATCTTTATTCAATCATCTCAAATGAAACACTGAAAAACCAACATGAACTTTTCCAATATATGGAATACAGTTGACAGCTTTTGCTGATTTAGAATCAGTGTTACGAATTTAACAATCTTGCCCTTTAAAGCTTGTTTTAATCATGTCCAATATATGGTCTTATGGTTAGTATAATCAATCAGTTTTAAATTGACCAATTTTGCCTTGAACAATCAGTCCATACTTTCAAAAATATAGAAGTCCCTCTCAAAGGCTGCACTGTTTTAATTCGAAAGAGCAATCTCTTCTGTGGATTATCAAACCAACTATTAGTTTTGATATTCCGAACAATAACTTCCATCCTTAAGGGATCTCAAGTTTTGCTTCGAAGAATTTATTCTCACTAAGAAAACCTAAAACAGGCTTTCAACCCTGTTGGGGTATACAAACACTTGAGCTTTCTTGTATCCTTAGGTGTGGGATGTGCTTCGAAGTCGGCTCCTTGCCTTCGAAGCTATTTGTTATCGGGTCTCGGCGCCAAAATTTGGCTTCGAAGCCAAATGCTGTATTTCGAAGCTGATATTAGTATTTGAGATATGTTTCCCTCCAAAACTATCAACATTGAGGGAAACCTTTCGCATCCATACTTTTAATACTTTTTATGAATTCCGTCCGTATCACACAACTAGGTATATCTTCAGACACAAAAGTTTTAAAACCCTTTTATTTCGTGTTCGGAATTCACCTATTTGTAGCACAAACCCTTTATTTCTACCGACCTTCCACTTCTCTCTACTCTCTTTCCCAACTTCGTCCTCTGAAAAAACTTTCTATCAATGGCTTCTTCTTCATTGAAAGTACCAGTCGTAGAGCGTGCGAGCCCGTCTGTAACCCTGAAAAGGATCATTGAGGTAGAATGTGAGAAGTACAAGGCTGGTGAGAAAAGCGCCATCGACGGACGTATCTTCATCCCTCGTCGTCATGAGCAACAAGACTATGTGCTTGGGCTCATCTTCAAGGAGAGTCTTACTGAGCTTCCAGCTTTGTATCCACGTCTAGAAGACCATTATCTCCTTTACGAAGGTGGTCTTGACTGGGGAAACTGGAGGATGAACCGCCCCTACCGATGCTAGCCCACAGTGAGACCGGAATGGCAAGAATGGTATGATCGAGTTGTCCCTGATAGGACTCTGGACCTTCAAAAGCTCTGCCTTTTCGACGCCCTCCAACTATCCAGGTTCACTATCTCAGAGGACCCTTTCTTAATACCTGCTGCTCTTTGCTTTTGGAATTCTGCCTTTAATTTCTTACAATTCAGATGTGGGATGATGGCCCCTACTGTTCTTGATATCTGCCATCTATTAGGATTGTCCCCCGTTGGAACCCCCATTAGACCAGATTATCCTGACCTACCAACCCCTTTTTCCCTCCCCTCTCTTAACTTATCCTATAGTGACTTTGTCAAGGCTGAGAATAAAATGGAGGGCCCTGTGACTGATAGTGAATTCTTTTCTTTCATACTATATTGGCTTTGCAAATTCCTTTTCTGCATCTCTTCTCAAAGAATCATGCCTGAATTTGCCCCTCTTGCCAAAACCCTTGTCTTACAGAAAAAGGTGGCCTTAGCTCCATACGTTCTAGGTCACGTATATAGAGCTTGTTCTCTTTTTTGTGAGAAACCCTTGGATGCCAATCAAGGGGGGCCATTTTGGATACTTTAGCTTTGGCTTTTTGCTTATTTCACTGAGCTACAATCTAAATGCCTTAAATTTTTCGAGCCAAACTCTACTACTCATGGCATGAGGCTAGCCAATGCTTCGCTCTATCCTTCTACCTTTGCTTTTTACTTTTCTTTCTTCCACCAAATTCCAGCTTCCCTTTCTTCTTACAACTTTCGTCCCTTCGAACCTACTACTATTGGCCCATCTTGGTTAAAAAACTTTCTAAGTGATAGGTTCTGTACTTCACCTCATCACAAGAACATATGGGCCTCTATTCTGATCCCCAGAGAGTTATTCATTGGGACTATGAACCCCAAAGCTTACAAATGCATTGTTAAGCCCTATTGTCCTGCTCAATTTGCTAGGCAATTTAGCTTCTCACAAGGGGTCCCAATACCTCTCTGCAGCAACACCAATTTAAGTCTTACCAGCAAGGATTTAAAGGTTCGAAGGTCCAGATTAGAAGAAGCAACTTCTAAATTTATATAGGACTTCATTAAGTTTGAGTACATCCCTTTCATTCTCCAAGGTAACCTTTTGAAAAGGTACCAAAACTGGTAGGTGACCAATATGGAGGTATACTTGGCCATTCCTCCTCAAGACCTATTAGTGGTGTTGGATGTGTCCCAAGCCAAGCCCAAAGGAGTTGGAGTTGTTACTTCTTCCACTGCTCCTACCACTTCAGTTGCTATGCCTGCCACCACACAGTCTACTCCTATTGCCTCAACTCCTCCTAGAGTTACTCGAGCTGCCTCGAAGAAAGGAATATACCTTTATTTCTTCTCTTTTCTCCTTCTTTATAATGCTTTAGCCTTATCTCTAGTTCTTCTTTTTTATGAAGGTGGTGCGGGTGCCTCATAGGGAGATTCTCCTCAGAAGATCCAGGCTTTAAATCTTCTCAAGAACAAACAGCAACAAAAGAAAAGGAAACTTTTACTTGATCCTGAAAAGGAAGCACCTGAGGTTCAGGCAGCAGAAGAAGAAGAGGCAAATCAAGAGCAAGAGACGCCTTTAAAAAGAAGAAAGAAGATGACTGTCTCTCCTTCTGTCGAAGATCCCATTCATGAGGCAACTGCCAAAGTAGTAGAAGAGGACCTCACTCCTGAGGAATCTAAATCCCAAATTAAAGAGAGAGCGAAAGATTGAGCAAGAGCAGGAAATACCAATACAGAGAAAAAAGAGAAAGAAGATGACTGTCTCTCCTTCTGATTTGGTTGAAGACCCTACTCATGAGGCAGTTGCCAAAGTAGTAGAGCAGGAACATTCTAAGGCCATAATTGTTTTCCAGAGAGCTGAAAAAAGGCGGGTAGCAGCAACTATTAAGAGATGAAGCTGCTGCTGCTGATGCAATCCAAAGAGAAACTGCGAGAAGGCAGCATATTACTGAGCATTATTCCCTTCGTAGCTCTCCTATTATTGCTACCACTTTTGAAACAAGTAACTTCTTTCATGCCTCTATTCTTTTTTTCCTTATCAAATTCTTGGTATTGAGATTTGACATTACTTTGTACTTTTTCTTTTGCAGCAATAACTATTGAGCCTATTCTTCCAATGAGGACTCCATCAGTTTCAGTTGAAGTTGATCAATCGCAAAATGTGCAGTCTATTTAGCTAATACTTCCACTTTCTAGGCCCATATTCTCCATACCTTCCTTGCGGCCAAGTATCCCTATGTCTCCTTCTTTTGGCTTAACTCCATACCTCCCTTATTTGTCTTTTGATTTTACTCAATTTGGTTCTCTTTTGAGCTCTGCTTCTCCTCCTCCTCCTAAGGAACTTCTAGCTACTACTCCATTTCTGATGGTAGCTGATTCCTGTATAGAGGGTACTAGCAGCTCTCCAACTCATGGTTTATTATCTCTGCCTAGTTCCAGCCCCTCTTCCCTTGACTTATTAGTGGTTAGAACTATAGAGAATGCTGAAGATGCACCATCCACTTCTTCTATTCCTATGCAGTCCTTTCTTCCTTCCACCAAAGCTCTTTCTGCGCCTTTCATGTCCACGGATGAGGTGGACATCTTCGAAGCCAGACTGGCTAGTCTCTTCGACATACCTTCCACCTCTCTAATGGCTAGTGATGAGACTGAGTCATTAATTCTGGCTGATTCTGTACTAGAAATTTTTGAGAGTTCTTCCACCAGTAGTAAGACTTTCTTGCCTCCAATAGACTTGGATAGTTGTCTGGAGCTGCTGACATCCTTTTCGAGGATCCCTTTCGAAGCCTTACAGAGGCCTATAATAAGAAATGGCTTCCTCCAGTGCTGCAAAATTGTTGAACAATCCGGCATGACTGTCTCAGGTCATTTGTCTCAGGCAGCAGCCACCATTGATTTTTACATCAACATTTGCCATGCTGCCAAGGCTGCAGAGAAGAAATTGGTGAAAGACTAGAGCTTTGTCTCCAAAATGCATACTGAAGTATCAAAGCTAAAGGAACAGCATTCCTCTGTTTCCCAATTTCGAACTCAACTATTGGAGAAGAAAGCTTAACTTTAAGAGGAGCTATCCGCGGTTAACTAGGCCTTAGATCGAACTGTCACAAAATTGTAGATTACCAATCAAGGATTGGCTGACCGAAAGCAGGAAATGACCACAGCCATCCAATTGTTCTTATCATTTAAGAATAGAACATCCATTATAAAAGAACAACTGAGACATTGTACTAATTTTTGGGCCAATTTATGACAGAATATATTCAACTCTTTATGAAAAGCAAATTCTTATTCATCATTTGAATGTTCTTACGTTCTTTTACTTAACATTTATTATATTCCTTGTGTTTCCCATATGGTTAGAAAATAAGGCTTCAAGTATCTGCCATTAATCTTTTTGGGATGTACATATTCATTCAAATTTCTCAAATGGTATGCTCCAAAAGACAGGATTCTATGAACTTGATATGGTTCTTCCCAGTAAAGTATTGTCTTCCACACCAAATCACCTTCGTCAAAGCCAATGTGTTTGACTTTCTTATTATAGTTTTTGGCTACTTTCTTCTTTTGGAAAAGAATACTATTTAATGCCAGAATTCTAGCTTCATCTATACTTTCTAACTCCAACCACATACTCTGATCGTATTGCTCAAGATTTAACTGATCCTGGCATCTCACCCTCAATGACTTAACATTAATCTTCACAAGTAGCACTGCATCATGCCCATACACTAAGGCATATGGAGTGATTCTTGTACTTGATCTTGGAGAAGTCCTATAAGCCCACAATACATCCAACAATAAGTTATGCCAATCCCTAGGATTATCTTCCACAACTTTTTGTATTCCTTTTTTCAAAGACTTATTGGATGATTCAGCTTGACCATTGGCTTGTGCATAATAGGGGGTGGAATTAACAAGGCTAATCCTGAACTCTGCCACAAAAGACTTTACCATTCTCCCATCAAATACAGTCCCATTATCAATAGTTATAGTCTGTGGGATGCCAAATCTATGGATTAAATCCTTAATGAATCCAATGACTTCAGTCTGGTCTACAACCTTGTATGGCTTAGCTTCGACCCACTTAGTGAAATAATCAGTGGCCACTAAAATGAAACAATGATGCTTCGAAGATGGTGGGTGTATTTTCCCCATCATATCCATAGCCCATCCTCTAAATGACCAAGGCTTCACAACTGTATGCAGATCAGTTATGGGTACGTGCCTTATTGTGCCATGCTTTTGGCATGCCTGGCAACCTTTTGCATATTTTATGCAGTCTTTAAGGATAGTTAGCCAATAGTAGGAATGCCTTCGAAGTAGCCATCTCATCTTCACACCAGGTTGATGAGCACCACAGATGCCTTCATGAACCTCAGCCATAGCTGTCAATGCTTCATTTGGGCCTAAACATTTCAACAATAACTCATCTCCCCCCTTTTTGTAGAGAGCATTAGCATACATTATGTATTGCATAGACTACAATTTAATTTTTTTGCTGGCTTTCGAAGACGGGCCAGCTAGATACTGCATTATTAGATGCCTCCAATCTTGTTCTTGTAAGTTATTATGATTGACTTCCAAAACCATATTCCTTTTATTCAAGGGTAGTATTACTTTCTAATATGTTGTCTGGCTTATATCTCTTTCAGTATTATCCTTTCTCTTGAAATTCGAAACTTTCTGAGCTACATCATTAGCTTTATTATTCAAGAATCTTAGGACATGAGTTATATTTGCTATCTGAAATTGAGAAAGCAGATGTAATGCAACAACATAGTATGACAACATGCTTATACTTTGACATTTGAAAATCCCTTTCACCTGGTTAACTACCAATTGAGAATCTCCAAATATGTCAACCGCATGAGCTTGTAACCCAATAAGTATTTCCAGTCCCATTAGTAAGGCTTCATATTCAGCTTGATTATTGGAACAAGTAATTTCATCCACTCTGAAACCATGCGTGGTTTCTACTCCTTGTGGTGACTTAATTACTATACCAATTCCAGTTAAACCATTGACTTTTGATCCATCGAACCACATTTGCCATGGTTCAACACTAGCCATTCCAAGTTCCATTATCTCTTAGCTTTCTGTTTGACATGGATGGTCTGCCAAAAAATTAGCTAAAACTTGTCTTTTTACTGCCTTTTGGGGAATATATTCTAGATGAAATTCTGACAAAGGTAGTATCTATTTGCCAATTCTTCCCCTCAACATGGATCTAGATAACATATATTTAACCAAATCTGTGGTTGCAATTATCAAGACAGTTGTAGACAAAAGATAGTATCTTAATTTTATTGCAGTAAAATACAATACAAGACACAACTTTTCTACAGCTGAATATTTACATTCACAAGAATTTAGAAACCTACTAAGGTAATAAACAGCTTGCTCCTTGCCTTCTTCATTGTCTTGGGCTAAGAAAGCTCCCAATGAATCTTCTGCTGCAGCTATGAACAACTTCAATGGCTTATCACCCTTTGGTGGCATCAGCACTGGAGGGTTGGCCAAGTAGGCTTTGATTCCTTCGAAAGCAGTTTGATGCTCTGCTGTCCACACAAACTCCTCTTCATCTTTTAGCCTTAACAAGGAAGAAAATACTTTAGTTTTCCCTGCAGTATTAGAAATGAATCTTCGAAGAAAATTAACCTGTCCAAGGAACTTTTGTAATTCTTTCTTACTTGATGGAGGTCTGGCTTCAATGATGGCTTTGGCTTTATTCTGGTCAATCTGTATTCACTTCTTGTGTACTACATAGCCCAAGAAGTTTCCAGATGATACACCAAAAGCACATTTAAGAGGATTGAGTTTCAACTTAAACTTTCTCATTCTTTCAAAAGTTGCTTCTAAGTGAAACAAATGTTCCTCCATGGATTGGGATTTCACTACAATGTCATCAATATAAAACTCTAAATACCCTCCAATAAGGTCATGAAAGATAATATTCATAGCCCTCTGATATGTAGTCCTAGCATTCTTCAGGCCAAATGGCATTTTAACTTATTCGAAAATGCCAATATTCCCAGGACATCTGAATGCTGTCTTGTGGACATCTTCCTCTGTAATGCAGATTTGGTTATAATCAGAATATCCATCTATCATTGATAAAATTTGATGCCCTGCTGAGCTATCTACCAACAAATCTACTATAGACATAGGATACTCATCTTTTGGGGTTACTAGATTCAAGTTTCTGAAATCGATGCATACCCTCATTTTACCATTCTTCTTAACTACAGACACAATATTAGATAGCCATTCAACGTACCTGGCTGTCCTAATAAAACCTGCCTTGAGAAGTCTGAGAATTTCCTCCTTAACTTTCTGAATCACTTCTGGACTCATTCTTCTTGGTTTTTGCTTGCATGGCTTGAAATTAGGCCTCATAGGGAGCCTATGTTCTACTAATGACCTATCAAATCCTGGTAGTTCATTATAAGACCATGCGAAACAATCCTTATATTTCTTCAAAACAACCAACAACTAGTCCCTATCAAGAGCATTCAACCAAGCACTTATATAGGTGGGCTGTTGTAAAGAACCTTCCCCTAAATTTACTTCTTCTAAGGGGTTTTATATCTAAGAACCTACTGGTGCTCCTTCTTTGATTCCTTCTGACTTCGAAGCAATCTCCTTGCCTTGTTCTGCTTCCGGCTTCTTTGATTCAACATCTTTACCCTCCTCCTCATAAACAAAGTCTGTCCACAAGGCTTCTTCCTCCTGTATCTCTTGGACTTTTGTTTCAATGTCCAAAGCACAATATTTATCTAAGGCCAAAAATGTGACTTGTTGCTGTTCCTTCTTACAACCAATCATCATGGCTTCTTTCTCTTGCTCTTGCATTTTCTGGACTATTGATTTTACATCCAATACTGAGAACTTAATTAGAGCCAAAGACTTGGCTTCTTGGGTTTCATCTCTTTGCCTATAACCAGGCATCATTGTCATCCTTAACGACAAACTCCTTCTGGTACTAAGTATACCTTCGTTGGATCTTCCTTCTTTGGGATCTAGAAATTACTGGGACCATATTTGGTTCTTTGGTTTTCGGGTGCTTAAGCAATACCCAATTGTTTGGAGTCACCAAAGGAGGTTTGACCATCCTACCTAGGTTCCCAACAACATTTCTCTAGGTAGACATCTCCTTAGGTTTGTTCTGCATGACAAACCAATCTGGAACTCCAAGTACCTATGAACCTACTAACCCAGCTGTTGAACTGTTTCTTTTTTCCTTCGAAGCCATCTTCGAAGCTGGTTGTGAAGGCCACTGCTTGGCCTTGACTCCCTGTTTTGGACCTAACTCAGGCCTTTGATGAAGGTGGCCACTTTCTGTCCTACGTGAGGCTAGTCTAGGAGGCCAATCTCTGGCTTTGATCCCATAAACCGAACCCTTCTCCGGTCTCCTTTCAGGATGACTGCTCTCCACTCTATAATAATTAGGTGGTCTGGACTTATGTAAAGGCCTTTTGCCCTTAGAATGCATTCTAGCGACTGTTGGCTCAGCCATTAATGGCTGTTGCCTAATACTAGTTGGATATGGCCTTTTGTTATAAGCACTGGTTGGTTTAGGACGCCTCTGCACATCCTTGTAATATTGCTTCCCATCAATTGGAAGCCCTTTCAACCATTTGTAACTCAGCCTGCACCTGAGACACATTCTTTGCATGACAGCTGCTTCTAAAGAATCGTCATCCAGTGCTTTTTCATCAGAGTCTTCTCTCTGGCGTGAGAAACCTTGTCCAATAATTGGTAGATTTCCATTGTCTTTCTTGACAGTTGTCTGGCTGGTCACATGTATCTGCACATTAACTTCTTCCAATTTTTTCAAGGTCAAGTTCTGGAAGTCTAGCATAATAACATTGGCTGTCACCTCTCCAATTTCTGGGAATGGATTAGTATCAATCCCCATGGCCTTTTCCGCTTTAGCTGGGAATTTTAAACTCCCCTTTCGAATTTGCTCTTGGATCTTGTCTCGAAAAACAATGCAGTTTTTAGTTGAGTGATTAAGAATTATGCCATTTGCAATACACTTTTCTTTTAAGTTCCTCTGGAGACGGAATCTTGACTCCTTTTGGTAACTTCAAGAAATTTGCAGCAAGCAAACGATAAAAAATGTCATCTGCCTTTGTTAAATCGAAAGAGTATTTCCTATGAATGTCTTTCTTTTTAAACTGCTGGTCAATTGTTGTATCTTTATGAATTAATGCTTCACAGATCACAGGTTCTTTCCCTACAATCTTTGCTGCATCAATATCATAATTATGATCTCTATAATACGTCTTGTATGATGCATTACTTCGATCTCGTTCTTCTTCTAGTAATGCTTCATACCTAGACACCTTATAGGCTAATTCTACTAAGTCTCTAAACTCAGTTGAGTCAAACTTCTTTCGAAGCCTAAACTCTAAACCATTTTGAGCCAATCTCACAAATTCAGGCTCCGGTAAGATGATCCTACATTTATTTCGTGCTCTTTTAAATCTGGCAATAAACTGAGTAGCCTTCTCATCAGGCCTTTGACTCAATCTTGCCAAATCTGCCATGGAAACCTCTGGCTCTGTTTGGAAGAATTGGGCATGAAATGCCTCTTCCATTTGTTGCCAAGTTTGGATAGAGCCAGGTGTAAGGTTATATACCATGCAAATGCTCCCCCAGTTAGAGAATTTCAGAATAATCTTAACTTCATATAGTCATTATTGGTAAATTCACTGTACTGAGCCGCGAATCTAGCAATATGCTCAACCGTTGATTGGTTTCCATTCCCATAAAAAATGGCAAAATCTGGTATTCTGAAACCTCTTGGGTATTCATGTACCCTATCTACCCATTCTGGGTATGGTTTCCTGTACTCAGGAGTCTGAACCCCCCGAGCCATTGTTCCACACATCTCTTTAACAATGTCAGCAATTTGGTCTCTAGGAACCACATTTTGTGCCTATTGAACCACTACTGGAGGAACAAACACAGGATTTGGTGGGCAACCTTGTGCTTAGGGTCCTCTTGGTCCATAGGGTGGTATATTTGAGACTGGTTGTCCCTGTGGTACTGGCTGCTGTTGAGGGTATGGATGACCTCTTTGAGCCTGTCCTGTAAAAGGACCTGGGAAAGGTGTGGAACAGGTGTTATGTCTCTTCCAGTTGCAGGAAAACCTTTCAACCCCCCGGGTATAAATTCGAATAAAGGGTTAGTGAACTCCCTTGTGCCAGGTATGACTTCGAACATGGGATTTGGAATCATCCTTATGCCATTTTCTTATACTAAGCCAGATCCACCAATTTGCATGGCTTCACTGTTAAGTAATGAGGCATTTTGACTTGCCGTAGGCCTCGAAAGAGGCTCATACCAAGACTGAGGTGATGGTCTTTCATAGTTTTGATTGCTAGTTTGACCATTAGAATGTCCATTAATTTGCATGAGCTGTTTATCTCTAGCTAATCTTTGCTGAGGGACATTGAAATTTCCTCCATGTGTCTTGTGTTTGTTGGTTGGTGGGTATTCATTCGATCTAAAAAGGATGGTGCCCACCTTTCCATTGTATTCATTAACTGCTGTCCCATGGCATCTACTAGGCCACCCCATGGATTCATTGGCTGAGTGGATGGAACAGTGGATGGTCCAATTCCTTGGCCTCGTCCAGATGATAATGTGATAACACATCCTGTGGAAACACCTATTTTATCAGAACCTATGGTCGAACAGACCAGCACTTCGGAACAAGTACCACATGTTCATCCATGTTCATCCACATTTAGGTATTTCTACCTCTCCTTCCACGTAGGTCTCATGAAAACCAATATCAACTGCCACGTGTACGATCATGATCGAAAGTCTGGATTGTCTTCCCGTATTACCCTCAACTTGTCATGTGTCGAATTGTAATTGGGTTATACAAAATATGTAGCCAACAGTAGTATTTACGATTTTACAATGGAGATCATAGTTTCTTTGTTCTGCAAATTCCAAGGTGCAAAAATGAACCATATCACCCCCTTCATTAATACATTGTTTTTTCCATGTATAGAGAAATGTTATACCTCATTGATTTTTTGAGTAAATTATACTGATCTCCCTTGAGGTATAAGGCAAGTACAATAAGTGTAGTAGTTTTACTATAATTATATCGACCTCTCTTTAAATTTTAATTCATATAATACTAAGCCCCTTTTCATCAATAATTTTAATTATATGGATGAAAAATAATATTCTCATCTCTTTTACACAAGAATGTATACTTTACATTGTTTATTTTTGTGTTTTCACACCATCTAGATTGATTTTAGTCCATTTTGACCTTACCAAAGGAAAGCTTAGTGCAATTATGCAACAACTATGAAACTTATTATATTTTTTTCAAACCTCAAAAAAAATTAGTCTAATTTACCTCCTCCTTCTTCTTCTTCTTTTTTTTTTAATTTTTATTATATATATATATATATATATTTTATCACCGTTTTGTATCACCACTTATGAAGATATAGACATGATTGGTTTCTTGTTTGAAAACATTCATTAAAAAAATAATGAAGACTAATGATCGAATGCCACATACCTAGTGATATAAAATGATGAAGAAAAACTGGTGATATATAAGAATCTTCAATTAAATACAATAAAGATCAGCACACTTAATCTACGGTAGTGATTGGTAGCTCGAAAGTTATGGCTCGAGTGTGGCTCGAGGGGTCAAAACGACGTCGTTTTGACCATTTTTTCTTTTTTTTTTTTTTCTTTTCTTTTTTCCTGGTTTTTCTTGCAGAACGAAGAAGGGAGAAGAAGGGAGAAGAAGAGAAGGGAGGAGGAAGAGGAGGAGGAGGGAGGGGAAGGAGGAGGAGGGAGGGGAGGGGGCCATAAAATCGGCTAGAGGAGGAGGCGGGGCGAGCTGCTGCGAGAGGCGGTGGCGGTGGTGCGACGATCGGCGAGGAGCAAAGCTGCTGCTTCGACGACGGCGACGGCGAGCTTCTGCTTCTTCGACGACGACGACGACGGAGCGGCGATCGGCGACGATCGACGATGGCCGACGATCGTCTTCTCTCTCTCTCTCTCTTCCCCTCTGCTTCTCTCTCTCTCCCTCTCCCTCTCCCTCTCCCTCTCATCCTCTTTTCTCCTTCTCTCTCTTTTTCTTTCGAGCCAAATTCGAGCTGTTTTTTTCGAGCTACCGCTCATTTTCCCTTAATCTATGCACAAAAATAGATCCAAAAGGTTGCGCTGATTTAAATTCCACTATCATATGGTAAAACTCATATTTTAAATGAATCTTCATCATACATTAAATATTTAGGATATTTTTTGAAAGTTTCAAATTGAATGTCGATTTAAAATTTGCATTTGAATTTTAAATTTTGTATCACAGGAAAAAAGGATAATTATTAAAAAAACAAATTCTGAGATTTTATCCTTGAAACAAAATAAATCCGAACTTTTTAATTTTATCAATTTAAATCTTAATATTTTGATTTGTTTTTAATCTGAATCATTCGTCTATTTTCATTAAGTAAAATCGATAAAAAATGAGTATTTTAGTTAACAAACAAGTGGCTCTAAATGCACCAAAAAAATCAAGTTGGACACCCCATTACTTTGATCACCAAATATTTATTTATTTTCTTGAGCACTCCAAATAATACCTATTATACCCCCTAAAAATCCTAGAAATATATTAGAAACTTACTTTTTATACTCCATTATCCCGTCATCGCCAAACTCCCGTCGTCTCCAAAATACTTAGTGCCAAACAAATTAAATACATCTGGATAAATTCTAAAAATATTAAATTTCTTCAGATACTCATTTCTAAACAACAGAAAATTGATTCCAAATTTTCATCCAAATACTCAGTTTCGAACAACAAAAAATTGGTTCCAAGTTAGAAACAAGTTTCCGAATAAACTTAATTTGTTCGATACTAAATTTCCGAACAAATTCCGTAAACTCAATAGCAAAAAACGATGAACATAATTAGAAAACTTACATTCTCTATAAAAAAAATTACTTGAAAATGTCTTCTCCATTGTTTATTGTTGACTTTAATATTAAACATATTGCAAGAATGATAAATTCAAGCAAAAGAAGATTGAATATGAAAATGCAAAATGAAGAGAGTACGAAGATAAGAAAGAAGGAAAGATTAAGATTGATTATGAATGTGATGTCTAAAACACTTTGATTTGCACTTTTCATGACTCGTTTGGGGACTGGCTATTTTAGCCAAAAAGTCAAAAAGCCAACTAAAACTAGTCACATCACCTCTCTACTTTTCTGCACATCTTTTCGTAAAAAGCCAAAAAGTTACTAAAATAGCCTGTTCCCAAACGAGATAGGGACATAATAATAATAAAAAATGTCTTTAAGTTAAGGTGCTCAACCTAATGTTTGGATTAATTCTATTTTCACATACTAATTGCTCTTAGGCTTCGGTTGAGAATAAGTTATTTTAATAATTTTTTAACTTTTACGAAAAAATATGTAGAAAAATAAAAAGAGTGATATAACAATTTAAAGTGACTTTTTGACTTTTTAATAAGATATATAGCTAACAAACGAGCCCTTAGTACACACACTTAATGAACATCTTCTCAATTCACTCATCAAAAAAATAAAATTTTTGAACACATTACTTTCTATTTCAATAATACCCGCATCTTCAATTTTAAAACCCTAGGTCATGTTTGATTTAGTTTTCAAAATTTGTTATTTTTCTTTTTAAAAACAAAAATTTAGTTTGGTGAAAAAAAATAAAAAAAATAAAACACTTAACCTTTTTAGAGCCACCCTCAATAAACTCATGTAAGTATACATAAAATGTCAAAAATATCATTTTAATTTAGTTTAATGACTAAAATGCTTATTTTTTTAATCGATTTTACTACATGTAAATAGATAAATAGTTTCGATTGAAAAAAATAAATAAATAAACAAAAATTTAAGGTTTAAATTGATAAAATTAAAAACTCAGTTTATTTTGTTCCCAGAGTCAAATACTAGAGATTTTTGTTTTTGTTTTTTTTTTTTCCCCAACTTTTCCAAAAAAAGAAAAAGAAAAAGAAATTAGCTTCAAACTAATAACAAAAGATTCCACAGGGATACTACCAGATTGTTTTGACGTTGTGAAAGTACATAAAAAACAAGAGGGAAAAAAAAAGAAAGAAGAGAACGCTTTCAATTCGAGGCTAGTAGTTATCTTTTAGAATACAACAAACAATAATTTCATTTCCAGAATTTCAGAGTTGCTGCTCTACCCGAATGAAGATATCAAGTGCACTAAAATCATGTGATGAACTTCAATCAAATATCTCCTGGGCTTCAATTATACTATGCTGACTGGAAAATCGAGCAAGAGTTTTATGTATATCAGGCAAATCACATTAAAAATAGAAAAAGAAAAGAAAAGTAGCAAAAATGCAGGAACGATAAAGCAAGGGGAAATTATATGCTTACTGGTCATCTTTTGTAACCCGATAATATCTTTCTGCATGCTGGCGTTGACCAATAAGATGAGCGAATCGCTCATCATGAGTAATTACTATCAGTTGGAAATTTTCCTGGCCTTTTCTATCCTCCATGATTCTAGAGAAAGCAGAGAATTAAAAAGAGGTAAATGGAAATCTTTACTTCATAATGGACTCAAAACTGGATATATACGAATTTTCCTACCTCAAAAGAGCTGCAGCAAGACTCTCAGCGTTTGGGCCATCTAAGTTTGTGGTTGGTTCATCGAGTGCTAGTATTCCACAGTTGAGGCAAAAAGTCTCCGCTAATGCCAACCGTATAATAAGTGAAGCAAGAACCTGACGCCAGACCAAAACATGTATATATATATAAGAAACACAATAAATGGAAACAGAAGTAAAGTCCAACTTTTAGGGCATCTTGATAGATTAAAACTCAAATAGTAGGAAACTCCACTTGAATGACATTTTTTTACACTTAATGAAAAAGTGTAGTTGACATCAATCTCTAATATTTATTCATATTTTTAACACATTACAACTGAACAGAAAAAAATAATTGTTAGAATATATTTATATATACTTGCTTCGCAAGCACTTTTGACCTTAAAAACTTCTATATGCCTCGCTCCCCAGTCCTGCTCCCACTCCCAGCCCTGCCCTTCTTCATGCATCTAAGATTAAAACAGTGTATTCAGATGATTACTAACCTTTTGACCAGCACTACACCTTCCTCGCATTTCCAGCTCTGCATCACCAGTATGCATGAGGACCTGTATAATACAACAGAAACAACATAAAAACATTGTTGAAAAGTTCTACGAAAAGAACACCAAAAATGTAAACTGAAGAAACCAAATTACCCTGTAGCTGTAAGATCGTGTCCCAGCACCTTCTGAATCTGAATGAATGCTTATATTATCTATATCCTGTCCCCTGTAAGTTTGTTGCCACAATTCCCTGATAATCTTGTTTATTTCTTCCATTTTCATTGAGTGGAACCGCATGAGTGCTCTGAAAGAAACCGATCAAAAGGACCAAAATTGAGCTATGTTAACTCAGCGTACGACCATAAAGAAAATCATGAAACGTACGACTGTAATACCAGGAAAGTGGAATGTAGTTTAAAACTTATTTCATACTAATAAGCTGACAACTGGTTTCAAGTTTCATCAATCCAGGTGTGCACAGCACAATGTTAATTAATTGATTTCTTTACCAGGTCGTATTAATTTAATTCATTAATGGATTCATGTAAAAACGACATATTTTAAACACAAGATGCACAATCAGACATTACCAAACCAAATCAAACTAAGCCTAGTGTCACAATCAAGTAGGGTTGGCTACATGAATTATTTTTGCCATTCAGCTCTATCAATGGCAATATGGCCAGTTATATTAAATAAATTCATATATTTTTTCACTACCATATCCCAGGTCAACTTAGGCCTCCCCCTCCCCCTAGCATCTCCATTTATGGTGATCCTATCACTCTTCATTCCTGTTGCATCTATAGATCTTCGTTGTACATGACCAAACCATCTTAACCTACTATCTCTCAATTATCTTCAATAGATGCTACTCCAATCATTTCATGAATATATTCATTTATAATTCTATATTTTCTTATCTTATCACACACCCATCTAAGCATCCTCATCTTAGCTATACTCATTTTATGAACATGTTTCTTAGTTGTCAACAATCAGACATTGATATGCAATAACAAGGCTAAAAATAATATTCAATACTGTAACCTAACAATGCAGCAAATTAGATGACATAAAAAGAAAAATGTGTCGTGGCGCTCACTTGTCAAGAGCACTGTAATATCTGTCCAGGTCCTTGTTTGCCATCTCAGTTGTCTGTTGCAAATGTGTGTAAGTTTATATCATACAATAAAAATTTTCAATAAATAATCAGCAATTAGAATAATATTTCACCTTGAGCAGGACCAGCTGATCAAAGTACCGTTTATCAATGTCCTTGTATTGTGCTTGTTTAAGATCAACTTTATTCCTTGTAACATTGCTCTGATATACAGACTTTGTACCATGGCATCTGTTTAACTGCAAATACAAGCATCGATCAATTCTCTCATTGCATTTTAATGAAATGGTGCTTCTGGCCAATTGAGATAATCAAAATATTAAAGTTAGACAAAAACAATGACAACAGTTGGTCTCAATTTAGCTATTAGTCATTATTGAAGTTATAAATAAAACTATAATAAGAAATTTTTAAATACATTCACAAACGAAACCAATTTTCACAATATTAATTTTAAAAAAAAAAACACAAAAATTAACCAGTAGTAAAAGACTAAATGCAAAATGCATTTCCATTTGATTCTATTCCTGAGTTATATTTCTAGTTAATGCCTTTAGACGGATTCTCTTAATTTTTTCTTTTTCTCTCTCCTTTCCCCGTCTGTTTCTTTTGCTGTTTTTTTGTTTTTTTAATTTTATTTTCAAGAGGAAGGGACTAAATGCAAAAAAAAAAATTAATTTTAATTTTTTTTTAATTTTTAATTTTTTGCCTTTGGTTTTGAAAGCCACTCTACAGAAAATTTTCTTTTTACTTTTTGAGTAATGGGACAAATAAAAGAAATATTTTGCATTAATGAAATTACATACAAAATGTATGAAACAAAATTATGAATTGAGCAGGAGATGCCAAACTCGATAAGAAACCACTGGCATGTACTTTGACTACATCGTCTATGATAACAATAAAAGTTACCATTTTTGCCTGTGACCAATAAATAGGCCTCCAGAACAGAAGACAACTAGTATCATCCAATATAGTCTCAGAAAGAAGAGAGTGATTTTGTGCAAAATCTGACCCTCGAGGTCCAAACATTCTTCAATCTTGATAAACAAGAATACACTTTCATTTCTTTATCTACTTATAATCTATCCAAATAAGAATTCCCGCACACAACCCCCCCCCCCCCCCCCCCCCCCCCCCCCCAAACATTTGACATTCCCTTTCCAAATGTGACCTTGGAATTACATTTTCATTCCACTACCCATACCCAGCTCCATCCCTCCAGAAAGAAGGTATTGTTACCCAGCCCCAATTCCAGAGCCTTTCATTTGGAAGCACAGTCAACCACATATCCAAAAAATTAACATTTTCAAACACACATCATTTCTACCAAAAAAGTGAGATATTTAATATCATCACGGTTACTAAAACAAATAAAGCCCTACAAATTTCACCATATTCTAAGTCTAACATGGACTCTTCCAAACCCAAGAAGGTGGCACGAGTCACTCAATCTCTGCCAAATAGAATAAACTCCAACATAAGGTCATGTCCACAAGATAATGCAACACGCTGTTGAGGAAGAAGATGACAATTAGGCCTATTTCTCTGAATCATATAATTAGTGGTGTTTCATGTGAGCCAAAGACCAACCAAAAGCTTTACCTTAATATTTATACTCCAAATCATCTTGTGAGGTTCAAAACTTGATACATTTGGATCATCAACAATATCAAACAAGGATTTACAAGAAAAGACACATGAAAAATGCATAAAGCACTTTATTTAATCAATTGACTAATGATTCAAAGAAACACTCTCAACAAGAGGTAATAAAGAAACTAACTTATTTTTCTCACAATCATTTAGAAAGCCATTTCATTTTACATTCAAGGGAATCATGTGAACATATCTAACAACCATAATTGCAATGAAACATGAATATGATAAATTGAATCTGTAGAAATACTTCTTCCACTTTCACCCTAATAGAGTTAATACCATGCTGACTTATTACTTTAATTCTAGGAAAGACAAAAACTGAGCAGGACATCAGTATTGAAAAGCAGAACAACAAATTATCTAGAAATATTAGTTGAATTGACTCATACCTCTGAAAGAAGACTCTCTCTTTCCTGAGACAGCTTTAGAAGATTAGATTCAAAGGTAGGAATTCCACCAGACTTCAGTATTCTGTCTTGCAGTGAGTCAATCTCATGAGCAAGCCTATCTACTTCAGCCTTTGTTTTCCTATAATTCAAGTTGTCTTCAATATTGCGTCTTAACTGATCTTGATTCCGCATCAAATCTTTACCTTTGTCTAGCTCAACCAAGATTTCTTGCTTCCTGATTTCACAACTTTGAAGTTGAGATTCAGATAGAGTATGTTTTTCTTGCAGTTCCTTCAGCCTCTGTCCTTTTCTTGAATCATGGTACCTGGTACAACAAAAGAACTAATGATCAAGATCATTAATGCGATAACCACATAAATCACTTCTTTGGTTCACATGACATACTCTTTGATCTTAGAAGTCACATTAAGAAGCATCTCAAATTCCTGTAGATACTTTCTTCTAAATTCAGCCTGCTCCTCATATTCATGATTACGTTTGACTCTTTCAAATCGTTGTAGTCACCAAGCAAATTTTCCTTCTCCTTGTATAAAGGGCCAAGTGCCTCTGCCAAATGCTGAAATTTTCAAGAGCAGCAAAGCATGACACACTACATAATAAGTATAAAACTGCATTTATTTTTACAGTATTGGAACTAAATAAAATAGAAAAAAGTACAATTTTTTTGGATCAACACCCCAAAAAAGAAAAACTCTATCAAATAAACACAAAAAAAACATCAGCACAACAAAAATTTCCAAAATAGAAAAATGAGAAACAAAACAAGACAGTGTATCTTTTGATACGGCAAATATTCACTTCTGAAGGTTGTAACTACCAACAGTAGAAATAGAAAACTTTAAAAGATTCAGATCTAATTTTTCTCTCCTTTTCATCCTTTAGTATGAACTATGAGCATCTGCACAAGAATGTATGGCAACCATTAAGTGAATTGTTCACATAATTCATAAGTAGGTAGGCCAATTCCGTCATGGATCAAATTCTGGAACAACACTATCTCAAATGCACTCAAGCATCCTAATGAACTTCTATGGCCTCTTCAATGGTAAGCCACAATCAGCATTACCATAGAACCCCTCAAGCTCCCAATCAAAATAAATAAAAAGAGAGAGACGATGTCTCAAACTACATCAACAGACTTACTAATATGTTAGTAAACGGGAGTCAACAGTTGGCACATAAAGCTTTGCTAGTTCAGTAGGAGTGACAGGTAGGCCTAATAAGGCAATCGATTGGAGAATAGAATATGCATCTTGTCCTGTCATCTGTTTATTCAATCCCTAGCTACTGAGCCCCCTTCGTCGGTATGCACCTAAAATCAAATGGCCTATTGTTAGCACCTTGACATTTGGGAGCTAGCGGCTTGACATTTAGTGGCACCTTGCACCTATGTCAAACTTGGACCGCGGCATGAGGGAGGCATGCCAAAACAACAAGGTGGACAATCAGTTGTGTCGTTTGGCAGTGGCACTCAACTCTTGGCCAAAGTATGGGCAGCATGGCATATGTAAGGCATTAATATGACCTTAATGCTGGGCTGCAGCATACTTCGGGGTTTAACACAATCAGATGGCATGACTTGGCTAGACAGCAAATCGTGGTGCACACTTGGCTAGTTAGCAAGGTGGATGAGCTTGACCAAGACCAACAAATGGCACTCAGGGCTCTGTTTGGCTAGTGGCTTAGGCAATTTGAATTGTCTAAGGCAAGATAAAGGCTTCCTAAAACATAGGGCAGTTATAGGTGGTTATGCACAGAACAAGGTATGCTGGGAAGGAACAAGGAAAACTGAAATAAAGGAGCAGTTAGTGATAGTTATTTCTATAGGCTTGTTTCAGATCTGTGCTAACCCTTTGGCAGTTGGGGGTGTCAACTGCCATGCCAGGTGGCATGTGTCCTTTATGTTTAGTTGTATGTTTGAATTTCAAATGTTCTGATTGTAAGCCTATAAATAGCCATGGCGATGCAAACTCGAAATTCATCAAGTGTTGAGAGTCTAGCATTTAGGCTTTCCTTTGTAATTGTTGGTGCAGTAATAAAGGTTGGGTTTTCTTGTAATTGTTGTGTTGCTTGATCTTATATGCTTGACAAATGTGTGTGTAAGTTGCATACATTGGTTGAGACTTAGTGCCATTGCAGGAAAAATTTGAGTCTAAAAATTAGCCCAGTGACACCTATCCTTTTTCTTAATCTTGTTTTCCGCATATGCACATAGACAATGAAAAAAAAAAAAGAAGTCAACTTTTCCTATTTTATAATAGAGAGAGAGAGAGAGAGAGAGAGAGAGAGAGTGATTTGTCTACTTTGTTAAAAAGGTAACAAAATGAACTTTAAGTACATCGTAGGATGACAACAAAGACTATGTTATATATATACAAAGTACGGGCAACCTGATGAAGCGTAGAGGTCACTTTAGTTTCTTGTACATGAGAGGTTCAAGATGTCTTACACTACTTCCCTTGTCTCTAAGTATTGGTAAATATGCAATAGTCATTTTCCAATATCTTAGGTATTTATCAGATATCATGTTATCTATTGAATATTCATCATGTAAGTCTTTGTAATACATCTCTCAGTTTTATGAAATGTTATTGATAGTATAAATATCTACTACTATCATTTACTTTATACACATATTTACAGAAGAATACTTGCATAAATATCTTCATAACTGAGAAATATGAATTATAAAATATCCTTAAATTAAATGAATTATATAGTTTGGAGATCATTACATTTTGTGAGACCAATGGAAATTTTGCATTTACGCTATCTACCATAGTTTTCAATCTCATTGAGATGGCCAAGTGATGTAGTACACAATAGGGGAAAAGAAGACAGGGAGAGCGAAAGAGGGGCACAACCCTAACACAAACGGCCACAACCTTGTACTCAACATCAATAATCTAAAGCTAAATAATATAATGCAAACCCTAGTATTTATAAGCCAAAAACCCTAATCAAAATAGGAAACCTAACCCAATTATTATTGGAAACTCAATCCCTAATATAATAATAAGAAACTAAATATTGCTTATATCCTAATTAATTATAAACGAAAATAATAATTAAAATATGAAACACATAAATAAAACAACAAAGTCTCTATAAGAATTCATGAACATTCCGCTTCACCAAGTCTTCACCATGGTAGTTTTCAATCTCATTGAGATCATGAATTCTTCACCATGTAAAACTTCAACTAATATTAGAGTAATTATATGCTTAAATCTCCCAGTTTCAACTATCAATAAAGAATTTAAGCAATTGAACATGATAACTAAAAAAATTCAATTTATTGATATATGGAAACTTGTTTTAGATAAATACACACTAGCTTCTTTTTGCACTCTTTGGTATTACAAAAAGAAAGAATTGTCATCTTCTTTAGATCGCCACTGTGTTATTGTTTTCCATAGTTGAATGTAAAGATTTGTAGAAACTAGGGTTAGGATTAAGAAGAGAGAAAAGTAGAACAGATAATATGTAGAAATTAGGCTTTGGGTGCTTAAACTAACCCTTCACCTTAGCACTTATTTATATTAAACTCAAGTGGTACAATATGACAATAATAACCCTCATTATAGAATTAAATAACACACGACTATTCTAACACTCCCCCTCAAGCTGGAGCATAGAGATTAAACATGCCTAGCTTGGTAGACAGGCGTTGAAATGTAGGACGAGCTAATGGTTTAGTAAGAATATCACCCAGTTGATCATCAGACCGAACATAGGGAGTCACAAGCTGCCTTCGTAATAACAAATTCTGAATGAAGTGACAGTCAACCTCAATATGCTTGGTGCGCTCATGAAACACGGGATTATTGGCAATGAAGATAGCCGCTTGATTGTCACAACACATGGACATTGGAGTTGGAACAAGAAGTCCAAAATCCTGCAGAAGAGAATGAACCCAGAGCATCTCAGATGCAGTATGGGCCATAGCACGATATTTAGCCTCCACATTGGAGCGAGCAACAACATGCTGCTTCTTACTCTGCCAAGTAACTAGGTTATCACCAACAAAGGTACAATATCCAGAAGTGGAACGACGTTTAGTACAACTACCAACTTAATCAGCATCACTAAAGCCAATGACATGCAAAAAAGTAGAAGGACGATACAGGAGACCTCGTCCAGGGGCACTCTTTAGGTAATGCAAAATACGACACACAACATCAAAGTGAGGATGGCGAGGAGCATGCATAAACTAATTGACCACACTCACAGCATATGTAATATCCAGACGTGTAATGGTGAGATAGATCAATTTCCCAACTAAGTGACAATATTGACCAACATTAGAAAATAACTCTCCATGCTCACCATGAAGTTTGGCAAATGAGTCCATAAGAGTATCAGAGGGTCGGGCACCTAAGAGGCCAGTCTCAAAGAGAAGATCAAGCATATACTTCCGCTGAGAAAGGAAAAGCCCTTGAGAAGAACGAGCAACCTTAATCTCAAGAAAATACCAAAGAGTCCCCAAGTCCTTAGTATGAAATTGCTAGCTTAAATAGTGTTTTAAATCAGCAATCCCAGTAACGTCGCTACCAGAAATGATAATGTTATCCACATAAACAACCAAGATGACAACCCCACAAGAGGATTGGGGAACAAAAACATAATGATCAGAAGTGGAACACTTAAACCCATAGGCAAGCACAACAGTAATGAAGCGATCAATCCAAGCACGAGGATATTGCTTCAGTCCATAGAAAGCCTTCCGTAGGCAACAAACAAGGTGCTTATTACCAGACACAACATAACCAAAGGGTTGATCCATATAGACCTCCTCTTACAAATCGCCATAGAGAAAGGCATTTTTTATGTCAAGAAGATATAAAGGCCAAGAACAATTGACAACATCAGAGAGAAGTATCCAAATGGAATTGAGGCAAGCCACAGGAGAAAAGGTCTTAAGATAGTCAACACCATAGGTTTGGGTGTATCCTTTGGCAACCAAGCGAGCCTTAAGGTGTTTAACAGAGCTATCAGGAAGATACTTAATTGTATAAATCCAACAGCACCCAACAATTGGCATTCCAGGCGGGAGAGTAGTGAGCTCCTATGTTTGATTCTGATCAAGAGCACTCATTTCCTCATCCATAGCATGTTTCCATCCAGAGCTAGACAAGGCCTGCCAATAAGAGGTTGGAATAGAAAGAGAAGACAAACTACAAGCAAAGGAAAGAAAAACAGGAGAAACACGAGCGTAAGAAACAAATTGGGAAATAGGATGTTGAGTGCAAGTACGTTTACCTCGATGCAAAGCAATAGGCAAATCAAGAGAGTTTGGAGGAGATGATGGGATAGGAAACTCGGATGAAGAAGATGAACCAGCTAGGCTATAAGCAACAACACGTCGAGTTTGGGATCTCTGGTAGACCTGCAATGGGGAGGAAGGTGGAACAACAGGAGAAGATATTGGTGAAAGGGAAGGAGAAGAGGACATAGCCGGCACCAGAAGAGTAGAAATGAGGGTAGAAGTGGGAAAAGATTACTCCCCCTCACGACAAGAGATAAGATCAGGTGACAACTATTGACCATGAGAAGAGAAGACAGGGGTGGACTAAAAAAAGTGACATCAGCACTGACCATGTAACGACAAGACTCAGGATGGTAACAATGATACCCTTTCTGTGCACGAGCATACCCTAAGAAAACACACTTACGAGCATGAGGAGACAACTTATCCTGACCGGGATCAAGGACAAGAGCAAAGGCTACACAACCAAAGACACGTGGAGGGAGAGGAAACGGGGAATGGGTAGGATATAATAGGGAAAATGGTGATTGATTATGCAACACAATTGAGGGCATATGATTAATGAGAGCAGGCGGTGAGCCCAGCATCAATCCAGAAGTGTTTGGGCACCTGCATGTTAAATAACAAGGTACAAGCAACATCTAACACATGTTGGTGTTTCCGTTCAGCATCTCCATTTTGTTGAGAAGTGTGAGTACATGTAGTCTGATGAATAATACTACGATCAACACAAAAGGAATCAACAATAGACTGTGTATACTCTAAAGCATTATCAGATCGAATCACTTTAACATGTTTACCAAACTGAGTATGAATTTCATTATAAAACGTACACAATATATGGGGTAACTCAAAACGCTGACGTAATAAAAACAACCAAGTCATTCGAGAGAAATCATCCACAAAAATAAAGAAATAAAAAAAACCATTAAGTGAAGAAGTACGAGAACCCCATATGAATAAAAAAAACCATTAAGTGAAGAAGTACGAGAAAGACCCCATATGTCCGTGTGGACTACATCGAAAGACTCTAACTCATGACTAACACTACGACTAGGCAAGGAACTATGGTGATGCTTTCCAAGCTAACAAGCTTCACACTCTAGTGTAGACCCATGACTCAAACCAAGAACAAGAAGTTTAAGCTTGGCCAAAGACGGATGTCCCAAACGAAAATGCCACTGCAGGGGAAAGATACCAGCACTCAAAATGGATGAAGTAGGAATACGGGAGCGAGTATTATCCAGATAAAATAAGCCTTGCTGCTCATGCCCCGAACCAATCATCCTTTTGGTCTGGAGGTCCTGTAAAACACAAGAAGTGGGAGAAAATGTTATGGAACAGTGGAGAGCTTTGGTTAATAGAATAACTGACAGTAAATTAAAGGGAAATTTATGGACATAGAGACTAGATGGTAAAGATAAAGTGGTGGTAGGGTGAAGTGTACCCATACCATGAACTGGTTGGGATGACCCATTGGCAAGAACAATATTATGGGTAACAGGATGTAAATCGTAGAAAAGAGATAAATTACCAGAGATGTGTGAACTAGAGCCAGAATCTAGGAGCCAAGGTTGGCTAGACGGAGCCATACATGTAATATTACTTGAACTAGCCAAGATGGCGGTGGATGATGGACGAAGAGTAGAACAAAGTAAGCTCTGTAATCTGAGTAGTGAGTGCCTTATGAGAATTAGACGAAGGAGCTACATCGGTGACCTGATGCACATGGTTAGGCTTACCATACTTCTGCCAACACCAAGGTTCAATATGACTAATGGAACCACAATGATCACATTTCCGATCACCACGAGAAACAGAACTACGACCACTACGGTTTCTGCCACCATGCGAGCCACGAGAAGACCCACCTCCACAAGCACTATAACCACGAGAACTATGCTGTGAGCCATGAGAGCCATAGGTGCCAGGAGACCCACTGTGAGTGTTACTATTGCCAGAGATCATAGCAGAAGGGGAGCCAGGTGAAGGAGTGGAGCTAGGGATAACAGAACTCTAGCCCAATGAAGACTGTAATAAGCGGGAATATGCATTAGCTGCTAAAGGTAAAGTCTCACTTGCCAAAATCTAATCCTTGCATCCATGCAAATCTGAAATCTAGACCGGTAAGCAATGAGGCAATCATAAACTCTTCCCAATTCCGCTTCTGTAGAGTCAAATCTGTAGTAAAGGGGCGATGTTGCAATAATTGATCCCACAAATTTTTAAGACAACTATAATGCTCAGATAGTGGACGACCAGACTGCTTAGTAGCAAAGATGGTCTCATACAACTCATACACGCGAGAAACATTACTCTGTTGGGAAAAAGACTCATCAAGAGAGTCCCAAATCTCCTTAGAGGTTTCACAAAACTTAACCGTGGTGGCAACATTTAGTTCCAATCCAAGCTATGCCACAGCCATCCCATAACACAAGAATCCGAACTAGACCAATCATCATAATTCGTATCCTCAACTGAAGGAGGAACCTTCGTAAGGAAGTGTAATTTTTTCTTTCCACGCAAAAACACCTTCACAACATGTGCCCAAGCCATGTAATTCAGACCATTCAATTTCTTGGTAGTAATAGATTTGGGCAAATCATCATCTTTAACTAATGGAGGGTGAGACACATCATCCTTAACCAATAGGGTTTTACTTTAAGCCATGAGATGCAAACAGTTGAACACAAGCAATAGCAAAAGACAAAACTAGGTAACCACTAACTCTCCGTTTGGCTGAAACTATCACCGAACAATCAAAATGCAATGGATAGAAGAAGGCAACACTTCTACCAACAATAAACAGGCAACAGAACAATAACAGAAGAGAGGCAGTAGAACATGAATAGAAAGAAAGGAGATGAACCTCTAGAAGATTAAAGATCACTGCTGGTGCACCAAAACACAAAACAAACTCCAAAGACGGCCTCAGAAGGTGCAGTCGGCTCCCATAGGGTAGAGCCCAACAAGCAAAACCACCAAACAAGGGATGAAATCGCAGATTGTAGAAATAGGCACCATAAATCTGAAAAAATTCAAAAATCGAAAAGGCACATCACACAACTTCAAAAAATTTCACAAAAATCACCATAATTCTCCGAAGGCAAAACCGAGTAGCCCCACAAGTTTGTCAAAGCACGACATCCGTACAGATAGTGACGTCATGCTGATGTCATAGTATGGAAGATGACATCAACACTTCGCAATCACCTGGTGCTGATCTCCAGGCTCCATTGAACACTTGTGTGAATAGAATTGGTGCTCTGATACCAAGTTGAATGTAAAGATTTGCAGAAACTAGGGTTAGGATTAAGAAGAGAGAAAAGAAGAAAAGAGAATACGTAGAAATTAGGTTTTGGGTGCTTAAACTAACCCTTCACCTTAGCACTTATTTATATTAAACTCAAGTGGTACAATATGACAATAATAACCCTCATTATAGAATTAAATAACACAATCTTCCCAAGCCATATTGGGGTGATCGTATCTTACAACTAAATACCTTTGAATCGAATGCTTTACAATGTTTTGAATTTCAAGCTATCAATTGAGGTATTGTCTATGTCTTCTATGTTTCCTTCCCTTCTTCCTTTACTGTTCATTTTCTTGTTTTTGGTTGCCTACTATGTTTATAATCTAGTTGTCCTAGGACCAAATTGTTGTTATGGTCTATACGAATAATACCAATCTCCAGGACCTGAGCAGACAATCACACACATAATGATTCTAAATGGAGAAGTAGAAGAACATAAAAATCAAAATCACAAAGCAACACAAGATTTATGTGGCTCACCTAAATTTACTGGCTACGCCTACAAAATCACTATAGATACACTAAGATCAATATAAAAGGAATTATAGAAGTCTCTCACAGTCAATCTCACAAACTCTGTCTCTCTACAATGATCTATCGCACTATTGTGTATCTTTCACTAAGATTACAAAATAGAAAAACTAATGGACCTTTAAGGATTGTACTTATTATAGTGCTAGCCTCAAACCAAAACACAAACCAATAAAAAAACTCAAGGAAAACCTTAACCAACAAAGAAATAGTTTAGAGAGACCAAATTTGAACAACACATTGATTTCTCTATTTCCTTTTCATTTTCTAATTATTTCTAGTTTTGTTTTAGGATCCACCAACAATAGTTGCATCCTAGAACTCTTTGTTGTGTCTTCTTAGGGTACCCCCACTCAAAAAGGGTACAATACAACTTAGTGTTATCATCTTACAAATTTTGAAGTGCAGAAAAAGCCAATTGAAGTGCTAGACTAACCTATTAGGGAGTGGATTGTCCACTATAGAACACCAAAGGATGAGACCATTTCTACACCAATCTACCAACCATCTCCCTTAGAATAAGGTTTATCTTAAACCCATTGATATTGTTGAGTGCCACATCTATTATTTGGTTTGGTGTTTTCAAAAATAAGTTTGAGTTTTCAATCCATATATTTTTTGTTCTTAGTAATTTTTTATAAATATTTTAATCAATTTTTTTATTTTTATTTTTTAGATTCATTTAATCTTGATACACTTAAAAAGTATGAAATTATGCAAAAAAAATTCAAATATTCATTGAATACAAACATTCAGTATTTTGTTGTATTCAATGAATTTTTAAAAGATTTTTGTACAACTTTTGTACTTTTTAAGTGTATTTAGATTAAATGAATAAAAAAAGTTGAATAAAAAAAAAAAGATTAAAATATTACAAAAATTCACTAAAAAAAACACGGACTGAAAACTCATAAAACTATTTTTGAAAATTCCAAGCCAAACAGAGTGAATATTTCTAGCACTACCCATACAAATGTTAGATTTTGTACTAAGCATCAAATCTCCAAATTTGCTTCTTATCATCATCTTTCATCGTCTTATCATGCATATGCTTCTAAGTTGTCTACTACATTCGTTCCTCAAAACTAATAGGGATGCCATTAATAATTCAAATGGAAGGAAGCAATGAACGAAGAGATGAGAGCTCTTTAAGAAAAAATACGTAGCAACCAGTTAATTTACCTAAAGGGAAAAAGATAACCAGGCCTGCCTATCCATTTGTGGATGATTGTGGTGGGTTCTTCATAGTGGATGCAAAGACTAAGCAACAACTTCAATTCCAGTGGGATACTAGATGCCTTGTTCGATGATTGGAATGAGAGACTAAGCAGCAACTTCACTTCCAACTATTGTAAAGGTGAAGACTGGGTTGTGGGTTTTTGAGTTGTTGATTTGGGTGGATGCAAGATCCAGGTTCATGCTAAGAGAAACTCGTTGAGCTCAATGGCCCTCAGGGCTATAAGGAAAGGTTTAGAAGCACAAACACTTCTATGGAGGAGGGATGTCCTACATTTTTTGAAATCGTCGTGTCGCATCTTGTGTGTCCTTGTTACTTAAGAAGAAGGTGGTAGAGAGTCGCATCTTATGTGCACAAGCAAAGGTTGCATAGGATAAACCAAGTTCAGAGACCAAGAGGGGACATTTGTGTATACATGCATTTGGATGTGTGGGTAATGTTTACAGTCAAGTTTAACAAAAAAACAAGAGACATGTCCGTGTGTATTTTTTTTATAAAAACAAAAAACAAAACAAAACAAAAAATCAAAAACCATGTTTGGTACACGTGTTTTCAAAACAAGCAAAAATAAAAAGAAGAAAACATGTTTGATGAGTTGCCAAAGGGGGTGGGAAGTGGGGGTAGGGGTTTGTCGGAGGTAAGTGAAGCTTTGATTAACCAGCTTAGGGTATGATATAAAATCATCCCTTATTTATAGATGAAATTAGGGTTTACAAGAGAGACAAGATGGGCCCTGAGGGCATAGAATAATACAACCCCTAATATAATGTAACTTTCGGTGAATAAAAAATGCAACACTTTCGGCTAATATATTATATGCTAACACTCCCCCTCAAGCTGGTGCGAAGATATCTCTCATGCCCAGCTTGCCTAATACGTCATGAAATGGTTTATTCCCAACACCCTTGGTGAGAATGTCAGCAAGTTGTTCACCAGACTGGACAAAAGGAGTACAAATGGTACCACTAGTGAGTTTCTCTTTAATGAAATGGCGATCAATCTCAACATGTTTTGTCCTGTCATGTTGAACTGGATTGTGAGCGATGTTGATGGCAGCCTTATTATCACAGTATAATCGCATGGAGTCCTTCTGATCAATACCTAGATCACTCAACAATAACTTGATCCATAAAAGTTCACACACACCTTGTGCCATAGCTCTAAACTCAGCTTCTGCGCTTGACCTGGCAACCAAATTCTGTTTCTTACTCCTCCAAGTAACTAGGTTGCCTCTAACGAATGTGCAATACCCTGAAGTCGATCTCCTATCAGTTACTGATCCAGCCCAGTCAGCATCTGTATAGGCTTCCACACGAAGATGATCATACTTTGAAAAATAAAGACCCTTACCAGGGGCAGACTTCAAGTACCTCAAGATTCTCATGACAACCTCAAGGTGAATCTGATGAGGAACATGCATAAACTGACTAACCACACTGACAGCAACAGCAATATCAGGACGGGAGTGAGATAGGTAAATGAGTTTACCCACTAATCGCTGATAGCTCCCCCTATCAACAACTTCTCCTCCTTCATCATCCCCCAATTTCTGATTAGGTTCCAGTGGAGTGGCACATGCCTTGCAGCCAAGCATCCCAATTTCCTTCAACAGGTCGAGCACATATTTTCTCTGTGAGATAAATATCCCATCCTTAGAGCGAGCAACTTCAATTCCCAGAAAATACTTCAAGCTTCCCAAGTCTTTGATTTCAAACTCATTAGCTAAATATTTCTTCAACAGAGGTATTTCCTCACTATCATTGCCTGTAAGAACTATGTCATCTACATAAACAATAAGTGCTGTAGTCTTACCACGTGAGGAATGTTTCACAAACAATGTGTGATCGGCCTGACTTTGTTTGAAGCCATATTTAAATATAGCATGAGTGAATCTCTCAAACCAAGCCCTTGGAGACTGTTTGAGACCATATAATGACTTCCGAAGCTTGCATACTTTGCCTTCTGTCTGATGATCCTCAAAACCAGGAGAAATGTCCATATATACCTCTTCTTCGAGGTCACCATGGAGAAAGGCATTCTTGACATCAAACTGATAAAGTGGCCAATCAAGATTAGCTGCTAGAGAGAGAAGTACTCTGACTGAATTCATCTTAGCCACGGGTGCGAAGGTCTCCTGATAATCAATGCCATATGTCTGAGTAAACCCTTTTGTCACAAGTCTTGCCTTGTAACGCTCAATAGACCCATCTGCTTTGTGTTTCACAGTATATACCCATTTACATCCCACAGGTCGTTTGCCCGTAGGTAACTCAGTCAATTCCCAAGTGCCATTCTTCCTAAGTGCTTTCATTTCCTCAATCATGGCTAGTTTCCACTCAGAGGTAGCAAGAGCATCCTGAAAATGGTTAGGAATGCTAACAGAGGAAATATTGGACACAAACGCTCTATATGAGGATAACAAATGAGAGTATGACACAAACTGTGAGATAAGATGTTGAGTACAAGATCGCACACCCTTCCTCTTGGCAATAGGAACATCAAGATCAATGGATTCAAGAGTTTCAAAGTTACCTAGACTCTCATCAGAAGCAGGAGATGGCAGTGGAGTAGCAGAAGTGGTCCCTTGTATCCAGTGTTATCTGTCTATGTCCCGGACATAAACATGCCCGACCTTATCCTTGGTGACAGTGGGTTCTATAGTCCCAGTAGAAGAGGGTGGTGCAAGAACAACTGGTTCCACCATAGGGAGCACAGTAGAAGAGGGTGGTGCAAAAGCAATTGGGCCCACCATAGGAAGCACAGGACTCACTTCACACCAAGGCTCCCCCGGAAATGAGGACGGTGACACCGGAGAGGACAAGAAATAGGACTGGGACTCAAAGAAAGTAACATCTATGGATACAAACCACTTACGAGAAGAAGGGTGGTAACATTTATACCCCTTTTGAGTAGGAGAGTAACCAAGGAAAACACACTTGAGAGAGCGAGGGTCCAACTTACCACGAGAGGGAGAGTGATTATGAACAAAACAGACAACAACCAAAAATTTTGGGGGGAATAGAAAACAAGGACGGAGAACCGAAGAGGACGTGAAGAGGAGCCTGTTTTTGCAAGACCTGGGTAGGGAGACGATTAATAAGATGGGCAGCGGTGAGAACAGCGTCGCCCCAATAGGGCCGAGGCACATTCATAGAAAAACACATGCACCGAGCCATGTCAAGAAGATGCCGATTCTTGCGTTCCGCCACCCCATTTTGTCGAGGGGTATTGGTGCAAGAGGTCTGATGGATAATGCCATGAGTAGAGAAATATTGTCCTAACCCAGAATCTATATATTCCCCGCCATTATCAGAACAAAAGAGTTTGACAGTGGCCCCAAACTGAGTACAAATCATCTTATGAAAAGTGCGAAACACAGAGAAAACCTCACTCTTATCTTTCATGAGATACACCCAAGTAGTACGAGAAAAATCATCAATAAATGTAACAAACCATCGATGACCTTTCACAGACATGACACGAGAGGGACCCCAAACATCAGAATGTATTAAGGAAAAAGGAACAAAACTTTTATTCAAACTGGGAGCAAAAGAAGCTCTGTGCTGTTTTCCGAGTTGACAAGACTCACAAAGAAAGTTAGACACATGATGATTGGCGAAACCAGAAGGAAATAAATGCTTAAGTAAATGAAATGAAGGATGCCCAAGACGCCGATGCCACAGCCATAAATCAGCGGGGGTAGTAGAAGATGTGGTGGAAGAATAAGCAAGTTTGTCCGGTTGATCTAGGAAGTAGAGACCATTTTCTGCACTACCACTGCCAATCGTCCTCCTCGTGAGAAGGTCCTGAAAAAGACAATGATCAGGAAAAAACGTCACACTACAATTCAAATCCTGGGTAAGACGACTCAAGGATAACAGATTAACAGAAAAATTGGGAACATGGAGAACAAAAGACAGATGTATGGTAGGAGTGACGTGGACTAAACTTTTTCCAGAAATGGAAGAAACAGTACCATCGGCAATCCTAACTTTGTCCTGACCTGAAGAGGGCTTATAGACAGAGAAAAGATCAGAGGAGCCAGACATATGATCTGAGGCACCAGAATCAATGATCCAAGGCAAAGACTTATGACACAGGAAAGCACAGGGAGACGAGGCTAAGTTACCTGAGCGGGCAAAGGACGAGGAAGCTGTACTGAGAGCAGGAGAAGACCGGCGGTCCAACAATTGGCGCAAAGCATCCTCCAACTCAGTATCAGAAGTTTGGCCAACAGAAGCAGAATTAGAATCAAGTGGATCAACGGCACTAGTCTGATGAGCCCGGGACTAGGAACCACATCCTCTAGATTGGCTTGACCGACCGCCTCGAGAACCAGACCGATCACCTCGACCCCCGGATGGAGTCCCATGAAGCTTCCAACACGTCTCACGAGTGTGCCGCGGCTTCTTGCAGTAATCACAGAATACAGACTCCTTAGCAGCAGATGGAGGGATGGGAGTTAGGCTGAGGCCATCTCGAGGAGTAGACAATAATGCTGAGCGGTCAGTAGAGACAGGGGACATCATAGCAGACCGGCGACTCTCCTCATTATGTATATAGGCAAATGCCTCCTGAAGTGAAGGAAGAGTGTCCATACCTAGAACTTGACCCCGAACTGGATCATGCTCCACATTTAGGCCGGCCAGAAATTTAAAGACCCGTTCCCGTGCGAGAAACTTCTTGTACCCGGCAGAATCAGCAGGGCAAACGGGCTTATAGTCTTCCAGGTGGTCAAGGCGTTTCCATCCGTTGGTGAGGTAGGTGAAATATTGCAGGACAATTTGCTCTCCCTGAATTGAGCTCTCAATAGAGCGGCGCAACTCAAATGCCTGTGAAAAATTCCCTTTGCGGGAATAGGTGACAGCCACAGCATCCCAAACTTCTTGGGCAGTCTCCACAGACAAATAGCCCTCACCAAGTTCTGGAACCATCGAATGGATAAGCCAACTCATAATCAAAGAGTTGTTAATCTCCCATTGGTCATAACCTGAGTCAGTGGTACTAGGTGCCTGTATCCTGCCATCAACATACCCCATCTTCCCTCTGCTCTTCAAAAACATAGTCAAACTTTGAGACCATGTTAGGTAGTTCTGACCATTAAATAGAGAGGTGGTGATTTTCATACTAGGGTTGGGGTTCTCAGTCATGGTAGTAGGTATAATGGGACTCTCACTCCTTGGTGTTTGAGAAGAAGGGGACACACTGGAGGAATCTGTCATGGATACAATACTACCAAACCCGCAACAAAACTAGTGGCAATCACAAACCCGGAAGGAGGTGGTGAAAGAACAAGCACAATGACCACTATAAGAGCATAACCACTATAAGAGCATAACAAAATTAAGAAATCATTTTTTTTTTTGTTTTTTTTTTGTTTGTTTGTTTGTTTGTTTGTTTTTTTTTTTTTTTTTTTTTTATATATATATAGATATATATCTTTACTGATTTATATATATATATATTTACTGATACACATATATTTACATATATATTTACTAATCTATTTACTTATATGAGTACGGTGGTAACTGGTTAGGTCATACCAGACGGCGAAGACGAAGAAGATGAAGACGGCGAAGATGAAGACGGCGACTGAGGAGATCGACGAAGACGAAGCCTGACGAGCCGATGAAGACGGCGACAGAGACGAGCGAGGAGATCGATGAGGACGACAGCGAGCTGACGAACTGAGGACGACGGCGACTGAGGCGGAAGACGAAGACGAAGCAGAGTATCCACCGAGGTAAGTTTCGAATCCCAGAGTGAGGGTGTGCCCAAAACCCTAGAGCAGTAGCTCTGATACCATGAAGCTTTGATTAACCAGCTTAGGGTATGATATAAAATCATCCCTTATTTATAGATGAAATTAGGGTTTACAAGAGAGACAAGATGGGCCCTGAGGGCATAGAATAATACAACCCCTAATATAATGTAACTTTCGGTGAATAAAAAATGCAACACTTTCGGCTAATATATTATATGCTAACAGTAAGTTGGAAGAGAAAAAGAGGAAAAGAAAAGAGGCACAATGTTATACAATAAACGAGAGAACAACGCTGTTAACTGGTCAACGTACCCTTTTTTTCATTGGTACGGTACCAGTGTGTTTCAAAAAACGCTAATCCCCCAGCAAATTATTGGTACGCACATTCCGAAACATGGTACACTTTCATTCCAAAATAGTAAATTTAGTGATCCGAAGCAATCCCAAAAGTTTTTTCCAATATATTTCCTTAAATTTTACCTTAGGATAAGAAAAATCAAATATAATAAACTAAAATCTAAAGTGACTTAAGTTTTGACAAGACAAAAAATCAAAAATGAAAAATATATATATATTTTATTGGATACCTAATAGTTAAAAGAAAATTACTCTAAAAGTACCATAAATTCTTAAATGTAAGTTTACCCTTATTGTACCACATTTTAAAGCATGCGGCATCCCACTCCACGTACCAAAACGATCCACGTTCCAAGTAACATAGGTTTCAGCATACCATTTTGCATTTACTGCTATAAATATTATATATTTATCACAAATT
The DNA here is from genome assembly GCA_036172215.1 of Camellia granthamiana. NCBI lineage: Eukaryota > Viridiplantae > Streptophyta > Magnoliopsida > Ericales > Theaceae > Camellia > Camellia granthamiana. The sequence continues at coordinate 107,667,382 of CM069907.1, forward strand.
AATTTGGTCCTTCTCTCCAGGCTAGCATCAAAATTTTGCACAGTGTACTCATGTGATTTGACACATGTTGGAAAATCATGAGTTTGAACATCCAATTTGGACAAAAGGACTGAAACTACACTTAAAATCTAGGGTTAACATTGTTCAAATTGGAATTATGGTACAGGAGTGAAAAGTGTAATTTACCCTTTTCTTGGAAACGAAAACAATTGTTAAATATGTTTCGTTTACCATTCACATATTTTTCAAAAACAGTAATAAACAATACCAAATATAAGTATACTTATCAATATATATTATAGCATCGGTGATTAACCAATCAACCAAAGTATGGCTAAGGAGTCATTTGTGGCATGTAAAGTATGGAAGTACATCAATGGGTCAAAAGAGGTGACTAACAAGGAAATAATCCGTAAGGAAATACCTTCTCATCAAGATCAGCTTGAGTTTTCTCCTCTGCCAAACGATCTAACTCTTTCTCTGCCTTTTTCATGTCACGCAATGCATTAGCTGCTTTCTCCTGATCCTCCTTCAGAGTTTGCAACCGCATCCGGAAATCTGACAGGTCATTTGACAAGAATATTTCTTCCTCTCTTAACTTTTCAAGATCATCATGCAAACTATCCCTGGTTTCCGATGGGAACACAGAATCAAATAGGAGACAAATATATATATATATAAGATAATATCGAGTTGATAGTAAACATGACAAGAAAGTTAGATAGTTCCACAGACAAGAACACAACACTGAATCTGCACTACAGAAAATTAAAAATTCAGTTCATGGAATTTGCAAAATGAATATACAGTCCTCTCTAGACAATCAAGCACAGAAAACAAAAAAAATTAATGATAGATATATGACTCGCGGAACAAGAGTATTATACTTTCTGCTCTGCAAAGTGTTCAGCTCCAACTGAATTTCCTCCATAGACTTCCCACCCTGCCCTCGAAAATCAAGTTTGTACTCCAAATCATCAACTTGCTTTTGCAGAGCATGTATTTCTTGGTAAAGCCTGTCAGCAGTGTCTACAGGTTGCACCAAGGCCTCAACTGAGTCCTTATCAGCCTTTATTTGAGCCAACACACCCAACACCTGCAGGCAAAAACATTCTTTCAATTCTCAAATCTAATAAGCATTGTGTAGAATGGAAATCATGTAAAGTGAAACACTTGTAGGTAATATTAGCAATGGTTTGACCTTTGCAAACCATGAAGGATACAAGCACTAGAAGGACAAAGAGATGGAAGATAAAAGAGGTGAAGGATATCTTCCAAAATGAGCTCTGATGAATTCTAAATCATGCAGTGCTGCTACAAGCAAAAAAGAATGTCTTCAATATTTATCATAAACCCAAAATAAATCAAAAAAACAAAAAAACAAAAAAACAAAAAAAAGAAAAAGAAAGCCTTTTGTTTTGGTAAGTAACTAGAATACATTTACAATAAGAACAACCAAATACTTTGTGTTATAACAATGCCATTTTATGGGGTTCAAACGTTCTCATAGTTAAACCATACAAACAATTATTTATCATAAACATTCAATATTTATCATAAACTCCCCAAAAAAAAAGGGCCTTCTGTTTTGGTAAGTAACTAGAATACATTTACAATAAGAACAACCAAACACTTTGTATTATAACAATGCCATTTTATGGGGTTCCAAGGTTCAATATTGTGAAAGGCGCGCCTAGGCACAAGGCGCAGCGAGACGCAATAGTTGCGCCTGCAAGTACCCAAGGTGACGCAACTTGAAAGAGGCGTGTGCCTTATGCACGACTTGTCGAGGCAAGAAAAGGCACAAGTCACACGCCTAGGCGCAACTTTTGGATCTCTGAATGAATCTAATGGCTCAAATCGTGCTTTTAAAGGCTCAAATTACAGAGGATTACAACTCTGAGCTATATGCAAGAATACCCAACCCCAAATCAATCAAAATGCCCTAATCTCTATTTGTATTTGCTTGAAAGCTTGTTGTCTCTCTCTCTCTCTCTCTCCCTCTCCTTCAACTTGTCTGGGACCAAGTGAGTTCTTCTCTTCTTCTTCTTCGACTTTGCTCTCTGGTTTTTTTATGTTTTTTTTTTTTGTTTCTTCAACTTGGAGTCTCGACTCTCTCTCTCTCTTCTTCTTTGCTCTATGTTTTTTTCCTACTTTTTCGACTCAATTTCTCTCTCTCTCTCTCCCCTTCTTCGCTCTCCATTTTTTTTCCTGCTTCTGCGACTCAGTTTCTCCCTCCCTCTCTCTCTCTCTTTTCCTGCTGGGCAGAGTTCTTTTTCTTCTTCTTCTTTGCTATTTGCTGCTAGGCTGGGATTTTTTTCCCTTTTCTTATTTTTTTTCTTGCTTCTCTGTTTTCATTTTTGCTTCGTAGATAGAATAATGCAAAAATGAGAATAACAGCAGTTTGTATAAGCAAGCGCATGTCCTCTTCTTCTTCTTCTTCTTCTTCTTATTCTTCTCTGTTTTTTTTTTTTTTTGGCTTTTCTTCCATGCTGGTGTGTGTGTGTATTTTTTTGCAATTATGTCATTGTCTTTGCTTTGAGTCTCTGTTAGAAAAAAAAAAAATTACAAATAATTAATTCATGACATCACACATTACATTATGAATCATTAGTCTATGTTAATTTATCTATTTTTTACTAAGACTATGTGCCTTGCTTCAATAAAGCCCACGCCTCGCCTTGCACCTTGCGCCTACGTTCCAAGAAAACAACCACTAAGGTTCATTTTAATTGGCCCAAGAAGCAGCCGTCTCCGAAAACATATTTTTTTTTCTTTCTAGAATGTAATCAGGAAGAAGTTCAAGAATATAAAATTTCTCTAATGTTGACCTAATAATAAGCCACTGTCCAATAGAAATCCTACCACTTAGGAGTGCTACCTTTCAAATTGATTGTGTTCAAAGGGAAGTAGGAAGATTATCTTCTCCAACTGAAAGCTAAAGAAAGAGTTCCACTGAAGAAACTGTTATATCCAAATTGCAATGTCATCCAAGTTGTATATAAACATAGACATCTTGAAGATGAAAAAGCTATATTGCACTTTGTAGAAAAGTAAAACTCCCATGAAAGGACTTGTTGAGGATATAAATGATAAAGTTACACCTCTAATAGCTTGAGCTTTAAAATGCGATGGGAGTCAATGATTTAACTTGGTATCGGAGTGGGATCTTAGGTGATCTTGCAAGACAAGTTTCCAAACCAGGCCTGTTATGTCGTTTCGTTCATCTCATAATCACCTTCACATGTGACACAGACTGCATGTGTGGTGTGATGTCCCAAATCGGTCCTGTATGTCACCCGAGCTTGGTTTATATAGGCTAGAAGCCTCTCCAAAGTCTCCACACATTCCCAATTAGTTTTGGGTTAGATTTGCCAAAATTCAAATCAGACCAAGCAATAGATTGTGTTCGAACCCCTCACCTCCTACTCGATAATTATACACGTGTTAAAAATATAAATAATAAGGCAAAATTCACTTTATCCCATTGTAGTTTGAGACTGGAGAGCTTTATCCCCCTATGGTTCAAATATAAGTACACTGCCGCCTTTGTGATTTTAGAAATCAAAAAACTCTTGTGCCCAAGCTTGGCCTAACTTTAGGCCTACAAATCTCTCCCAAGCCTGGCCCTAAATTGGTAATACAATCCTGAGCCCACCCAACAAATCCTTATATTAAATAAAAATGTATTATAAGATAAAAAAAAAAAACTAATCATTTTGTAATAAACTGGCACAAAAGCTTAATATTTAGCCATTACATCCTTCATATAAACTTAGGTAAGTATATCTTCCAACTTAAGTGAATCATTTTATTTTAAAATAAATGAAACTAAGTAGATTATATATGTTTATAACATGTATACAAATATAACATATACATATACATGATAAATATAACACATATAATCTCTACTACTAGAAAAAACAAAATATGTCAACTGTTTTCTACACTTTTACTTTCCAAAATTACCTTTTATTAATTTAAATTTTCTTTGTAAATCCCAAGGCAAGATTGCTCTGTGGAAGTTGAAACAACAGTTGTGACGTTTCCAACTAGGATTCCAACACAATCAAACAGACATGAATGCATCGATTACTCAAACATCCATTACCAATGTCATTGTACTTTCAATCACCGACCACTTCACCTGTCTCTTCCCAAACAACGATTACTCACCGGTGAAACCTGCCATGTTTCTACCTTCCCCTTATCGAACCACATTAAAATATGATTTCCCAACCAAACTCCACCAGCAATTGCCAAAAACAGCTGAGACAATTGAGAGATGCAAGGAAAGACTTGTTGACAAGGAATTCATACATATGGCAGCAGCTATCTGGAAACCTTTGCAACTGTGACAAATATAAATTATATTTCATGTCCAGCCAGCCAATCTGAATTAGCCCTTACAGAAGTAGGATGTGAAGAATGCATTTCGTTATGGTGATTTGGGGAGGTTTTTAGGTTGACAAAGGCAGGTTACAATAATCTCCTAAAGCATGTTTAGATTGGTTACTTAAGGTCATCCTGAGTTTGGAAACAAGCAAAGCCATGTAGATCACATTGTTTATCAAATGAAACAATGGTAAGATTATTATATATATGAATGACAGTGGAAACACAATGCTACGGAGGAAGTGGCTCAACTCAAGATAAGGTTAGCTAAGGAATTTGAGATTAAAGACTAAAGTCCCTGGAGATACGTTCTCGGGATTGAAGTTGCCAAATCAAACAAGGACGCCTTTATCTCTACGAGAAAGTGCATTCTTGATCTTCTTGGTGCACCAAGCATCTTGCAGTGTAAGCCAACAGAGTCTCTAATTGAGGCTAATTATCAACTTAAATAGTGATGTGAGTGATCATGTAGAAAAGGAGAGGTTCCAGAGATTAATAAGAAAACTCATATATCTATCCCTCAGTCAGACATTGTCTATGTAGTAGGGGTGGCTAGTCAGTTTATGCATAAACTTTATTCCGAGCATCTAGATACAATACATCATTTTTTGAGGTATCTCAAGTCAACTCCTGGAAAATAAATCTTGTTCCAATTATGGTGACATGAGATTGGAGGCATTAACTGATGCAGATTGGATAGGTTTAGTTGATAATAAAAAGTCTACTTCACGAAACTATACCTTTGGGGGAATCAGTTTACTTGGCAAAGCAACAGCAATCAATGGTGGTTAGATCCAGTGCAGAGGCAAGGTACAGGGCTATGTCTCATAGTACTTGTCAGCTTATATGGTTTCAAAACTTAGGGGGACACATGAGAGTATACGTGGTAACACTATTAAGTTGTATTGTGATAGTTAAGCTACTATTACTATTGCTCATAACCTAGTTTAGCACGGTAAAACCAAACGTATGAAGATTGACAAACAATTGACCAAGGAGAAGCTGAATAAGGGTTAAATCTGTATACCTTTTGTACCAAAAACCTTAATAGTAAGTTTTTCATTCCATTGTTTGCAAGTTGGGTATGAGAGAGATATATGCACAAACTTGGGTTAAGTGCTATGTGTTATGGTTCTATGCTTTGTTCAGTGGGATAGTTATATACTTTGGACCACTCTAATAAAAATATGTTTCTAAGGGAAAGAACCCAAGTTTTTCATTTATCTCATTAATCATATATTGTCATTTTTCTTCTGCTTTCATTCTTCTTATTTTCTTGCTACACATTATTTAACTATGTGAAAAACTAATAATTGTTACGGGGCAAGGAGGTCTGTTGCAGGGGTTTGCGGTGGGGGTGGATCCAACAGTTCTGACGGTTTCCAATTTGTTCTATGCTGATGATGCGCTCATTTTTTGTAATGCAGATGTTGATCAGATTGGTTAATTGAGATATGTGTTGTTGTGCTTTGAGGCAGTTTCAAGACTTCGGGTGAACCTAGCAAAGTCAAAACTGATTCCAGTGGGGGAGGTGGCAAGGATTCTAGTGTTGGCAGTTATTCTAGGGTGCAAGGTGGTGTCTCTGCCAGTTTCATATTTGGGATTACATTTGGGGGCGTCTTTTAAGGCCAAGCGGGTGTGGGAGGGGGTGGTGGATCGTGTGCAACGGCGGTTGGCAGGATGGAAACAGCAGTATTTATCAAAAGGCCATAGACTTACATTGATTAAGAGTGTTCTATTCAGTATTCCAACTTACTTTATGTCCGTCCATCTGATTCTGGTTTCAGTGACGAAGCGGATTGAGAAATTGCAGAGGGATTCTTGTGGGGTAATAGGGGGGGGGGGGGGGGGAGGGTTTTCAGTATCACTTGGTGGCCTGGGATCGGATTTGTCATCCCAAGGTGAATGGGGGTTTGGTGATTCGAAGGTTGGTCTTGTTTAATGTAGCCTTGTTAGGGAAGTGGTTACAGCGTTTTGTGGAGGAGCAAAACCGTCTCTGGAGAAGGGTGGTGGTAGCAAAGTTTGGTGTAGGGAATGGAGGGTGGTGCTTAGGGCAGGTGGGGCAATCGCATGGCCATGGTCTATGGAAAGGGATTTGGCTGGGGTGAGAGGAGTTTTGGAATAGGGTGAAGCTTAAGGTAGGGGTGGGCAATTGAGTTCGGTTTTGACAGAATAGGTGGTGTGGTGACCTCCCTTTAGAATTGCGGTTCCCTTTGATTTTTGGTATTGCCGCTGATGCTGAGGTGTTGGTGGGTGTTGTGAGTGTGCGAATATGGTATTATGTAATTATAGTATTATGTATCAATTATGTAGGTTGATATTCAATTGATTGTATAAGATTATTTCCTATTATAGATTAGGTTTAGAATTACTATAAATATTGGTTGTAATCTTTGTATTCTACACAATTGAATATACAGAAAGCTATTCAGAAATCTTACATGGTATGAGAGCAGTGTTTGAAAACCTAATCAGCCTCCAAAGTAGTGCTCACTATCAACCTCTGATCTAACTGAAATCGTAACCTACCTGTCGGAATCACGATTCATCTCTTCTGGCGAAGTCCCTCGTTTGTATCTCTGTCCCAACTCTCAGCCTGAATCGCGATCCATCACAACCCATCTACCTCTGCATCATGACCCACCTGGCTCACGACCCACCTAGTGTTTGATTTTGGTTTGTTGGTCTTCTCTCTCACCAAAGGACACCCCTCCGACGTGGTTCGCCTCTTCTCTCTAGTTGACTTGGTTGGGTGACCCATCTGGTTGACCCATCTGATCGACGTGGTTAGTTGAGCTTCGACTCCTCTCAGCTAAGACTTCTCTCTAGTTCTACTTCAGTTCTCTGGTGTACTTCTGATTTGCTTTGATCGTGTTTAACCCATTGAGTATTTGGTACTATAATTAGTTTGTTATAGTTGACCACTCAGTTATCTGTTATTGCATTTTGACCTTACAAAATTTTGTTTATTACACTTGAACCCATGGTTTGCCTATTTTGTTCTATTCTGGGTTTATTACACTTGAACCACTCAGTTTTTTAGTTATTATGATGTCTCTGGCTTCGGATGAATGTGCCTACTGCCATCAAAGGGATCATTGGAAGTACCATTGTCTCAAGAATAGATGTCTGTCTGCTTCATTTTCTCAGCAGTTTTCGATCCAGCTCCGTGCCTCTCCTTTGAGTATTGTTCGGCCTTCAGTCGGCTTTACCGCATCTGCTCCGGCTCTTGATCTTGACTTGGCTTCCTTGAGTGCTCAGATTAGCCAGCCATCCCCATCTGCCTCCATTGTTTTCTCTCCTCATTCAGGTTTTGCTTGGGTCTTCTTCCGGTATCTCTTCGTCTGTCTGGATTTTTGACTCTGGTGCCTATCATCATATGACTCCCCATCTCTCCTTACTTCAAAATTGTACTCCCCGTCCCTTTCCTATTACCGTTAATGCTACTAATGGGTCTAGTATGCCTGTTATATCTGTTGGGTCTGCCTTACCGTCTGCTATGTCTGCTGTCTCTATTCTATCTGTCCTTTATGTTTCTCAGTTATTTGTCAGTTTATTATCTATCAATCAGCTTGATGCCTCTGGTTTTGATGTTATCTTTTCTTCTTCTATCTGTTCTGTGCAGGATTGGATGTCCAAGCAGCAGATTGGGACCGGCCGTAGAGTTGGAGATCTCTATGTGGTGGAGAGCTTGCATCTGCCTATGGCAACCTCTCCGACTGCCTTTTCATTTTTTCAATTAGATTCTCTGTCTAGTCCTTTCTACTTGTGGCATTCTAGATTGGGGCATTTGTCTGCTGATCGCTTACGGTCTTTAGTTCAGTCTGGTATATTAGATAAAGTTTCTCCTAGTGAACTTACTGAATGTTGAGGGTGTAAACTTGCCAAAATGACTACCTTACCTTTTTATAAAAGTACTTTTATATTTGATACAAAATTTTCTTTAGTTCATACTGATGTTTGGGGCACTTCTCATGTTCTCACCAAAGGACGTTCTGCATACTATGTGTCATTTGTTGATGACTGTACCCGTTACACCTAAGTTTATCTTATGACTCGTAAGTCTGACTTCTACCAGATATATTGTACTTTCCAATCTATGGTCACTACACAGTTTGGGTCTACTATTAAATTATTGCGGTTTGACTTGGGCGGGGAATACTTTAAAACTAAATTTTGTAAATATTTGGCCAATTTGGGTACGATTCACCAAATTTCTTGTACTGATACACCGGCTCCGTTTTGGGGTGAGTCAGTTCTTACTGCTGCTTTTCTTCTCAACCGTATGCCTACCCCCCTTCTTTCTGGTCGGTCTCCTTATGAGGCTCTATTTTTTCAAACTCCTAATTACTCCCTCCTTCGTGTGTTTGGGTCTGTATATTTTGTTCTTTTACCCCGTAAAGATAGGACCAAACTTAGTGCCCGACCTGTCCTATGTGTCTTTTTGGGTTATAGTTCACTCAGAAAGGTTATTGCTGTTATGACCCTGTTTCCCGTCGCCTTTATGTCTCCCGCCATGTTGCCTTTCTTGAACGTCTACCTTACTTTCAGCTTCCTCCTCTCATCGCCCTAGTTTCCAAAGAGGATTTGGTTCATATTGATCCGTTTCCTTCTGAGGTCCCGTCTGATGAGTACATCTCCACAGTTCCTTCTGAGCTTATTCCATCTTCTCCTCCTGCTTCACCTCTAGCTGCTTCTCCTCATTCAGTTTTTTCTCCTCCTTCGTTGTTAGTTTATTCTCGTCGCAAGGCACCTCCTCCACCACTGGTTGTCTCTGCACCTACTGCTGATCCTCCTGCTTCTGACGACTCTGATCCTGCTGCACACCGATATCCTACTCCAGCGCGTCATCCTCCAAACAGGTTGGGTTGGTCTAATACATGTTTTTCTGCTTCCTATCGTACTTTTTTTGTCTGCTATTCACTCTTTTTCAGAACCTCAGTCTTACAAGAAGGCCTGTCAGGATCCTCATTGGGTTCAAGCTATGGAAGATGAGTTGTCTGATTTACAGAAAACTAGTACTTGGGAGTTGGTTCCTTTGCCTACTAGCAAAAATCTGGTTGGTAACAAATGGGTCTACAAAGTCAAGACTCATTCTGATGGTTCTCTTGAGCGCTACAAAGCTCGTTTGGTTACCAAAGGTTTCTCACTTAGTTGCACGAAGCGGGAGCGGGAGCGGGGGCGGGAGCGGGGGCGGGAGCGGGAGCGGGAGCGGGGGAACGTGGCCACTTAGAGGAGTCGTAAATTAGGAGCGCTTATATATTATTTTTATTAATTATATTAAATAATGAATAATAAATAATGAATAATAAATTATGTTCAAATAAATAAAAAATAAAAATTAGATCTTTTATTTTATAATTTTTTAAACTTTTTTTTATTATATATAATTTAAATAGATTTCTTTTAAATAATTGGATGATTTATTTTATTTATTATATGTTAAAAAGTTAGGAATAATAAATTTTAATAAATAATTTTTTATTTTAGACAGAAGAATTATATTATCTATGACAAATTATATAATAAATTATATAAATATAATATATTTATATATATTAAATATAATAAATTATATTATATTATATATATAAATATAAATATAAATATAAATATTATATTAAAATAAATATAAATATATATAAATTTTATTATATATAAATATATTATATTATATTATATTATATAATTATATTTATATTATATAATATAAAACGGAGAGGGAGAGGGGGGGAGAACAGAGATCGAGAGAGAGAGAGAGGGAGAACAGAGACGAGAGAGGGAGACGAAGAGAGAGAGACGAAGAAAACAGAGACGAGAGAGGGAGACGAAGAGAGAGAGACGAAGAAAACAGAGACGAGAGAGGGAGACGAAGAGAGAGACGAAGCAAACAGAGGCGACGAGAGACGAAGAGGAGATCGAGACTGACAGAAGAGAGAGAGAGACAGACAGTCGAGATCGACCGTGAGAGAAGGTAAGGTCTCAGCCCTAATCGCGATTCTTTCGCATTAGAAGCGCGATTCTCTCGTATTAGAAGCGCGATTCTTGTGCGATTCTTCCTTGGAAGCGCAAAATCGCGCTTCTTCCTCAGAAGCGTGAGTCCCTTCCACGATTCCTGCTACTAAGGTTTCTCACAGTAGTATGGTATTGATTATGAGGAGACCTTTGCTCCTGTTGTCAAGATGACTACTGTTCGTACTTTGATCTCTGTCGTTGCTATTCGTTCTTGGCCTCTTTATCAGATGGATGTTAAGAATGCTTTTCTCAATGGCTATCTCACTGAGGAGGTTTACATGCGTCCTCCCCCTGGCCTTCACCATTCATTTGGACAGATTTGTCGCCTTCGGCATGCTTTGTATGGTCTCAAGCAGTCTCCTCGTGCTTGGTATGATTGCTTTTGGACTGCTGATGTTACTGAGTTTAGGTTTCATTATTGTGCGCAAGACTCTGCTTTATTTCTTCTCCATACCTCTACTGGATTTGTTGCGTTATTACTGTATGTGGATGATATGATCATCACTAGTTCTGACTCTTCTGCTATATCTGAGGTCAAGCAGCATCTTTTCCGCACCTTTAAAATGAAGAATCTGGACCCATTGCGGTATTTTCTTTGTATTGAGGTAACTTCTTCTCCCAAAGGCTACTCTCTCTCTCTCAGGTCAAGTATGCCAATGAGGTTATTCATCGTGCCGGTCTTACTGACACTAAGATTTTTGATACCCCCATTGAACTTAATGTAAAGCTCAACACAACTGATTGTGTTCTTCTGGATGATCCTACTTTATATCGAGAGCTCATGGGTTGCTTAGTCTACCTGACGATTATTCATCCTGATCTTGCCTATGGTGTTCATATGGTTAGCCAGTTTGTCTCTACTCCTCGCTCCCCACATTGAGCTGCATTGGTTCGGATTCTTCGCCATCTCCGAGGGACTATCTTTCAGGGGTTACTGTTGTCTTCTACTTTCTCTTTGGACTTTGTAGCTTATGCTTATTCTGATTGGGCTAGTGATGTCACTGATCACAAGTCCACTTCTGGCTTCTGCATGTTTCTAAGTGATTTCTTGATTTCTTGGAAGAGCAAGAAATAGACTGTTATTGCGCGTTCCACTGCTGAGGTTAAGTACCGTGCTATGACTCATAAGATTGTTTGGCTTCATTATCTCTTAACTAATTTGGGTGTCCCTCAGTCTTCTCCGACCTCCCTTTACTGTGACAACCGTAGTGCTATTCAGATTGCCCATAACGCTGTCTTTCATGAGCAAACGAACCACATTGAGATTGATTGTCATTTTGTCCGTCAGCATTTGCAATCTTGCTCTATCTCGCTTTCTTTTGTTTCTTTGGCATTGCAACTTGCTGATTTCTTTACAAAGACTCACACAACTGCTCGATTTCAGTTTCTTATTGGCAAACTCTCAGTGTTTTCTGCTAAAACACCTTGAGTTTGAACGGGGGTGTGAGAATATGGTATTATGCAATTATGGTATTATTATGTAATTATGGTATTATGTATCAATTAGGTAGGTTGCTATTCGATTGATTGTATAGGATTATTTTCTATTACAGATTAGATTTAGGACTGCTATAAATATTAGTTGTAATCTTTGTATTCTATACAATTGAATATACAAAAAGCTATTCAGAAATCTTACAGTGCGGTCTGGCCAGGGCGTTGACTGTTTGGAATGTGTGCCTGCGCTGTGATGTTTAGGATTGGGAGCATGATCAGTTGGTAGAGCTATTGGGTTTTTTATATGAGTTGCGAGTGGAAGAGGGCAAGATTCTTTGGCATGGGGGTTTCCTAGGGCTAAGGGCATGTTTTCTGTATCTTCTTATTATGGTATGCTTGCTCATGAGGAGGCTGTTGCTTTCCCTTAGAAGTGTGTTTGGGTTTCGGGTACGCCATCTAAGGTGGACTTTTTTGTGTGGACGGCCATGTTGGGGCGTATCTTGACTAGGGATAATTTAATTCGTCATGGCCATATATTGGTTAATTGGTGTTGTTTGTGTTATGGTGATGCGGAATCGTTGGATCATTTGCTAGTTCATTGTCCAGTTACTTCTCGCCTTTGGATTTTAGTGGTTGCGACTTTTGGTTTGGCTTGGGTGCAGCCAGATTCGGTTAAGGTAGTCATGCAGAGTTAGGTGTGGGGTCGAGTTGCGATGAGGCGTCAAAAGGCGTGGATGCTTGCTTCTCATTGTATTCTATTGTTGGTTTGGTTGGAGCGGAATAGGCGTATTTTTCAAGGGATGTCTCATTCAGCACCTTGGTTAGAAAGACGACTACTTACAGTTTTACGTAGCTGGGTGACAAGTTCGTTTGATCCTAATGTTTTGGCTTTTGTAGATTTTGTGAAGGATTTGATTTGTTACTCTGTAGAGCCTCTATGGCTTCCATATTTGTACTCTTTGCATCATCTTGATGCTTTTTAATAAAATATGGTTATTTATCCAAATAAAAAATAAAAAATAAAAAAACTAATAATCCTTACCCATGATGAAAAATCTAAAAACAGATGAAGCTTTAACATAGCAAGTTTAACATGCAAAAACTGTTAGAATGTGTTAGGATATTTCCCATTTTATTCTCATTCAGTCTCTTTATTTGTTGTAATGGGCCTTTATTTAGGCCTTAACTTATGTTTATGATTTAATATAAAATGGTATGATCAACCACTCATACTCTAATCTTTTCTCTTCTAAAATTAACATGGTATTAGAGCAGAACTAGAAGAAGAAAAAGAAACAAAAAAAAAAAAAAAAACAAACAAACCCTAGCCGTACCACCACCAAGCCACAGCACCACCACCCCAGCCTGCAAGCCCCGACGAAGCCACCTAAGGTTCCGACAGCCCCAGTCGACGGCACCTCGGGTTCCAACAGCCCCAGTCGGAGTCACGACTCCAGTCGAAGGCACAACCTAGGGCTCCGACAGCCCCAGTCGACGGCACCTAGGTTCCGACAGCCCCAGTCGGAGCCGCGACTCCAGTCGAAGGCCCAGGCGCATCTCTCTCTCGGCTGGCTTGGAGCCCTGTGGTCTGTCCTCGTCGACATCTCTCTCGTCTCTACATGTAACTTCTTCGTCTTCATTTTTCTTTGTGTCTTCGTAGCTGGGTGACAAGTTCGTTTGTATTCTCCTCTTCTTAATCTCTCTCTTTCTATATATAAAAAAAAAATGTTCTCTTAAATTTATTTTAAATTCATTATTATATTTTCCCATCTTTCGGGTTTGTGATTCACTCTGGATGTGTTTGTGAGGGTTTCATCACGACGTCATTATGGCCGAATTGCCTAGTGAGTCTATTACTTCACAGCCTACTACACAGGGCGTGAGTCCTGTTTTGACTACTTCGATGACCGATTCTCTCCACCCTGGCCAGAAAATCACCACCTCTCTTTAATAGTCAGAACTATCTAGCATGCTCGCAGAGTTTGACTATATTTTTGAAGAGCAAAGGGAAGATGGGATATGTTGATGGGCGTGTTCAAGCTCCCAGTATCACCGATACAGGTTATGATCAGTGGGAGATTACCAATTCTCTTATCATGGGTTGGTTAATACACTCTATGGTTCCGGAGATCGGTGAGGGATACTTGTCTATGGACACAGCACAAGATATTTGGGAAGCTGTGGCCACTACGTATTCCCGCAAAGGTAATTTCTCATAGACTTTTGAGTTACGACGCTCTATTGACCGGTCTGTTCAGGGTGAGATGACTATTCTCCAGTATTTTACTTTCCTTAGCAATGGGTGGAAGCGACTTGATCATCTTCAGGACTCCAAGCCTGTCTGTCCCACAGATTCTGCTGGTTACCGGAAATTTGTTGAACAAGTGCGGGTCTTCAAGTTTTTGGAAGGTTTGAATGTGGAGTTTAATCCTGTTCGGAGTCGTGTGCTTGGTATGGATGCTCTTCCTTCTCTCCAAGAAGCGTTTGCTTATGTGCAGAACGAGGAGAGTCGTCATTCTGCTATGCTTCCGGCTGCCTCTTCTGATCGATCTGCCCTAGTTTCTGCCCCCCTCTCGATATGGGGATCGTGGTTCTCGCCCTCCTTCTGAGAAGGATACTCTATTCTGTGATTTTTGTCGTCGCCCTCGCCACACCCGTGAGACTTGTTGGAAGTTGCATGGGCAACCATCTGGAGGTCGTGGAGACCGTTCTAGTTCTCGAGGGGGTCGCTCCGAACAGTCTCGAGGCCGTGGGCCCAATGACCGAGCCCATCATTCTGATACAGTTGAGCCACAGTCCACAGCTCCAGTTGATTCATCTGCTCCTATCTCGGGGTTTTTTACTTCTGAGTTGGAGGTTGCTCTTTGCCACTTGCTAGACCGTCGGGCCTCTAGTTCATCTTCAAGTAATATTGCCCAGTCAGGTAACTTAGCTTCTTCTACAAGTGCTTTCCTCTCTCATCAAACGTTACCTTGGATTATCGATTCTGGTGCTTCCGACCACATGTTTGGTTCTTCTAATTTGTTCTCCGCGTATACCCTTTCTTCAGGGCAGGATAAAGTTCGAATTACTGATGGTACCATTTCTTCTGTGTCTGGGAAAGGTTTAATTCATGCCACTGCTTCTCTCCCTTTATCTTCTGTCCTACATGTTCCCAATTTTAGTGTTAATCTTTTGTCTCTGAGTCGTATTATTCGGGACTTAAATTGTAATGTAACCTTTTTCCCTGACCATTGTCTGTTTCAGGACCTTATCACGAGAAAGATGATTGGCAGTGGTAGACACGAGAATGGTCTCTATATCTTGGATCAAGCAGACAAGCTGGCTCACTCATCCATTCAGTTTCCATCTACCAAGGAAGACATCTGGCTGTGGCACCGCCGTCTTGGGCATCCATCTTTTTTGTTACTTAAGTATATTTTTCCCTCTGTTTTTTTGAAAAATAATGTTTCTGAGTTTCATTATGAGTCGTGTCAACTTGGCAAACAACACAGAGCTTCTTTTGCTCCTTCTATTAATAAAAGTTTAGTTCCTTTTTTTTTGATTCATTCTGACGTATGGGGTCCCTCTCGTTTTGTGTCTTTAAAGGGTCAACAATGGTTTGTCACCTTTATTGATGATTGTTCTAGGACCACCTGGGTGTATCTTATGAAGGCCGAATGTGAGGTGTTTTCTGTGTTTCAAAATTTTCATAACATGTTTTGCACTCAATTTGGGACAGTTGTCAAAATTCTGCGTTCTGATAATGGGGGGGAATACATTGATTTTGGACTTGCCAGCTATTTTGCCACTCATGGTATTATTCATCAAACTTCTTGTACCAATACCCCTCAACAGAATGGTGTTGCCGAGCGTAAAAACCGGCATCTTCTTGATATTGCGCGTTGTTTATCCTTTGAAATGCGCGTTTCTCGATCCTATTGGGGGGAAGCGGTTCTCACTGCTGCGTTCCTCATCAATTGGCTTCCTACCCAGGTTCTTTATAAACAAACTCCTCTTCAGGTTTTGTTCGGCTTCCAAGCTTCTGCTGCCTTCTCCATTCCTCTCAAAACCTTTGGGTGTGTGTGCTTTGTTCATCACCATTCTCCTACCCGTAGTAAGTTGGATCCTCGGTCTCTTCGGTGTGTTTTCTTGGGTTACTCCGCCACTCAAAAGGGCTACAAGTGTTATCATCCCCCCTCTCGCAAATGGTTTGTCTCTATGGATGTGTCTTTCTTTGAATCTCAGTCTTCTTTTCTCTCCTCCCCGGTGTCCCTGTCATCTCTTCAAGGGGAGCCTTGGTGTGAAGAGACTCCTGTATCACTACCATCACCATCAGTTATTGCGACTCCTGAGACTATTATTACTGATGATCCAACTATTGAGAATGCTGACTTTCCATTTGCAGTGAAAGACGGCAAAGTGTATGTAAGGGACAAGGGTAGACAGAAAGTTACTTGGGTATAAGAGACCAATTCAGATTCTCCACTGCTATCTTCTTCTTCTGATGAGTGTCCAGAATCCTTTCCTTCTGGTGAACCTCCAGGTAACTCAATTCTTTCTGATCTAGATGTTCCCATTGCTAAAAGGAAGGGGGTTAGGTCGTGTACTCAACATCCTATTTCTCATTTTGTCTCCTACACTAATCTGTCTTCTTCCTATAAAGCTTTTTTGTCTAAAGTTTCTTTTGTGAGTCTTCCTTCCAATTTTCAGGATGCTCTTTCTACTCCTGAGTGGAAGCATGCCATGATGGAGGAAATGAGAGCGCTTGCTAAAAATGGCACTTGGGAATTGGCTGTGTTACCTAAGGGCAAACGACCTGTTGGATGTAAGTGGGTGTACACTGTAAAGCACCAAGCCGATGGTTCAATTGAACGTTACAAGGCTAGATTGGTGGCCAAGGGTTTTACTCAGACTTATGGAGTAGACTACCAGGAGACATTTGTACGGGTTGCTAAGATGAATTCTGTCAGTCTTTCTCTCCCTTGCCTCTAATCTTGACTGGCCTCTCCATCAATTTAATGTAAAAAATGCTTTCCTCCATGGAGATCTGGCAGAAGAAGTGCACATGGACATTCCCCCTGGCTTTGAGGATGTTAAAACCACAGGAAAGGTGTGCCGGTTACGCAAGTCACTTTATGGCCTTAAGCAGTCTCCTAGGGCTTGGTTTGAGAGGTTTACTCAGGCCATGCTGAGATATGGTTTCAAAAAAAGTCAAGCTGATCACACTTTGTTTGTGAAACACTCCTCACATGGTAAAACGACAGCCCTCATTGTCTATGTGGATGATATTGTACTCACAGGGGATGATGTTGAGGAGGTTCCTCGGTTAAAGGAGTATTTGGCTAATGAGTTTGAAATCAAAGACTTAGGCAAACTGAAGTACTTTCTAGGCATTGAGGTTGCTCGGTCCAAATGGTATCTTCATATGTCAACGAAAGTATGTGCTTGATTTACTAAAAGAAACTGGAATGCTTGGAAGTAAAGCATGTGATACACCACTAGAACCCGGACTAAAGCTTAGTGAAGATGAAGGAGGCGAGCTTGTAGACAGGGGGAGATAACAAAGACTAGTGGGTAAGCTTATTTACTTATACCATTTGCAGCCTGATATTGCTATTGTAGTGAGTATGGTTAGTCAGTTTATGCATGCTCCACGTGCAACTCACTTAGAGGCGGTTATGCGAATTCTGAGATACTTGAAATCTTCTCCGGGAAAAGGTCTTTATTTTTTAAAGCATAGTCATCTCAGTGTGGAGGCATATATAGATGCTGATTGGGCTGGCTCAGTAACTGATAGAAGATCCACCTCTGGCTATTGTACCTTCGTTGGCGAAAATCTAGTTACTTGGAGAAGCAAGAAACAAAATGTTGTTGCGCGGTCTAGTGCAGAGGCCGACTTCAAAGCTATGGCTCAAGGTGTGTGTGAGCTTTTATGGATTTGATTATTATTGCGGGATTTGGGGATTTATCAGACAGATTCTATGAGGCTATACTGTGACAATAAGGCCGCAATTAATATAGCCCACAATCCGGTTCAGCATGATCGAACCAAGCATGTGGAGATTGATCGGCATTTTATCAAGGAAAAGCTTACTAGTGGCACTATATGTATGCCTTTCGTGCGGTCTGGGGATCAATTGGCTGATGTTCTTATCAAAGGATTAGGGATTAAACCGTTCCGTGACATTCTCGACAAACTGGGCATGAGAGATATCTTCGCATCAACTTGAGGGTGAGTGTTAGAATGTGTTAGGATATTCCCCATTTTATTCTCATTCAGTCTCTTTATTTGCTGTAATGGGCCTTTATTTAGGCCTTAACTTATGTTCATGATTTAATATAAAAGGGTATGATTACCCACTCATAATCTAATCTTTTCTCTTCTAAAATTAACAAAAACCATAATATCTAAAACCATGAATAAAAAATAAAAAAGACCAGAATTGACAATTACATCATCAAGTGCCTGAGATTTTTGATCCAACTCCTCATTTAGTTCATTCATCTTTTTCTCTGCAAGAGGAATTGTTTCCTTGCCAATTTTAGCATATTCTTCATATACCACACGAAGCTTGTCTAACTGCTGGAAGCAGGAATCAGCACTAGAGGACTCCACAGCCAACACTTTCATATGCTCTGCAGAACTTGCAGCCTTCACCCTTTGCTGTGATGCACAAGTAAGTCTGAATCAATATTAGCGAAAACCCAGAAGAGGCAATGGCAAGAGGAACATTAAATCATCCATGAAAAAGTCGTGCAACAAGCTAATAATGAAATTTATCAACCTTTCTAACAAAATCATCTTCCTCTTCAGCTGAGAAAGGGCGCTCACAGCAAGGACAAATATGATGAGCACGGGCAACTCTTTCAAAAGGATCAAACATTTGTCGCATACCATCAGCAATGTTGTATTTGCTGCACGCAACATGACAAAAAAAATTAAACAAGTGAATAGGAAACTTAGTTATGAACGGATGATGTTAAAATGAGTTGCAAGATCGTGCATCGTCCATGAAATAAATTCAAAACCAAGTACCTTTTTTGCACATCTCTTTTCTCTTTAGCCGAATCAAAAACTTGGAGATAAGAGTCAATGCTAACATACTGCTGATCCAAGAACTGGACTTTTGATTCAATAAATCTCTTTTTGGCTGCATTCCAATCACAAGAATAAATTAATGAATCTCACTGAATGGCAAATTTCACAGTCTACGCATGGAAAGGGGAGAATTGGTAAGCTGCTAGCAAAAAAAAAACTAGAGGCAATAATATGTTTCCATTCTTGAGTGGCTGTGGACAAGTTGCTTCTACAAGTTTGACAGCATATAGGTTAGAATTGATACTGAATTTGTCACAATTCCAATTAATGCTTAACCCCACCCCCCCTCTCTCTCCCTTTTCTTGATTCTGTTTCTATTAGTTGGAAGAAAAAGTGATCTGCAGGTAGTGTTTCATTATATGTTTGTCATCAATATTCTCCACTATATAGAAATCATAAATGTACAATTAATGAATTAATAATCGATGCAGCAAAATAAAATTAAAAAGATTGATTACTAAATTGATAAGATCATCCTCAAGAAGGTCGAAAAGGAAACATCATATCTATTTTTCCATTAGATATGTAAATATACATGAATGTGTTACTACCAAGCACATCTCATCCCAGATTCTTCATTACAACAAAATTATAAATACAAAAGGAATAACAGCAACTCCAAATCTAGAAAAACCAAAGCCTTGACAGATAAATTTAATCAAGAGAGGAATGAGGCTCACAATCCATATCCTTGTGAAGTTTGGACAGGTTATTTTTAACTTCTTGTATTTTCATCTGTAACATATTCACCTCCTTTTCAGCTTCACGAGATTTTGAGCTCAAGTCGTCAAACTCCATTCCAAGAGCCCTGCACTAAAGAAAGTATATTATGACATATGGAGTCATAATGTATTCAGAGAATGGAAAAATGTAAACAAAGTAGGAACCATCGTGTCCGTCAGCCTACAGACTTAAAACTCTTGAAATACTTTTTTTCTTTTTCTCACTTTGCTATCATCCAGAATATGTATCGATGCGTATATATATTGGATTGCAACATGAAAATTGTTTGGTCTCATCAAGATGTTGAGCAGTAGCATCATGGCTTAGCTTTTATGTTTCTCTAAAATTACAATTATACCCACATATCCATTAAAAAATGGAGTTGCTGAATTAAGAAGACCAAAAAGAGAGGGAGAGAGAAAGAAAAGAAACAAAAAAGATATGGAACATCAGACTGACAGAGGGATCTCTTCTAACTTAATTATAGTTTTTGTATAGAACTGACTATTGAACTCCCATTCTCAACTCATGCTTATCCGGCACCCTTTTTTTTTTTCTTTTTTTTTTTTAAACATGGGCTTGTCCTAGTGATGTAGTAGAATAAATAGGTTAAGTATATGTTAAATAGCCTATTATCTGTAGTCTATAAATAGGTGATGTAATACTCATTGTACTTGGCGTTTGATTAAACAATATACATTGTGAATAGAGTTGAGCTTGGTTTCTCTCTCTAGCCCTTAGGGCTTTTACCCCTAATTGGGGCATTTGTGTTCTTTCTATCAATTTCATTCTTGATTTGCTTATGGATTGCATTATCTAGGATCAGAGCTTCAAGCTCAGATCTTTTGGTTCCTATTTCATCCAACGATTTTAGGAAATATTCATTTAGTTCTTAGGCCCTAATTTTATCCTCTATTTACTTCCCTAACAACATTGGTGTTGAATCTGGTTCAGATTCTGGTGTCAGGACTCCTTGTTTGCCATTTGCACCAAATCGCTATTGGAATTAAACAAGGGAATCGAGTTTGATTAAGTTGATTCGAACTTCATCATGAGTGTTAGAGTTGAGATTTTGCTCATTTCGAACCATAGTTGTTGGTTCGAACTTGAAATCGAGCATCTTGAATGCAGATCTAGAACGAAAATCGAATTTCATGAGTTCAAATCTAAGGAGAAATTTAACTTCGCAAACTCAGATCTGAGGGAAAATCGTTCTTTGTTTCATCAAATCGACTTCAATCTGAAGTCCTAGTTGTGATCCGGACATGAATCTGAAACCCTAGAAGCAATCTGAACTCGAATCGAAGGTCTTGGATGAGATTCAAAAACTCAATTCGAATACCAGATCTGGAAGCCATGTGACTCTGGATCGACTTCGATCTGACCATATAGTTGAGTTGCGATCTCGATTCAATTGTTCTTGCCAAGATCTAAACTCGAATCAAACTCCAGGTTGAAGATCTGAACTCGCGTATCCAAAGGAATTCGTAGCTTCATGTGCCTGAGTGTGTTGCGCTCCAGTTTTCAGGAATCATCATCCAAAAACTAGCCTGGTTTGATTGACCCATGAAGAATTTCAGTCATAGCACTTGGTTCGTTGCTCTTTGATCCTATTCTTCCTTCGACAAGTGTTCATCTTGATTGCAAACACGATTAATGCTCTAGAATGTCGAATGTTACAATCTGACCGTCACAACCCATGCAAGCCCATCACAAACACAAGTCGACTTCGCACCACCTGTTTCGCACTGATGTCAACTTTGCAACATGATTTCAATCAAGATTCGACTCAAATCATCTCGATTTCATTTCGCAAGTTGGGTACCCTTCACATAATCGCAATTTGCAATCTCAATGCTCAGTGTTCTGGTTGTCCCTAGGTCGACTCTCTAGTTCGAAGGTTTGGTTTCTTCTCTTGCGGTCAAGAAATTAGATTCAAATCCCTAGATTTCCTTTCGCAACTTTGATCTGGATTTTGTGTTGCGTTTTCTCAGTTGATCTCACATTGCAATTACTTGGGGTTCTTCATTACTGTCAGCTTGGTGATTTCAATTTTGTCACCTAGAGCTTCAATGTGCGATTCCAACTAGATGTTCTCCGTCTAAGTCATCTAAAGCTTGATCTCGACTTTGAGTTCTCCAATAGCGCTGACCACATCTCGAATATGATTCTTCTTCATGATAATCCTGATTCTCGTGATCTACACTTTGAATCAGTTGCGATTTAGGTCCTCCTCTTTCGCTGCGAGATAATGACTCTTGAATTTGAAATCAAAGAAGCATTCTGATTTGTTGTTTTTGCATAAATTTGACTCAATGAGTGAGTTTAAGGTTCCTTGGATTAAACAAGACCTGAGGCAATACAATGCACTTTTGTCTATTGTTTGTATCATTGGCTTATCAAAGATCAGGGTTGTAGGGGTGGCCAAAATAGAGGATCTGTTGCAAATATTAGGTGAAGATACTGTGATGATTCTCTCACATGGAAGGAGCAATGATGCAAATCCAAATCAAACTCATAATCAACGAGTTGAGATAAAGCAAATAAATTTTGTTTTAGACCGTCTTTGAAGCTCTATGTGTGTGTTTCTTGCTTCTGTATGCCTCTATAAGATGTTGGCTTGAGTTGAGTACACTGCAGGTGTTGATGCTCATTTGACTATTGTGTCTAAAGGGACAGGACATATTGTAATGTAGAATTCTCGCTCCTAACTAGCTTCTCTCACGTGGCTCTTTCTAGTGGATGCATAGTGGATCCTTTCATCTTTTGTCACATTCCTCAACCTTGCTTTGGAAGCTATCTGTTTGCTAGTCTATTGATCTCATTCCGACCGAGTGAGTACATCTTTGCACCAGTGTGCCGAACAGAGATGCAGGGCTCGGGAAAATGGAGGTTTGTCCAAGCTATAGCAAGAAGGTATGGCATAGGCACGATGGGGAATGTCAATTTGCACCTATGGTTGTTTAGCTAAGGATATGCAATTCCAGGTATTCAAGGAAAGAGGAGTTGTGAGAGCGATGTTTGTGTTGAGTATGGAGATGAGATGCAATGCCTATTCCTCACCTACATTGAGCTCACTTAGTTGCTACTTAAACTTGAGGACAAGTTTCTTAAAGAGGGAGAGTTTGATGTAGTAGAATAAATAGGTTAGGTATATGTTAAATAGCTTATTAGCTGTAGTCTATAAATAGGTGACATAATATTCATTGTACTTGGCTTTTGATTAAAGAATATACATTGTGAATAGAGTTGAGCTTGTTTCTCTCTCTAGCCCTTGGGGGTTTTACCCCTAATTGAGGCATTTGTGTTCACTCTCTCAATTTGATTCTTGATTTGCTTATGTCTGATGTAGTAGAATAAATAGGTTAAGTATAGGTTAAGTATATACCAAATAGCTTATTAGTAGTAGTCTAAAAATAGGTGATGTAATACTCATTGTACTTGAATAAAGTTGAGCTTGGTTTCTCTCTCTAGCCTTAGGGGTTTTACCCTAAATGGGGCATTTGTGTTCTGTTTCTCAATTTGATTCTTGATTTGCTTATGGATTGCATTACCTAGACCTCATAAGAGTATTCTATGTTCGCTAAATACATTTCCATTAATTGTTGAAATACACATGGTGCCCAAGCCTTCCAAATTTGTCCTTGCTCTCCATAATACAAACATAATAATGTATCAACATTTCATCAAGATCATCTTTGCAGGCCCGGAGTCTATGATGGGACCCAAGAGAGAATTTACAGAGAGAGGAACCCTAAGGTTCTGAAGAGAATATCTCCAATCAATCAATTAGCATATATCAAAGTTAGTTACAATTGATCTCTAATTCACTAGATATAGGCTACCAACTAACTACCCACTAACTAAACATCACATGTTAGGCACATGTCCTACATCAATCTCTCCCACTCGAAATAACTTGTCCTCAACTGAAGACGAAAACAAAGTACAACCAATGCAAAAGAAATGAAAACATTTGTGCAAGAACATTGAGGATACGTTTCCTTGCTCAACCTAACTGAAACAAGATCCCCCACTTCAAATCACACTTTCCTTATATGTGCATCAACAGCCGATTTGAATTTGGCATTGGACTTTTCAATTTGGGATTTAATTTGAGCATGAACATTCGTCATGAAAACAGTCATCCCCTCCGCTTTAACGCTTCCCTTCCTTGAAATGGGCAAAGAAACCAAGTCCACAACACTTGAAGGCTTCATCCCATAAACCACTTCAAAGGGAGAAGCGTTAATGGTGCTATTGAGTGATGAGTTGTAAGCAAACTCGGCTAAGGGAAGAATGCCATCCCAACTCTTGGGATTATCTCCCACAAGACACCTCAACAAGTTGCCAAGACTTCGATTTACCACCTCCGTTTGGCCATTGGTTTGAGGATGAAAAGTAGTGCTAAAATTCAAATCGGTACCAATTTTCTTCCACAAGATTCTCCAAAAGTGAGAAGGGAACTTAACATCTCTATTGGACATAACAGAGGTAGGCACCCCATGCAACTTATAGACTTCCTTGAAGAAGAGGTTAGCGATGTTTGTAGCATCCATGGTCATCTTGCAAGGAATAAAATGTGCCATCTTGGAGAAGCGGTCCACCACCACTATAATAGAATCACTATGCCTTTATGTAGGAGGCAAACCCAACACCAAGTCCATACTAATGCATTGCCAAGAACCATTCGGTACTAGTAAAGGCACATACAAACCTGCATTAGTTGCAGTCTCTTTACTTCCTTGACAAATTTGACACCGTTTCACGTAATTTCCCACATCCTTGGTCATGCCTGTCCAATAGTAGGCATCTTGAAGTAACACAAGTGTCTTGTTCTTACCAAAATGTCCCAACTTATAATGCTTGATCAACAAATGTGTCCTCAAGGAACAACTAGGAACACACAACTTAAGGCCATGGAAGAGGAATCCATCCCTTAACATGTAACCTGGATGAGTAGCTCTATCCCTTCTTTGCAAAGCAACAAGAATTTTGTAGAAGTAATGATCACTTGCATAGAATGGACGAAACTCATCAAAACCCACAACTTCATTCTTCATCTCAACCAAGAGAGTCGTCCACCTACTCAACCCATTGGCCACCATATTAAGGACACCCGATTTATGTTGCAAGTAGAATGTAAATTGTTGCAAGTAAGCCACCCATTTAGCATGTTTTTTGTTGAGATGGGATTGGCTATTGATGTATTTGAGGACCTCATGGTCGGTGTTGAGCACGAACTCTTTGTAAGCAAGGTAGTAGCTCCAATGCTTGATGGCTTGGATGGTGGCATAAAACTCCAACTCATAAGTAGAATACTTGAGCTTACCCCCGTTCAACTTTCACTAAAGAAAGCGATTGGCTTCCCTTCTTGGCAAAGGACACATCCAATGCCAATCCCTGAGGCATCACAATCAACCTCAAAGGTTTTGTCAAAGTCGGCAGTGCCAAAATTGGAGCTTCAGTAAGCACCCTCTTCAAGAGTTAGAAGCCATCGGTAGCTTCTTTACTCCATTCAAAAGTCTTAAGCTTGAGAATGTTGGTTAAAGGGGCAGCAAGGCTACTAAAATTACGGATAAACCGCCTATAGAAGGTAGCTAACCCATGAAAACTTCACACTTCATGAATACTAGAGGGAGTAGACCATTCCACAATCGCCTTAACCTTCTCCATGTCCATAAGCACCCCACAAGATGATACGACATAACCCAACAAAATGACTTGATCCACGACAAAGGTACATTTCTTGGTGTTGGTGTTTGTGTCGTGTCGCGTGTCCGTGTCTGTGCTTCATAGGGTGTAAGTGTTCTATTTGCCATCATGCAAAGATTGTCGGTCATATTGCCAAGGATGCCCAAGGAGAATATGGCAAGCATCCATAGGCAATACATTACACCATGCTTCATCGATATACCTGTTTCGGATAGAAAATAAAATCAAGCACCATTTAGTGACTTTAATCTCATTGCCTTTCTTGAACCAAGATAGAAAATAAGGATGTGGATGGTTCTCTACTGGAAGGTCGAGTTTAGTCACCACTTCTTGAGAAACCACGTTCTCACAACTTCCACTACCAACGCTCATGTTACAAACATGTCCACCAATGTTGCAAGTGATATAGAAGATATTAGTGTGCAACCAACCTTCTTAGCTCTCTAGCTTTGGTGATAGAAGCATCTTCTTCAACATAAGAGCAAGACCCACTTCTTCATCACTATCACCACCAATTTCAACATTGCTCAAATTGTCAAAAATTAGAGCATCCTCATAGTTACCATGTTCCTCAGCCTCTTCAATGAGAATTGCCTTGTTCCAATTATTGCCCATGTTCTTGCAGCAATCGGAAGATCTATGTCCTAGTTCACCACACTTGAAACACTTGCAGGTTCCACCTTGAGGCGGATTTGATTTCCGAAAGCACTATTAGAATGAGGAGTTTGAGAGGAAGAAGCACCCTTGTCCATAAACTTGGAAAAAGGACTAGCTTTGGCAAAGCTAGGAGGGGAAGGACCCGGCCTAAAACCACCTCGAAACCTCCTTGGGGGTATTGTCCCATTTGGGAAGCACAACGGCTTTGTTGTTTCTCCACAGCTAAAGCTCGATTATAGGCTTTGAAAACATTCCACAATGTATGCAAGGCAAGAACATCTTGGATTGAAGGCTCCAAATCACTCATATAACGAACCACCCGTTGTTCTTCACTCTTATTTAAATCAACCTAAGCAATGAGTTGATGATAGAAAGATTTCGTGTATTCTCTAACACTTCCAACTTACTTGAGGACATAAACCCTGTTTGGTGCAGCTTAAAAGCTGCTTATTTCAGCTTTCAGCTTAATTTAAGCTATTTTGATGTGTTTGGTTTAGCTTATAACTTATAACTTATAGCTTTTTGGAAGTCAGAAATCAGCTTATTCTTTGAGTGGGGCAGGAGATGCTTAATTTATAAGTCAGAAATCAGCTTATGTTCATAATTATAAGCTATAAGCTATAAGCTGTTTAGGCATAAGCTATAAGCACTTTCTCACAGCTCTACCAAACAGGGCCATAAAGGTTTTGGAATACACTTCGAAGATAGTTAAACGGTATGAAATTCTCCTTCAATTTCTTCATCATCTTCTCCCAATCATGGATTTTCTCTTTCCCACTTTGTCGACGACTAAGTTGAAGTTCCCACCAAGCAGAAACCCTTCCTCTTAGTTTGATTGCAACTAGCTTGACTTTCTTCTCATAGGAAATCTCTCCTTAGTCAAAGATATGCTTAATAGTGTTGAGCCAATCCATGAACTTGTCGCGATTAGGGCTCCCATGGAAGTCGGGGAATTCAATTTTGACATTGTTCTCCCACTCTTGTTCCAACTTCCAATTTACCCAAATTCGCTCAACTCCTTTGCAAAGCCAAAAAATATTATCAAAAGAGTGATGAGTACCACCACCGGTATCATCGGCACCATCACTACCATTGGTAGGAGGTAGGAGACGTTGCACCATCTCTATTAAAGCAGCAATTTGCCTTCTCATCTAGGCCATTTCATCTCTTGGATATGGAACCCCATTATCCCTTCCAACTGGAGGATTGACCTCGGCATCATCACCCAAATTTGGAGCATAACCCCTACCACAACTACCCGTATGACCTTCACCTTGTTGGGCTGTTGAAACCCCAAATGTTCAAAATCACAAACCCAATTTGACCAACCAGTTTCAAAAACTCAGTGTTAATCAAAGAAGAGATGGACCACAATAATAGTCAAATTCCAATCAACCAAACATACAACAACAACAACAACAACCGCAACCGCAACCGCAGACATAGGATTGCCTCAAAAGCAACTACAATCAAAGGGGATTCTCTAGAATGGATTCGAAACAGTCCAGTAAAGGAAAAAGAGTGATCAAATTACTTCAATCAGACGTGAAATCCAAGAAAAAATTCGAACAAGAATCAGCAATCGCAACAGTTCCCAATTCGAAAGCCAAATTATCTCCCTTGCAAAGACCCATGTCTCTGGAAAATGGGTCACAATCTTCAAATAGAACCCAGAATTCAGAGTTTCAAACAAGATCCAGGAGCTGTGAACCAGATGCAAATGAAGAAATCTGGTCAGTTCACAATTTCAACTTCGATTTCAGAGAGAGAAATCAAATCGCGATACAAGAAACAGAGATCAAATCGCGATGGCCCCCTGGTTTCCTAACAAATTCAAACCAAACTCAGGGCTTTGAACTTGAAGACAGGCTTCGACTCAGGCACAGAAATCAGATTGTGCTCATCAAACGAGTTACGAACTCAGATCGCTTGATCCCCAGGTGCCATGACTAAGACTCCAACTGTTTGTTGCGACACAAATTGAACCAGGTCAGTTTCTAGATGATGATTCAACTAGAAAATTAGGAGGAATAGTGAAAAGATAGGATCCAAATCCCTATGCTCTGATACCAAAATGATGGGATCCAAGAACAAGAGAGAGAATTTAAAGAGAGGAACCCTAAGGTTCTAGAGAGAGAATTTCTCTAATCAATCATACAAAAATCTCTAATTCACTAGATATAAGCTACCAACTAACTACCCACTAACTAAACATCACATGCTAGGCACATGTCCTACATCAGATTGCTACCAAGTTCAAGGAAGTTTCATTCTCGCTAAAGCGACCTCCTCAAGCACAAAACATAATTAGTGCATAAACGGTCTTCCCAACTATTCTTGACACAGAATCACAATGGCACTGTGTCTAATTGACTCTGCTAGCCAAAGTAGAGACGGGGACTCACTGTAATAATGTGACACCACGAGAAACCTTCATCTTCATATGAATCATGAGGCAATAAGCTTGATCACCTATATTAATCTTAATCCCACTTCATTCATATATGGAGACAAGGCAGGGAGGGAGGCCAATACCCTCTCACAAGCCCAGGCCCCACACACCCAAAAATAAATAAATAAATAAATAAAATACTCTCTTCCTGGCACAGGAACTGAACTGTTTTACCTGTCTTTTTTAGAGCTACTACATTTAAAGAGGGTAAAATGAACATTGTATACATGTATATCAATTCCAACATTTTTGCATCCCTTTTGAGGTTAAATGACAGTAGCTCGAAGTGTTCCGGTGAGCAGTTCTGGACTTGCTCTGCAATGGCATCCTCAGGTTATGTTTGCATCCCTTTTGCGGTTAAATGACAGTAGCTCGAAGTGTTCCGGTGAGCAGTTCTGGACTTGCTCTTCAATGGCATCCTCAGGTTATGTTTGGCATACCCACTTGGGGCTAATTTAGCCACATACGACAAAATTGGCTACTTTAGCCACAATCTTCAAACCTCGCTCATGTGCTTGGGCAGCTGCTGCAGGCAAAGCCAAAATGACCAAATTACCACCAGTTTCATTACCTTCATTTCATCTCACAATGGGTGAAGGGCATTTTTGTAATTTTGCTTATGGACACATCATTCCCAAGTCAAAAAGTCAAAAAAGCCAAAAAACTCATCCCAAATGAGGCTTTTTAGCCCAGGCTAAAATAGTCAAAAAGCCAACCCACATCCCAAACAAAGGCTCAGTGTCAAAAGTCACTCTTTTTTTTTTTTTTTGCATATAAGGTTTCAAGAATCATATTCACATGCTTTCTACGTTACACGGACTCTTTGAAATTTGGGAGGTACCTGTGTCGACACGACACGACACGACACGTGTACAGGTGTGGGATACGGCCAGGATACGGCTCTTTACAAATAGATACGGCTCTATTTTGCCCTAAATGCAGAAGAAACGAAAGAGAGAACAAGGAGAGAACCTCGTTGAATTCGATCCTCTGTTCGACAACTTCAACAAGCGTGGCTGCTTTGATCCTCTGTCACTGGCTTCGACTTCCCCTTCGACGTCCAAGTCAAAGTCAAAATCGAAGTCGAAGTCGAAGTGCGATCTCGATCTCGTCTTCCTTACCCGTACTCATGTCGATCTCCTGTTCTGCGATCTCGATCTCGTCTTCCTTACCCGTACTCACTCATGTTGATCTCCTGTTCTGCGATCTCGATCTCTCGTCTTCCTTATCCGTACTCATGTCTCTCTCTCTCTCTCGATCTCGATATGACTCTTTACAAATGGATACCGCTCTATTTTGCCCTAAATGCAGAAGAAATGAAAGAGAGAACAAGGAGAGAACCTGCCGTTGAATTCGATCCTCTGTTTGACGACTTCAACAAGCGTGGTTGCTTCGATCCCCTATCGCTGGCTTCAGCTTCCCCTTCGACGTCGAAGTCGAAGTCGAAGTCGAAGTGTGGTCTCGATCTCGTCTTCCTTACCCGTACTCATGTCGATCTCTTGTTCTGCGAACTCGATCTCGTCTTCATTACCCGTACTCATCTCTCTCTCTCTCTCTCTCTCTCTCTCTCACCCCATTACTTTTAAAATAATAACTTTATAAAGATAATAATTTCATTTTAAAATATTTTTATGTTGTATTTAATTAATTAAATACTATTTAAAATTTTATTTGGATAAATTTTTAACATGATAATTTCATAAATATTTTTTAAAAATAACTACTTTCAGTATCCCTGTATCCTCCATTTTCAGTTTTAAGGTGTCCGACCCCTAGATATGCACCCATACTCAATACCCGTACCCGAGTCTGTGTAACATAGCATGCTTTCATTTGGCAAATCTTACACACAACGGTCAGAAATCGTACTACTCAATAAATTTATCTAAGAAAAATTGAAATCAAGACTAAATGAATGAAAAAAAGAAAAAGAGCATCTGAGAAGCACTCGTCTTTAAAACCCATAGCTTCAATATGAATATAAACGAAAAATATAGTGGAAATTTCAGTTTAGAGGGAGTTTTGAAAAATATTTACAAATAAGTGGTAACTTTATAAAAATTGATAATTAAACTCATAAACTTTTTCACAAATTTGTCATAATTTTATAAAATTTTCACTGAATAGTAATTTCCCCATAAATATAACCTATACATGGTTTTCAGCTACACAGCAATAAAGCAAAAGCCAAAAACAAGACTAAATGAATAAAATAAAATAAAAATGAAAAAATGAGAGCATCTGAGAAATAGCACTCTTCTTTAAAACCTATACCTTGAATATGATAAAAGGAAAAAACACAACCTATAAATGGTTTTCTGCTACACTACTGCAGTAATTAAAGTTAAAGTTAAAACAAAACCAGAATAACCATACTCATACTCGCAAACTAAATTCCAAAACATAAAAGCAACTGGAGAGAGCATTTGCATCATGACACTTAATTTGCCAGTAATTCTACCAATTAATTGACAGAATAACTAAGACATCAAAAAAGAACTTGTAGATATACCAACTTAAAATGAAACATCGGTTAACATTAACACAACCTTAGGGCTTGAGCAATTTCTTTTTTCAGATCCTTTTCAGGAGGAAGCCTTCCTTTTAGCACTCCTTTAACTCTTTCTTTGATTTCATCCATTCTACAAAGTAAAAAGATACGTCAGCTCCAAGAAAAAAAATACTAGACAGAAAGAAAGGATCAGAAGAATACACCAAAGCAAAACAAAAGCACAGCAGAAGGGATTAGAGAGAGAGATTTGACTTGCATCTTTTTATGCTTTTTTTTGTGATTTTCCAACTCTGCCTTCTTTAAAGACAGTTTAACTCTGTCCACAGAATCAGCAGCCATGATATCTTTCTCACGATTAAGAGATTTAATTTCTTGCTCAATAGTATATATCTCAGTCTGCTTCTGGCGTCTAGTTGAGTCAAATTTCCTTTCAGCAAGTTGGTTTGCCTTTCTCTCAACCATAATTTTCTGCAAAGATAAAAGAAAGTTTTCATTACATACAATAATAATGTAATCAGCCAAAATCAAGCTTCCGAAACCAAAGAAAAACAACTGAGAAAGGGCATCATTACCATGTCCTTTTCTTTCTCATCAATGTCAGTCAGATTCACGTTAGAAATTTGCAGTTCAAATGAATCACGTTCATTTTCCTTCTCTTCAATACGTTTTAGAAGACCACTCTGCATGTAATTAGAAGTAAAGATATGTAACACAGAAATAAGAACTGGAAGGAGTAAGAACATGCATCCTTAATCACAAACCTTGCTGTCAACTTTAGCTTGTTTTCGAGCCTCAGTGTCTTTCCACCGATCATTTGCATCCATGTAGCGATCCCATGCCACCTTAAGTTCTAATTCATTTGATTTCTGAAATAGTGACCTTCCCAGTCAATGACCATCACCACAGACGACAATGTGCCCAAATATACAAAAATATAGAAACAACCGCATATAAAGCAACAGATGCATGCGACTTTCCCAAAGTGATGAAAATTCAGATTGTGATTTAAGTTGAAACAGTTTATTTAAAAAATAAATAAACAAAAGAACAAGAATAAAAGAAGGAAATAAAAAAGACACTTTTATCCAAAAAAGTAGAGAATAGTCCATTTAATCAAAGAGCATTTAATAAAACAAGTGAACTGCTAAATATGTAGAAGTGAAATACAAGCCATGGACATGAGAAAAAGACGAAGCAAATTCCAATGCTATCCAGCTGGAGAAATGCCAGTTTGTTCCATCAGGACACTGACAGATCATCAAGAAAGTGTGAATCTTCAAAGACAAAGTTTGCACGCTCAGAAAGTACTGAACACGTAATGCACAGATGTGAGACAATGTTCTTGCAAACATTTTGAGCCACATCTATGTCCCAGTCTGCGAAATTCTCTCTGCGCGAGTAGCATAGCTGATTTTCTAAATACCTTTATGGCTGAGATATGAGGGTCTGTGTTACATGGACTCGCCAGTTCAGGGGGGGAGCACCCGTGTCGACACGACACAATACATGTGTGTGCGCAAGATCTGTGTCGGACATGGCTCTGTTATCTCGGACACGTCTAACTTTGGGCAGAACTCCATACAAAAGAACTTCTAGGTAACGAGTGTGAAAATTGTTCCATACCTCTGAAAATTCACCGGAGAAGAGAAGGTGTGTCACAGTCAAAGCTCACTGTGTCGTCAACAAGCAACTCTCTCTCTCTCTCTCTCTCTCTCTCTCTCTCTCACACACACCAAACGGATTCTTATATTTAATATATATATATATTTAATACAACACAAGTACGCACAACTTTTTATGATAAATATGTAGTGTATCATGTGAATAAAGCAATCTGCAAACTGCAGTGTATGTTATGTGACATAGGTATAGACTAGGTACAATTTTTTATGTTATCAATGAAAGAAGTATATTAGTATTATATAATCAAATAGAGACAGCTGAGTTTTTTTTAAGTCGAGAATGTCATCAGGTGTGACATCATCATATTTGCACTTGGAATTGTAATTTGATGATATGACACCAATTTCTTTGCCACTTACCTTTCAATTTGCAAGCAACATCAGTTTCACTTGCAATAAGCTTCAAATGAACATCAACTTACAAAAAATAATTAATTTCTTTAAGCATTATTTTTTTTAGTATTAATTCATTTCCAACCCCTCCCTCCTAATTCAACAATATATAGAATATTTAATTTTAATGTATATATTAATATGCTGTGACCCCGTATCCTTATTAAATTTTTGGATGCTTTTTAGTTGAGTCCCCGTATCCTATAATTGAGAGAACATGCGAATCCGACTTCTGGACACGTATCCAAATCTGACTCTCTTACCGAGTCCATGTAACATAGGTGAGGGTCAAACACAAAAAATGGAACAAACATGAGTATAATATCAAATTTAGCTAATAACTTGCAGCAACTCGGGTCCAAACCCGACTTCAACTCTCTAATTAGACCTACTTGTATTGTTTTCGGATCCTTTGGAGTGTTGGGTTGTTAATTTTCTATTTCAAAGATCATTATTGTTGTGTTGAATCTTGTTTATCATTTGAGTTGTCCCATGTTCCAGTTTTGGGATTTAGAACATCATTTCTAGACTTAGAATTGAGATTTCAAGAAGGTCACCAACCAGGGTGCTCGGCACATGCGGTGGGTTGGGCCTGTGATGGAATCCAAGAACAAGAGAGAGAAGGAACCCTAAGGTTCTAGAGAGAGAGAATATCTCTAATCAATCAATTATCATATATCAAACTTAGTTACAAAACGGTCACTACTTCTCTAGATAAAGGCTATCAATTAACTACCCACTAACTAATCACATGTTAGGCAGATGATGTCCTACATCATACTCTCCCACTTGAAAGAATTTGTCCTCAAGAAAAGATGAAAAACATACAACCAATGTATAAGAAATGAAACGCAATACTACACAAGTACAATACAAACAAATCCCATAAGGAAGCTAGTCTACAATAAGGGAACCAGTGTTGGTGCAAGAAGAATCCGGCAAATAAGGCACAAGATGTGGCACATTGAATGTGTTGGAAACTCCCAAATGAGGAGGTAATTTGACTTGATAGGCATTGTCACTGACTTTGTTCAACACTTCACACTTTCATTGCTCAACACAACTCAAACAAGATCCCCCACTTTGAATAACACTTCAAATAACACTCTCCTTTATGTGAATCAACGGCCGCTTTGTATTTGGCATTGGACTTTTCAATTTGGGACTTCATTTGAGCATGAACGTTCTTCATGAATGCAACCATCTCCTCAGCTTTGACACTTCCTTTCCTTGAAATGGGTAAAGGAACCCAAGTCCACAACACTTGAGGGTTTCATCCCATAAACCACTTCAAAGGGAGAAGTGTTAATGGTGTGATTGAGTGACGAGTTGTAAGCAAACTCAGCTAAGGGAAGAATGGCATCCCAACTCTTGGGATGATCTCCGATGAGACACCTCAACAAATTACCAAGACTTCGACTTACCACCTCCGCTTGATCATCAGTTTGAGGATGAAAGGTGGTGCTAAAATTCAAATTGGTACCAATTTTCTTCCACAAGGTTCTCCAAAAGTGAGCAAGGAACTTCGCATCTCTATCAAAAACAACAAAGGTAGGCACCACATGCAACTTATAGACTTCCTTGAAGAAGAGGTTAGCGATATTGGTAGCATCTATGGTCTTCTTGCAAGGAATAAAATGTGCCATCCTGGAGAAGCGGTCCACCATCACCATAATAGAATCACTCCGCGGTGGTAGGACGTAAACCCAACACGAAGTCCATACTAATTCATTGCCAAGGACCATCCGACACCGGTAAAAGCATATATAATTCCGGATTAGTTGTAGTGCCTTTACTTCTTTGACAAATTTGGCACCGCTTCACGTAGTTGCCCACATCCTTGGTCATGCCCAGCCAATAATAGGCATCTTGAAGTAATCCAAGGGTCTTGTCCTTACCAAAATAGCCCAACTTATGATGCTCGAACAACAAATGTGTCCTCAAAGAACAACTAGGAACACACAACTTAAGGCCATGGAAGAGGAATCCATCCTTTAACATGTAACTTGGATAAATAGCTTTATCCCCTCTTTGGATTTGCAAAGCATCAAAAATCTTGTGGAAGTAAAGACCACTCACATAGAATGTACAAAACTCATCAAAACCCAATTCTTCATTCTTTATCTCAACCAAGAGAGTTGTTCTCCTACTCAACCTGTCGGCCACCTTATTAAGAACCCCCGATTTATGGCGCAAGGAAAA
This sequence comes from Camellia granthamiana, assembly GCA_036172215.1. Lineage (NCBI taxonomy): Eukaryota > Viridiplantae > Streptophyta > Magnoliopsida > Ericales > Theaceae > Camellia > Camellia granthamiana. Next base: position 107,702,649 of record CM069907.1, read on the forward strand.
CGTAAATTGTTGCAAGGAAGCCACCCATTTAGCATGCCTTTTGTTAAGATGGTATTGGCTATTGATGTAATTGAGGGCCTTATGATCGGTGTTGAGCACGAACTCCTTGTAAGCAAGGTAGTAGCTCCAATGCTTGTTAGCTTAGATGATGGCATAAAACTCCAAGTCATAAGTTGAATACTTGAGCTTAGCCCTGTTCAACTTTTCACTACAGAAGGAGATTGGCTTTCCTTCTTGGCTAAGAACACCTCCAATGCCCATTCCCAAGGCATCACAATCAAGCTCAAAAGTCTTGTCAAACTTCGGTGGCGCCAAAATTGGAGCTTCAGTAAGCACCTTCTTTAATAGTTGGAAGTTATCAACGATTTCCTTCCTCTATTCAAAAGTCTTAAGCTTCAGAAATGTTGGTTAAAGGGCAGCAAGGCTCCTAAAGTTACGGATAAACCGTCTATAGAAGGTAGCCAACCCACGAAAAATCCTCACTTCATGGATACTAGAGGGAGGGAGTAGCCATTCCACAATCGCCTTAACCTTCTCCATGTCCATAAGCACCCATGGGAAGAAACAACATAACCTAAGAAAATGATTTGATCCACGGCAAAGGTCCATTTCTTGGTGTTGCCATAGAACTTTTCTTGCCTTAAAAGCTTGAAGACTTGCTAGAGGTGGCACAAATGCTCTTCCAAACTTCAACTATAGATCAAGCTATCATCGAAGTAAACCACTACACAAACAACCAAAAGTGGTTGCAACATTTGTGTTATCACCATCATAAAGGTACTTGGCGCATAAGTAAGCCTGAATGCACCACAAGCCACTCAAATAGTCCATTAGGTGTTTTAAAAGCCGTTTTCCACTCATCATCTGGCCTAATGCTGATTTGAAGATAACCGCTTCTAAGATCAATCTTAGAAAACACCTTTGAACCGGCAAGGCAATCCAACATATCATCCAATCTTGGAATTGGAAAGTGATATTTGATTATGATCTTGTTAATTGCTCGGCAATCCACACACATACGCCATGAACCATCCTTCTTAGGTGCCAAAAGAGCCGGAACACCACAAGGACAAAGACTTAGCCGAATATACCCTTTAGCCAAATGCTCTTCTACTTGTAGTTGCAACTCCTCTTTCTCCTTTGGAGACATGCAATAAGTAGGTTTATTTGGAAGCACCAACCCGGGTACCAAATCAATATGATGTTGGATGTCCCGCATAGGAGGCAAATCGAAAGGAAGCTCTTAGGGAAAGACATCGACATACTCTTCCAAAAGAGTAGTCACATCAACCTCTTCTTTAGTAGCAACCGTGTGCACAATCAGAACCAAAATCAAGACAATCCTGAAATCCCAACTCTTTTCTAAAAAGTCCTTGGAAGCAAGTAAGGTATTGGAACTAAAAGTTGGCTTGGCAACAACCTTCTCTTTCATAGGAAGCAATGTAATGTGGCATCGCCATCACCATCGCCATCACTAATCATCCACAATGCCGCTTAGACAACATCATCGCCATTGCAGTCACAACCACCACCATTGTTACTGACCTTGTCCACCACCACCACCATCGAAAGAAAGAGAAAAGAGGGGGGGAAAAAAAAGTAGAAATGAGGAAGCGACTGAGAGATGGCTTTGTCTCTTAAAAGAGAGTGAGAAAGAAAAAGAGAGAAGACGTGAAGATTGAGGTGGGGGGAGACGAGAGTAGGTGAAAGTCAATTTTATGACTTGGGAAGAGTGTAAGATTTGTATTGGAAAGATATAAAACTATTGGAATGAAAAAAATATTGAAAACTGAAATAATGAGGCCTCTACTGTTTAATTTTCCCAAGCAAGTAAATCCTACACAATTGTTGAAGTACGTATATATATATATATTGTCAGGTCGGGTTAGGCAAATTTTTTTTTATTAAGCCCAACATCTGACTGAAAATCAAAGAAAAATAATGATTTACAACCGCAGCCGACCAACTAGATGGGCAAAACTATCTGTGCCATAGTTGGGCCGGGCGAGTCTACAAGTTATTTGGATTTTTGAACAATCCTAACTAATGGTGATCAGCCCTAATTTGTATACTAGAAGATGGGAACAAATGGTAAATTTCTTTGATAAGGGGTACTTCTGTAATTTAAAAGATTCTAGGGTAATTGGTAATCTTATTAAATCCTAAGTCCTTTTCTTATTTGGAATATATTTGACCTAATTGGATTTGGAAAATCTTTCCAAATAAAAATTTAGAAAATCTTAAAATAGTAGGAGAGCCTAAAACTTTTAAATAAGCTAGCCTTGCAGACACATTTATATAAGTTTTTGACTGATAACACTTAAATTTTATTTTCTATTAAACTCTTCTATGTGACAATCCTAGAAGGCCTCGAACAATCCTCTTTGTCCACAAAAAAACAGCAAGTTTAACCTTTTTGCTTTTAGTCCCAAAGCAGCTGTAAATCTCAGCCAATTTAACCCTGATTTTACTTTCCCAACCACAATGCCCAAGAATTAAAGTCCCTAACTCATTAAAGCTGACAGCGGGACATCCTAAAATGCTTGATTAAATTCCGTTTCCAGCATAAAAACACCAACGATAACTACATAAGATCGGGCAGAGAAATTTTTATACTACTTTTGGCAAATAAGCTGGAAATAGAACTAGCATGAATCCAAAGGTAAATACATGAGCAAATAACTTCAAAATTCAGCAGGGATAAGTGAAAGACAGTAAAAAGAAGGCATTTTAAATGGGAAAAAAGGAATGAAAATCTGATCATGCAGCACTTGAATTCAAGCCAACAAAGACTTGAACCTCAACTTCCACCTAAACCACGAAAAACAAAATATTATATACATATACATAAATATTTGATATCTAGAAGACTTTCATACACATATATATATTTAAGGGGAAAAAATATATATGATAAATACATGGATTACTGTAAGCATCTATAACCATCAAGTAGAAGAATAAAAGACATTCCAGCTAGCAAAAGCAGTTTTTATAACTGGAGATAACCTTCAGCCTCTACATATTTTCGTAAAAAAAGGAAACAACTAGCTAAAACAAAATAATCATCACCTTTTTATCTTCCAAGTCCCTATCAAGATCCATTAGCCTTGATTTTATGCGATTTGTGAGGTTCAAAGCAACTTCATTGCTCAATGGAGTACTTGGAAGAGACCCTAAATTATGCCTTGCAAAAAGATTTTGAATCATTGAATCTCTTTCATTACACAAGGAGACATGGGCCTGGAGCCAAAAATAAGATCCAATTAGTAAAAAATGCCATATCTATTGGATCTCTTGTAGTTACCAAAATGCGCTTAGATTTTAGAAAATTACTTCTGCCTCAGTTTGAAGCTTGCTGATATCCCAGATATATTCATTAATTTTCTTCCTAAGCAAAGAACTTTTTGTCTCTGTGTCATTCACTTCCCTCTCCCACTTGTTAATTTTATATTCTGATTCTGTAATCTTTACATCAAACTTGATTTTCCATTCCTCCAACTGTTCATCCGTGTCTGGCAAATAATATGATAATTAAGTAAGAACAGTTAAATTGAAGATTTAAATAATGGTTGCTGTACACAACAACTAGAGAGTGCCCATAGAAATGAAAATTCAGATGATAAGCATCAGCACCATACAAAGAGACAAGTATGGTGAAATGACATAATAATTGAGACTAGTATGGTGAAATTAACATAATAATTCAATTGTTTAGCAGACCTTGATTCTCCTCAGCAAGAGCTGCAAATTGTTTCTCCTTTTCCTCGAACAAAGTGCTTCTCTTAGCAGTCTTGGTTGATATCTGATCCTCAAGCTTTCGCAAATCTTTTAATGTTACTTCATTGTGTTGGATCTTAGCATCCACATTTTGAATGTTTCTTTCCAGCTCCTGTATTTGACTTTTTAATGCTTCTGTTTTCTCTTGATCCTGAGATATGCTTTCCCGAAGCTGTATGAACAACCCCAAATCAATGAGAATGATAAGTTGGCAAAAACTATTTTCCTTCAATTGAAAAGAAAATCATTTGTCTTTGCTTTCAAAATACTATTTTGAGCATCTCGTTAATCTTCTCTTTTTTTTTTCTTTTTTTTTCTTTTTTTGGGGGGGGTGTGGTTGGTTGGGGGGAGGAAGAAGAAAGCCAAAAATAAAGTACATGAAAAACCTTGAGCTGCCCAGAACTTAATGATTCAACCTTTATGCTTAGAATACAAATTAATATTAATGAGACTGAAAGTTGTTCATGTCCACTTCCTCACATTTGTGTGCAGAGTCATAGAAGAAAATGCTAAGTGGATAGTTAATCCAACTAAGTTGCAAAACTAGTGAACTAAAATGAAGAGGTTTCTACAATCAACTAAGTTGCAAAACTAGTGAACTAAAATGAAGGGGTTTCTACAATCGAAGCTTGGATAGAATTCCAAAACTATGATCCCCAGGACTGTTAATAAAAGCAACTGATGGAGACTTGTTAAAGTATCCTTTAGAGTTGCATAAAGGGCGAAAAAAATGCTCCCAAGGTCCAGAGAACTGAGGACCATATGAAGACCTTGCTTAATCAAAATTTCAGCCAAGCCAAGTCTTACATCATTTTATCTTAGTACAGAACCCTGTCTGTTCAGATTAATTTTTTCTTTTGATGTTTTATTGATGCCAATTGTATTTCACATGTCTCATACCTGGTGGATTTTCTTCATGCTAACGGGCCTTCATCTGCAGCCAGCCACCTTCAGTGCCTTTAGATAAGTTTTGTACTTCAGTTCAAAATATGTTGTTTCTAATGCTGGTTTTCAGCCTCGGGAAGTTACTAAGGAGCGCAGCCTGTATATATCTGAACATGTTGAATCCATTGGAGATCATCTACCAAAGTTACAAGTATGCCATGCAACTCAAACCCCGCGTATGATGCATTAGGGGTTTTAGCTGTGATTGCATATGATGTAGAGAAGCCTATATAAATCTCTACATGCTCTTTGAATCCAACAGAGATCAATTACCAAATTTATGAGTAGTTTAAGAGCTCTCAACCAATTGTGCCATGCAACCCAAACCCCACATCTTATGCATAAGGGATTTTAGCTGTGATTGTAACCTGACTCTATATTCATCATATATCCAACCTAACTCCCCACTAGAACCCCAGCCATCATCCTACCCTATGTTCAACACCACAGAACTCAATCAGCTACTCTTTCAAATTCAAGCAACAACATATTTTCTGGATTCTAGCAACTCTTCACCTTCAATATAAGCATATCACAACCAAATTTCATCTACAACAAAACAGATTTGGGACTCTCTTGCTGAGTCTTTTTCCCATCAAAGTAATGTTTCTCGTGTGTATGAATCGTATGACAGAATTTTTGCCACAAAGTAGTATGGCCATTCGTTGTCTGAATATCACAACACACTTTAAGAAATTGTGGGATCAACTCTAGCAGCACCAACCCTTTACTACTGATTTAGAACAGCAAAAGCTAAATTGAGTAGAGTTTATCATTGCATCATTACTTTCTTACTTGGATTCTGACTTATGGGGCACTAAGGATTAAATTCTTGCTAGTGAGACTTTGCCTACAGCTGCTAATGTCTACTCCCACTTATTACGTTCCTCATTAGGGCAAAGCTCCACTACCTCATCTCTCACTTCTTCTGCTTTGGTTTCTAGTAGTGGCAGCCGTGGTACTAATTGTGGTGATTTCCATGGTGGATCTGGTAACTGTGGTTCTCATAGTGCTCGTGGGAATATGTCATGAGGAGCAGGTTCTTATAGTGGCACTCGTGGGGGTAGCTCTCATAGTAGTGGTTACACGTCTCGTGCATAGTTGTCAAATCGTGAATAAAATCATGAATCGTAAAGATTCGTAACTTTTTCTAAATTACTTAGAAAAATATATATACACCTACGTTACACGGACTCGGTTGCGGGTTTATATCTAGGGGTCGGACACTTTAAAATTAAAAATTAAGGATACGTGGATATAGATCCGAATTAGGATATGGCTACGGGAATACGTTAAATAGTTATTTTTAAATATATTTATTATATGAAGATGAGTTTAAAAAAGTTAAGGAATAACAAATTTTATTAAAAAAAATAAATAATAAATAAAAATTATTTTAGACATAAAATAAATTATATTATATATGATAAAATAAATTATTTTAATTTTAGTCATAAAAATTATGTTATTTATGATATATTATATTATATAATATAATATTTTTTTGGGTAAATAATACTATACAATATGAATAATATTATATTAATATAGTTTATATTATAAATAAATCAAATTATATTAAAAAGAAGAGACAGAGACAGATCAAAAGAGAGAGAGAGAGATCTCAAAGGGGAAGACGAAGGAACACAGTAGATCAACTTCGCAAATCAAGCTTCGCAGATCGATCGATCAACTCTGCAACCAAGTCAGATTGAAGTCGACGACCAGGTTCTCTCCTTGCTCTCTCCTCTATTGTTTCTTCTGCCGTATCCCTTTCGAAGGAGCCGTATCCCGGTTGTATCCCGCATCCGCACTCGCACCCGTGTCATGTCATGTCGACACAGGTACCTCCAAAATTTCAAGGAGTCCGTGTAATGTAGATATACACATTTGGATGTTAATATATCTTATAAATACAAACTATTAGACTTAAATCAATGAAAATGTTGTTTCGAATGATGATCATGCGTAGTCTAATAAATAAGAAGTTAACACAGGTTCCCATGTAAAAGCACCATCTTACCTTTTTCCATTTTTTAGATGTTGCGTATCAACCATTTTTAATAATAAAGTAAACAAAAACTCTCATTTTACAAGTAACAATAACTTAACAATAATGTTAATATTTTATAAGCATACATACCTTTACAAGTAACAATGACCCAATAATAAGAAAAAATTAATTGGAATCTTTTATTCTAAAACATAGTATATATGATTAATGTTCAAAAAAAGGATTTTAAAAAAATTACAAAACGTGCAGAACCATTAGGTTTAACTGATCTCACCTATGTAATATTGAAGTATATTTATTTCAATAAAATAGCAATAAATAATTCATATTGAAGGTAATTATCGAAATATATCGAACATGATAGTTTCAAGAATTGCATGAGTCATAAAAAGTGAATTGAATCGTGAAATAATTATGAATCATATGATTCAGAGAGATTTGCTTCCAAAACAAATTCACACATAGATTTGTATCAATTTTGCAAAAATTGCTAATCGAATCGTGAATCGTAAGATTCTGATAACAGAGGTCTCGTCGTAATAAGAAGTGTGATCATTGTGGTTCCACTAGCCATACTGAACCTTGGTGTTGGAAATAGTATGGTAAGCCAGACTATGCCTTCATTTGAGATGTGGGTTGGCTTTTAGCTTTTTAACTATTTTAGCCTGGGGCTAAAAAGTCTCGTTTGGGATAGGCTTTTTGGCTTTTTGACTTTTGTGAGAGAAAAAATGAAATGATTATAGTTCGGATGTGACATTTTGTCTTATTGGGCTAAAAAACCTATTTTGTCTTTTTGTGGCTAAAATAGCCCCCACTCAACCCAAACCTTCATGCCAAACATAGCCTGTGGATCAAGTTATGGATAAGGGTTCTCCTTTTTCGCAGGCGCTAACTCCTTCTGATGCTCATGATGCACTCACTACTCATATTAACGAGCTTACTGAGCTTGTCAATTCCCTTCATGCTACTCTACCGTCTTCTGTTGCCACCTTGGGTAGTTCAAGTAATATTGCATGTAAGGCAACGTCCCCCCAACATTGTCTCCTCAATTCTGGTGCTAGTTCTCATATTTATGGTAATCCATCTCTTTTCACTACTTTGTAGCCTATTACACATACTATTGTTCCTATTCATGGGTCCCATGGCCTGTTAGTAGGATCGGTGATCTTCATCCTACAAAGTCCTCTCTACGCTTAATTTTTCCTTTAACTTGCTTTCTGTTAGTCAATTGACTAAAGGTTTTACATTGTTCCATAATCCTTTCTCCTACCTCTTGTGTCTTGTAGGACCACAAGACTAAGAAGATGATTAATACAAGGCATAAGAAAGATGGCTTATAATATTTGGATCCTGATTGCTCTCCTCCCAGCACTTTGTCCACTTTAAGCGCTATCTCTCCACTTTAGTGGCATTTTCACTTGTGTCATCCATCAATGGCGAAACTTAAGTTAGCAATACCTAGTTTGAATCATATATCTAATCTCAAGTGTGAAGCTTGTCAGTTTGGAAAAACATCATCATAGTTCTATTTCTAGTGTTAGTCATGAGTATGTGTCTTTTGATATAGTCCACATAGACATATGAAGTCCTCGTACTCCAACTTCTTATTTTGTTATTTTCGTTTATAACTACTCTCAGATGACATGGTTGTTTTTAATGAAACAGAGGCTTGAGTTAACCCAGGTCATTTTAAAGTTCTATAATGAAATTGTTACTCGATTTGGCAAATATATTAAAGTCTTTCAATCTGATAATACTTTAGAGTACATGATCATGGAATTATTCATCAAACGAATTATGCTCAGCTACGTTATACGGAGTCGGTTGTGGGTATCGGGTGTGGGTGCGAATATGGGGGTCGGATACTTCAAAACTAAAAATTGAGGATACGTGGTGGATCCAAATGGTACATGGATACGTCAAATAGTTATTTTTAAAATATATTTATTATATAAAGATGAGTTAAATAGTTATTTTTTAAATAAATTTATTATATGAAGATGAGTTAAAAAAAGTTGACCAAACAATTTTTTTTTTAAAATAGGATCAAACATATGGATAAGTCATAGAATAACCCATGTTATTGTTGAACAGAGTTTATAAATAGGCCTAAATATTTTATTTATTTATTTGGATCCAATCCATTAGGGTTTATTATGATATAAACCAACCAATAGATCCAAACTTTTTCTTTATTTTTTTGGGTCCAACCCATAATGGTTTATAATATTAATTATTATGATACAAACCAGTGCCTAAACTTTTTATTTATTTATTTGGGTCCAGTCCATTAGGATATTAACTAGCCAATAGGCCCAAGCTTTTTATTTGTTTATTTGGTCCAAACCATTAAGGTTTGATACAAACAAAAGTAGCAGCAGCAGCTTTGATACAAACAAAAGCAGCAGCAGCAACAACAGCAACAGCTTTGATACAAACAAGCATATCGAAAGACACAGTAGCAACACGATGCAGTCTGTCCTTCTCTTTGCTTCTCTCTCACACGCACCGCAACACGACGGAGTCTGTCTTTTCTCTTCTCTCACACACGCATAGCACGATCGAGAGAGATATCGAGAGAGAGGAGGAGATTGTGATAGAGAGAGAAAAGGAGATCAAGACAGAGAAGAAGATCGAAAGACACGATCAAGATCTTGAACCCATACATCAATGTAAGTATCTCAACCTTCTTCTTCCTTTTTGATTAGTCACATCAGAGAGAGAAGAGGCCAATCCGACATAGATCCCACACCCGCACCCGAGTCATGTCGTGTCGACACAGGGTACTTCGCCCCAAAGTGTCGAGTCCGTATAACATAGATGCTCACACCTCTCAGCAAAATGGCATTGCTTAAAGAAAACATCACCATTTATTAGATGTTGTCCATACCTTATTGTTTAACAAATAAGTAACCAAACATTTCTGGGGTGATGTTATGCTCACTGCTTGCACTATTACCAATCGTATGCCATCTGCGGTTTTTCCAATTTTTTCAAATTTAACTTCAGACCAAAGACAACCTCAAAGCGCAAGGCACATCAAAGGTGCCCAACAATACCAAATCAATACTGCAAAGGATCACTATATCAACTACATATAATAGATGGGATACCACCATTAGAGAGCCCTCCAAAAATCCTGCTGATGAAGTTAAAATTAGTATGGTTGTTACGTTTTTAGGTTGCTTAGTTGGCAATAGCCTATAAATAGGTGGTTAAGGTCTTTGGTAGTCGGTTTTGATGATATTTTGATATTGTAACAGAGCTTTGGTATCAGAGCTTCAAGTTCAGATTATAATTCATATATCAATTGAATGAATTGAAGGCAATAGCAAACTTGTTTTTTGAACCCTAACTATAGTTGAGATTCGACTTCCTCATAAGACATAATTTCTATTTGGTGCTATTCAATTCTAATTCGGTATAACACATTTGTGAATTACGATCTGTCATTTATCAATTTGCAGCTTACCTATAATTTGAGTAGAGTTCTTGAGCCATGGTTGAGCTTTGCATGTTGCATTTGTAAAAGATCTCCAGTTCGAGTTGCGATCTGCCATCATGTTTTGAGATTCGATCTTGAAATCTAAAACCCTAGTTGACAGTTTTCCTTGATCCGAAGCCATGGTTCAGATCTGAACTCGAATCCACTTCTTGGTTGAGATCCGAATTCAAATCAACCCCGCCGGTTAAGATTCAAATTCGATTTGAGTCCAAACTTCAATTGTGATTCGAAACCTTGGGTTACAGTCGCGAATCTAGTTCTCCACTTGACTTTGAAGTTCAACTTCGACTTTGCTCCCTTTACATCTATGTTGAGCTCACCTGAAGGTCTATATGATTGAATTGCAACTCGACCTCAATCATTCGACTCCACAACTTGATGTTTTCACCTGGACCTAGACTCGAACCCTAGCAGGAATGAAAAGTAAGATTTTGAATCAACCAATTGCTTCGACTCGATCAGAGAATTCAGAGAGAGATCTTGATTCGATCTTGATTTTGTTGTGCTTTGACTCTGCAACTGGTTTTGTCTTTCAAGTTATGGTTCTACTCATCAATTCTGAACTATGGTTCTGGTCTTTGATTCTGTAATGCGATTCTGATCCTTGCTTCTCATCTTTGATCTGATCTCATCTGGTTAGCCTTCTGATTTTGATTATCAATTTGACTCGGATCTGTATTGATTTTGCTGGACTTGCAATCTTCTATTTGTACTTACTGAGTCCGTCTATGAGTTAATTTGGTGAATTCTCTGTGTTGCTTCTGACAAGTGCTGGTTGACTAAGTGTTTTTGGTGGCTTGTTTATACTGACCAATGTTGCATTTGTGACCAATATTTTAATTTTTTGTTGATTGTGACTTGATAGCTCAACAAGGTAAAGGTCGATAGGTAGGCCAAGGTAGGAAATTTGCTACGACTTTGGGTGGCGAAACCGAGAGAATGCTGGCTTGGAAGGAACAATGATAAGCCGAAATGAACAGAATGAGATCGAAGAGTTGAGTGAACAAGTTTCTACCTTGATTGAGAGAATGCAACAATTTCAGTTTCTCACCGAAGGTAGTGACTGAACCAAGGATCATCAAATTCTTGGTGTTTTGCATTGGTGAAGAACATTTCTACATGATTTTGAATCTAAACAGGTAAACATTGTCAAAGATTTTGTGCTTCCCAAGTTCCATGGGAGCCATTTCTCAAATGTGTTTGAAGAATGGTTGAACAAGATTGAGAGTCTTTTGGAGTATCATGATGTGCTGAAAGGAAGGTGAAATTCATCTCTCAATGGCTTAAAGTTAGTGCCTCCGATTGGTGAAAACAATTAGAAATTGGTAGGCAAAGAAAAGGTTAGAGAGTGGAGGAAAATGAAAAAGAAGCTCCGTGAGCAATTCTCACCATTCACTCACATACAACCTTTGTTGGGAGACCCACAACAGAGGATGTGCTTCAAAATTTGTGCATCGTTACCAAGGCATCTTTGAATTTGGCCAACCATTCTATAACTATATCCAAGATGGTTATGCAACTAGTGTAGGAATGAGTGAGTCTTTTGATGGTGAGCGTCAACAAGTACTCTTTAGTGAGGAGACTAAGCCACAAAGCTATGATGATGGTAATGTTTCCATTTTCAGTGGAGAAGAGATGAAACCAAGTTGTGATCAAGATGTTGCCAACCAAGTTGTAACCAAGATGTTTCCATTTTTGACGACCCGCCAAGCGAAGGGGAACCATATATGTGTTACCAAAAAATGTTGACACCCTAGCGAATTACGTTTTGGAATGCATGTTCTAAAACATGGTACACTTTCATTCCAAAGCAGTAAATTTAGTGATTCAAAGGGATTCCAAAAGTTCCTTCCCAATATATTTCCTTAGGATTCCATTAGGAGTTTATAATAAAAAATCAAAAAAAAATTTTAAAAAAAAAATCAAAATTCAAAAATAATGAACTAAAATATAAGGTGAGTGAAATTTTGATATAAAAAAATGTCAAAAATAGGTTATAATGCTCGTAGAAATGTGTTGCTATATGATATTTGAAAAAAAAAAAAAAAAAAGAGCTACATTTTATTAGATGTCTAAAAGTTAAAAAAAAAAAATCTCTGGACTAGAAGTATCTTAAATTCTTGTAATGTAAACTATAGAAGTCTACCCCTATCGTATCATAATTTAAAGCATGTGGCATATTGCGTTCTTGTTCCCGTTTCATGTTCCAAGTAACATAGAACCGGATTATGAGGAATTTGATGCTTGTGAATATGAAGAGGAAGTTGATGTTTGTGAATAAGAGGGAGTTCCAATCTTAGAACATTATGATGATGAGGATGACCTTGTAAGAGAGTGAAGATGCTATTGAAAATGAAGCAAGTTTTGTTCCCATGTCGCTTCCCATACAACAAGATGTGGTGGAAACCCAACTTTCCACTTATTTTCTAGCTTCAAATGAGGTTGTGGAGGAATGTGATAGAGTTGGTGAAAAGGGGTTTGAAGATATTTGCTCTTGAGAAGTACATCTTGTGTTGCTTCCGAAGCAAGTTGTTCCACTTTGTGTTGACATGGACTTTAGGCCAGCTTTGTTTCCTAAGCCAATTTTGCCAAGGGGAAACACTCATGGGACAATAGCTTAAGTGGTTATCTAGTGCTTGCTCTAACTTCTAGGAAGAATGGGTCTTGGTGTATGTTGAAAGCGAGTATGAAAAACTATTTTGATGACATCTTGTTTCCAAAAAGGCATGCTATATGGGTGGTCTACTTGCATTAGAATATGGCTTCAGTGGATGTGCATAAACGAAAACTCACTTTCAAGTAGGGGTATTTGTTAGGGAGCATTTTGGAATAAGGACTTGCAACTAAGTAGTCTTATTCATTGCAAGTCCATTATGCTTCCATGAGTCGGTGTTTTTTAGTCATTTTGTTGATGTCGTTGTCTTGAGTCATTTTGTTGAAGTCCCAACTTGAGGACAAGTAGTTTTCTTTAGAGGGGGAGTCTGATGCAGTTAGTATTAGTATGGTTGCTATGTTTTTAGGCTGCGTAGTTGTCAATAGCCTATAAATAGGTGGTTAGGGTCTTTGATAGTCACTTTTGATGATATTTTGATATCGTAATTAGAGCTTTGGCGCTTTTTACACCAATTTGGGACTTTCTCTCTCTAATGAAATCCATTCCTTAGATTGATTTCATCAACTACCATAACCTAATCATCCAATTGAGAGCCTCTATGACTAAATAGAACAGCTAGAGAGATAATAAGTAAATGTGCTTGAAAGAAACTGATAGTCACAATGTCATCACGTCAAATCCTGGAACTTAATCCCCATTAAGGCCATTAAGGGAACTACCAACTTCTTTCGTGAAAGGCCTCTCCAACCGCTCTGATTCCTCCTAAGATATATTGTTAAAATCCATATCATCCATGTACCCCACTTTCTTGGAACAAATCCACATTAAAGTTTCCAATTCCATTTCAAATCTCTGACTCTTTCACAAACAACTTAGCTAATCAGTTCATAATATTCTGGCTGTTGCAAATTTTTTTAACCAAAAAATAAGTAATAAATTTACTTTCTTTAGGATAAGCTACGATATCAAGGATCTCTTAGCCAAAACATAAAAGTTACAAACATTAGGGATCACCTGTTTGTGAAATGTTTGTGAACCACATTAAATCCCGTAGTTGGATGAAGAAAGGACAAAAGAACTATATTGAGTACCATACTTCTTCCTATTGTAAGGTCAGAACAAGGATTTCCCAAATCTTATGTGCTCCCCCAAGACTAGGAAGAATGCAATCACGATCCATACTCCATAGAGTACATTAAAACTTGATTTAACTCCACTACAGCCAACAAAAGGCAACTAGCAGCCTTATAAAAACTTAACTTAGATACACACTTATAAGAAACTTGTACTATAACATGAAAAACAAAAACAAGATTGCATTATGTGCACAAATATTTCATTCAACAATCTGTTGAATGAAAATAAAAAAAGCAAACAAAAGAAACCTTGTATGCAGCATCTTTCAATGTTTGAAGATTCTCCAATTTTAGCTTATACGTTTTTATCTCTTGAGCCTGCTCCTTGTGAAGCTTCTTGATAACCTCGAGGGCTTTTGTGTACCTGATTTAAAATTAATACACATAGAAACCAATTTAGCTAAACTCATTAGCAATAGCCCATTCAAGAAACTTAAGCATAGTAAGAATTAAACAAGAACAATGGTCCAAAATAATAATGTTATCACATATGATAATGTTAATAAGGTTTCGTTTTATTTTTCTTTTTTCAATTTGATAAGTAGGCTATCCCTGAAGGCATTAAATGCAACAAACCATTTTGCTAAGACTACCCAAAGAATTTATGTCCAGTTTCATCAAAATTTTATAATTTCAAGCAAGTCGAATACAAAAATTCTCCAAATTACTAGGTGTGAGACATTGATCTTACCAAATAAGCTTTGTGTAAACCTTTCAATAGTACACTCATGACAAATTATGTATAAACCTCTCAAGTTCAATTATGTTACGGTCGAAATTGTTTTATGCAATATGCGACAACATTCTAAAAGGTTCAATACCCCCAAAAGGGAAATTGAAGATATTAATGAATGGATTCTGCAACAAAAAACCAAACCAAACTAGGTATTGTGTTCCAATCAAGTAGGGTTGACTACATGAATCCTTTTTCACCAAAATAAAAAAGGAAGAGAAAAAGAAAGAAAAACAACCTAATTGCAAGAGCTGGTGGAAACAGTATACTAGCTCAAGATAATTAATTATTTATGCAAGCAGTATCAAGCAATGCTTAAACACAATGACAAATATCTACATATTCCTATGGATGGCAATAAAGCTATAGTTAACCAAATAATGAAATTTATAGCTCACTGGATCTTATTCAGAGATTTTATCTCTTGCTCCAACTAACCAAATGTCATCAACTACTCTAGAGAAATTGTAAATCTGCTCTTACAAAAACTACTAGAATTTTAATTTAGACTGAAACCAAATTGAAAGCTTCCAAAATTTGGAAATAACAATGTCAAACTCGATAAGAAATGAGAAAAGGCAAAATATGAAATTTGCATAGTAATTTCAGGAATTGTTAAGAATGAAATAAATACATACTGTATTTCAAAAGCATCACAGAAGACAATCATATGCAGAAAAAGTTGGATAAATGAAAATTTTCATAATCAAATATTTGTGATACTGTGGAAGTTTGGGTACAAAACCATGTCACTCAATTTATCTAAAATACTACAGAAGCAAAACAAAACTAATTTACTATAGAAAAACAGACTGTACTATTTTAAAACATGAAAATGTAATGAGCTTGTCAAATTGGAGCAACAAGGGACAGAAACTATGAAGCACGGACACGGACACGCGACACGACACGGACACGACACGGACACGCAAAAACGCAAATTTTCAAAAAATAGGGGACACGACACGCCGGGGACACGTTCAATATATATAATTAATTTTATTTATTATATGTCATAAAATTATTAAAAAAATCAAATAAAGGTAATAAAATACACAAAATAACACTATTAAAATTATAAAAAATAAACATTTAATTTTAATTATTACAAAATTTACATTGTAATTGGCAATTTCCTCCTCCTTCCCCAAGTTTTGCTAATTTAGTTATATACTTCCACAATGGTTTGTTCTCATCAAAATCATCATCAGGTATATCATTAGAACTACCACCCGTAGCCATTGTTTCAGAATTAATAATTGGTCCCTATAATAAAATTAATAAACATACATTATCAAAATTATATCCTCAAATAATAGAAAAGAAAAAATAAAATCAGAATATAAAAAAAATAAAACAAAAGAAAAAATAAAATAAAACAAAATCAGAATTAAAGAAAAAGAAAAGAAAAAATTAAATTAATAAAAGAAAAAAAATAAAAGAAAAAAAATAAAATCAAAATCAAAATCAAAATAAAAGAACGAAAAAATGAAATAAAAGAAAAAAAATGAAGTAAGGGCGAAGCAAGTGAGGAAAGAAGAGGCTGAGACAGAGAGAGAGAGAGCTATCGAAGAGAGAGAGAGAGAGCTATCGAAGAGAGAGAGAGAGAGCGATCGAAGAAGATCGAAGAAGAGTCGTACCTTAACGAAGCAGAAAATCGACTGAAGATCGCAGATCGCAGATCGACCAAAGAAGATCGCAGACCGACGACAGACGACCAACGACAGACGACCCACGAGGAGCAACGATCGACGAGAGAAGCCGAACGACGAAGTCAGGTCCTCTCTCTTTCTCTCTTCCTCACCCTTTCTCTGCTGTTTATCTTCTGTTCGAAAGTCGATTCGAAGTAGATTAGGCGAATAGTAGATTAGGGCAAATTTGATCTGTTTTTGCTTATTTTCAAATTGACCCCAAAAAAATTTAGTAAATTGTGAAATTGCCCCTGCGCGTGTCCCAAACTTGTCTATAACGTGTCCAAAACGTGTCCGCATGTAAAAAAATTAAAAAAAAAATGGGACACTCTGCTGTGCGTGTCGGACACGTGTCAACCGCGTGTCCGACGCGTGTCTGTGTCCGACACGTGTCTGACACTGGTACGGAGCCCTCGGAGAGGTGTCCGTGCTTCATAGGACAGAAAGTCAAAAGCAATAACAAACATCAATAGAATTAAATAGCTGAGTTTAGCAAGTTTTCGGTCAAATTGTCAAGTCCCTAGTTGTAAGAATCTTACGATTCATGATTCGAATATTATGACGATTCAATTTTACCCCTATTCAATTCAAATATATTGCCTGAATCTCATATGATAACAAATCTTAATGAATCTATCAGAATTGTGCTCGAATCTTATGAGTCATGATTATTATACGATTCATGTGATTTGGTGTAGTCTTTCAAATTCAACAAAAGTAAAAACCATTTTTTCAATTTGTTTCTCCTTCAAATAAACCTCACAAAGACTTTCAAATGCCTCTAAGCTTAAAATATCATACTACTTGAGTTGGTAAAGAGGTGCAGGTTCTAGACGGTGAGGGGGGCTGAGGAGTGCCCTCTGGAAAGATGGCAAGAACTGATGTGGCTGGAGACCACCGGAGGTTTGAAAGAAGAGAGCCAAAAGCAACCTTAGCAGGAGGGTGGCTACGGAGACGTGTATGCTAGAGGAGTAAGGATATGCAATTGTGTTGTGCAATGCATGGTGAACCACTTCATATAGGGTAGCACAGTGTTTTAAAAGGTGAGCCTAAGCACACACTTAGGCCCAAGGCACACCTGAGGCACCTCGGGCAGCTTAAGGCGAGGCATTGTAGGAAAGGCGCATCTGAGGTGCTTGAGGCGTGCGCCTTAGGCTTAGGCACAAGGCGCACGCCTTATGTGCTTCATTTAAATTTTTGCTCCATCCTTGTTCTTTGTATATGTAGCCACAAGGAATCACAACCCCATTAATATAAAATGTAAACCCAATTTTCATATTAAAAAAAAAAGTCCTAGGCATTGAGCAAAAGCTCTAGGATTGCAAGATGGCTATACGACATGTGAGAGTCCTTTCAATATAGTGAATTATGATGGTTTTGGGCCAATGATTGAAGGTATTACACAATTTGGTCTCGGTTTAAAATCAAAACCACTAAGATACTATACGGTGCGAGTCTTATCCAAAAAAAAAGAATCACATCAATAAATTGATGAATGTAGACAAATAGTACTAGGTAAAGTAAGGTTGAATGTTACTTTTGAGAAATTTTTGGAATGTTTAATGTTATTTTTATAGTTTTTGGAATATTGAATGTTGTTCTATGTTTTTTGAAATTCTTGAAACATTTACTTATGTTGAAAACTTTGCCTATATTAAAATTTTGTTTATCTTCTACAACTTGCGCCTTCCTTTGGTGAGGCACGCACCTTGCCTTGCGCCTCATGGTTAGGCTCCAGGATACCTTAGTGCCTCAATGCGCCTAGAGCTTTTTAAAACATTAGGGTAGGGAGCCTAAGGGATCTAGCCCAATCGAAAACAGGAACCCCCATTGTTAAGAAATAAAGGAAAACTAAGGTAACTTTGCAACCTTTGGTGTAGGTCCCAAGGGATGCATCATGCGTGGACAAATGGTAGATATGGTGCATCCCTTTTTGGAGGTGTCATAGCGGCTCAAAGGGGGAACGATACAGTTGCCGAGGTATAACATGTCTTATAACATAACAATGGCATGGTGGTCAAGACTCATGTACCTACATCGGCATTATTCTTAAATTGCTTCAAAGGATGGTTGCCAATTTACTTGTAGAAGGACAAGTCCCAATTTGCATTTTGGTGTATCTCGGAGAAAGAAACAAAGGAACGCAAACGATAAGAAGAAGAAAGAGTTAAAAGAATTATAAAGTTCAAAAATTGATTGGTTTCCAGCCAAATCCAGTTGGGCCTAATTGGAATCATGAGTAGTCAAGTTATTAGCCTTAGGTTACATGGGTTGTAGGGGTCCTCAATGGAGGGTCAAATTATGTGATTAGGTTTTTATTTAGGTTTCTAATTAGTTAGGTTTTAGAGGTCAAGGTTTTCAAATAGAAAATCAAAATTGATTTTAGGATAATGAGTTATATAAAGTCGACAAAAAGTTGTGTATTACTTTTAACGTTTGTTACATGGACTTTTCTAAATGTTTGAAGTACTTGTGTCAAACATCGGCAGGTACATGTGCAGTTGGATATTCCCCTAGTAAATACATCTAGCAATTCAAGTTTACCATAAAACTATGCATAAAACTCTCATGTTATGCATAAAATGATCTTTACCAGCATGTAAGCACCATTTTACCCCAAAAAATAAAAGAATAATATTATGAAATATAAATATTTTACCATGTCCCCATAATACTTATGATGCAGGCGACAAGAAGCTCAAAGAAAAGTAAATTCAAAGATGTAGAAATATTTGGAAATAGGCATGACTTAATCGTGAAGCCTATAAAAACCACGCATAGTCAAGTTACTAGTTCTAGTAGAGTCCTATTTGTGGTTCAAATAGTAGCTAGTTTTTAAAAAACTTCATGTCAGGAGTATTTCGATAATTTACAAAGCATCTAGATGTGGGTTGTAGCGTTGTCCATGAGTCGTCATATGAGTCAATGTAATAAGGTTTCTATTTGTGGTCTTATTTAGGTTTAGAGAGTTTTGGAAGTCAAGAATAGTAGTTTCCAAATAAAAGTCAAATCTTATTACGACAAGGAGTCCTTTGGATTCTAGATAAACGCCGTGTTATACTTATGATTCAATGACGAATATAGATAAAAGAATCTTTAGAGCTTTTGAATGTTCTTTCAAATTGGATATATTCTAAGCCTATTTGTTATGAAGCACCGACACTCCAAAACAAGCGGTGTTAGACATGGGGACACGTCACGTGGCACGTCCCTTCATTTAATTAATTTGCTTTCAGGGACACGTCGGGGACACACTAACTAGTTTTTTTTTCCCCTCTTTGGTGCTTTTGATAAATGTTGGATGGTGAATATTTATTATTTTTTGCTTAGATTTAAATAATTAATAGGTATCCATAAAGATAAAAATAAAAAATAAACGATAAGAGTTTTAAGAGTGGGATTTTTAATTTTGATTGTTTGTGAATGTAATAATCTCCATAGCAAATGTATATATATTATTGTCGTGTCTCTACCATGTCTGTGTCCCTATTTTTCTCATGTCAACATGTCTGCGTCCATGTCCATACTTCTTAGCCTATTTGTGATGCCGATGGAATCTAGGAATGATGCCTGGAGGGTTTTTTTTCTTTCTTTCTTTCTTTTTCTTTTAAAAATTTATGTACTTTTAGCCTCTAAAACCACAAAACCGGATCTGTATTAATCCCTGTCAAACCCTCAAGCATCACAATTCTTTAAATCTAGCACCTTAACTTGCAAAAGATGACTAAACCAAGAAAGTTGTTGTGAGCGAGTACCATTCACAATGCCCAGAACCAGCCCCTAAAACCTTGTTTTTTTCATTCCCAAACTCTTACCCTTTTGTTGCACCTTTTGAAATCATAGAATCCCATATTTTACCACATTTCCATTCTTTGAAAAACAAACAATTAAAAATCAGACTCAAAACCTTTCTTTTCTGCTGCTATACATTAGTTTTGGTCTCAATAAGAGTGTTCACTGCACTCATCCTTTGTCACCTCCAAGGCTAAAATAGACAGTCTTGAGTTGTTTATGTAGTAAAGCAGTAGGACGATTATTCCATTCCTAGCGACAAATTTAGACTTTATTGAAAACCCTACATTCATACTAATCTTTCAACCACAAAACCAATTAAATTAGCTTTAAATGTCTACTTTTTCTGCTCCCATATGTTAATTTTGGATTGATAGGAGTGTCCCCAGCCAGGGGCAGAGCCACACGGGGAACGGGGGGGCACATGCCACCCCTCAATAAATATTTTGGGTAAATTATTACGCTTTGGCCCCCTTTATGTTTGGCCACTTTACCACTTTGGCCTTTAAAATTTGTTTTTTCTCAATTTGACCCTTTATGTTTCAAGTTTTTCCTACTTTACTCCTAAAACTAATTTGTATTAAAAATTTGATAGAAAATGACACATTGACAGTCACATAACATAAAAATATTTTATTATATATAATTTACATCTCTAACATAAACTTAAACACCAATATAATAGTATATTTTTTTATATTATGTGACAGTTATTGTGACACTTTCTGTCTAATTTTTATCAGAAATTAGCTTTATGAGTAAAGTGAGAAAAACATGAAACATGAAGGGCCAAAGTGAGAAAGTGACTAGAAATAAACGAGCAAAATGTAATTTACCCAAATATTTTTAATTGTCTCCTTTAAAGCTTCAAGTATTCCCCTTAAATCTTTGGACCTCTTTTATTTTCAACAAAATCTTTTTCAAAATCAACGAGGTTAGTCTATCAATCAAAATCCTTGCATTTCACTATGAGGTCAGAGATTCAAATCTCCCAATCTGTTAGTGGGTTATATTCTCAAATCTCGATATACTTATTTGGGTTTTTTTCTCTTACCCAGGGAGTTTCTTTATATTAGTTATATGTTGTATTGATTTTCATTATGATTATAATTCATTAGTTTCATTGTAAAGCCATTCATTAATTAAAAAAAATCCCTGCAAATTGCCATTCTAAATGTTTAATTTTGCTAAAATCTTTTCTAATAAATTCTATATTATTTCTCTTCACCCTCATTTCTTTCTCTTTCACTCTTTTTATTTTTTGCATGTCTTGGTGTAATTTTGTGGGTGTTTGGGAAGTAAGTTTTTTTGTAGGTTTTTTTAGTTGTAGGATATTATTGGAGAAAATAATTTTGTGTTTAGGAAGATAGTTGGGTTTTTTTATGGTTGGAGATGTGATGTTTGTGAGAGAAAAAGTGAAATGATTATGGGGTTTGATGTGATATTTTGTTTGGATTTGTTTTTTTTGGTTTCATAACCAATTTGTGTTTTAGTGAAAAAAAACCAAAAAACCTCCTTCCCAAACAGCGCCTTTGTCATTCTCATTTTTAGCGGAGCCTTGTGATCGTATTTTAAATTATGATGATCATCATGTTTACAAACTAAAATAGAAAATCAAATTAATAATATAAAAAATCAACAAAACAATGAACAAAAATCGATTAACTTGAGCATAACTCAAAACATGTAACTTTGGCATCACACTCATCTTTATTTGTTTTACAACCAATTGAAAATCGAGGTAAAATGCCTTGTGATAGATCTTGTTATGACTTCAAGATCACAAGCAATCTTTCAAGGACATGGAGCAATCCATATATAGGCTAAATAGACAGTCTTGAGTTGTTTATATAGTTAGTTGGCGGGAAGATTATTCCATTCACAGAGATAAATTTAGACTTCATTGATAATACGGAAAAGTACATCGTTGATCCCTTTATATTGAGGGAAATTTACTCTGGTCCTTGTAGTTTCAATCTGATTTGAACCTTACATTTTTAGTTTTGTTGCAATGTTGGCCCCTCCGTTACTTGCCGTTAGAATTTTAAACAAAAAAGACCACGTGCAAAACTAGAGGGACCAAAATAGAATTCAAAAGAAACTATAGGGACAACCGGTGCAATAAATAAATTACACTAATAGTCCTCATAGTATCCTTTTAATTCCACTTTGGTCACTCTAATTTTGCGCATGGTCTTTTTTCCATTTAAAATGTTAACAACACATAACGAAGGGACCACATTGCAAAAAAATTAAAAGTATAGGGTTCAAATTGTTTGAATTGAAACTGCAGAGACTAAAGTGAGTTTTCTTAAATTATAGGGACTAATGATGTTATTTACCCTTGATAATATATCTCTTGTGGAGTGAATAGGCCCATGTAAAATTTCCATGTACAACTGTTGTAGGCCATCTTTTATTGCCTCTTAGTGATCATCTTTGTTTTTCAATATACATGACTATATATTGTATATTCCAAGGCCAGAATTTCTAACTTTCATGTAACTGGTTGCTGCTTATTTCTCAAGTAATTTATATCACATTTGTTAGTTATGATGAGAAGAAGAAAAAGAATAAACAAACTTTTAAGGCTGATTGACATTGTATATTGTGCAAGTATCTGGCTCTACACTTAGGTCACATCTGTTAGCATCATTTGACATACAGCTCGAGTCATTAGCACCAGATGATACTCATAAAATAGCATGTCTCATAGAGAGGTATCACTTGTTGAGTGCCACCAAAAGTTAAAGACACAATACAGGCTAGACGGTCGCAACAAGCTTTCTCCAATGACCATAGAATGAAGGTCCTAATTGAAGTAAATATTAATAGTTTGTTTTGATTTTATAAGCCTATATGTATAGTGTTAGAATACTTAATTTGTTCTTTTGTTCTATTGTTAATATTTACTTAAGTTGAGGGTACGATAGTCATATTGCTATGTTAGGGTTTGTCTATATATATTTGACTGATGTAAAGTTGAAGAACAACGATTATTCAATATATATAAAACTTCTTCTTCTTCTTCTTCTTCTTCCTCCTAGATCTCAACCCTAAATTCCTTCATTTTACATTCTAACTTAGTATCAGAGCGACCTATTCTTCATCAAAAAGGTTTCTACAAACTTTGGAGATCGATTTGAGGTAACCGAGACGTGCTGATGTCATCAACCGTACGATGACGTCAGCATGACGTAAGCACTGTACGGACGGGTCCTTCATTCCTAGACTTGAAATTGTCTCCTAAGATTTATGGTGATTTTTGTGGAATTTTTTGATCATCCCTCATGTGAGTTTTCGATTTTTGAAAGTATTTTTATGTTTTTGGGACTGTTTTTCAAATCTACTCTTGGGACTACTTTTTGCTGTTTTTTCTTGCTGGAATCTCTTCCCTAGGAGCCGAAACTCATAACCCTAGGGGTCCTTGATCTTATTTTGTGGTTTTGCTACTGTTGGGTTGGTGTTTTGCTTGATTATTGCCTATTTTGTGGTCCAGCAGCACTGTTTCTTCAATTCTACCTATTGCAGGTTCCTATATAAGGGCTGAAATCCTTCTAGCAAGGGATATTTGTCCTCTATTTCTTGATTTCTACTGTTGAGTTGGTGTGTTCAAATCTGGTGGCAAACCTGTGTTCTCCTCACTCTTGCCTATTTTTGCTGTGGATTTTTGTTTTTTTGAGCTAACTTTATGTCTGTTTGCAAGTAATTTGGGTCCACAAGTATTGGTACTGGTTGTTGTAGGTATTTGTTTGCAAGTATTTTGCCCCTCGTGTTGAGAATTTTGTGTGATTGATCATTATGGTTGAGATTGAGGCTAAAGCTATAACAATGGGTAAGGATGATGACATGCCTAAATCTATCACTACCAAGAAATTGAATGGTACCAATTATTTGGCTTGGACCCACGCCGTCAAGATTTTCTTACGTGGTAAGAAGTCCCGCTTCATTAGCGAACTCCCTCCTCCTACTGATGATCAAGCTTATGATGATTGGTGTAGTGATGATTGGTGTAGTGAGGATTCCTATGTTATGGGTTGGATTTGGTATAGTCTGGAACCACATATTGCTACTACCGTGGAATTTTGTGATACCTCTAAGGACATTTGGGACTCCCTTGCCGAGTCTTTTTCAAATCAAAGTAATGTCTCTCGGGTCTATAAGTTATATAAACAGATTTTTGCTATGCGTCAATCTGGCCGGTCTCTCCCTGATTATTATAGTAGTCTCAAGACTTTGTGGGATCAGTTACTGCAACATCCACCTTTCACTATTGATGTGAACAAGCAGAAGCAACATTGGGAGGAGTTTATGATGGCTTCTTTACTTTCTGGCTTAGATCCTGAGTTGCGAGGGTTCAAGGATCAGATTCTTGCCAGTGAGACTTTACCTTCAGCTACCAATGCCTATTCTAGGCTGTTACGCTCTTCATTGGGACAAGCACAATCCACTTCTAGGTACTCTACTTTATCATATTCTGTATTGGTTTCTAGTAATGGTGATCATGGGTCTACTCACGGGGGTTTTCATGATTCATCTGGTTCCCGGGGCTCTTATTCTGGTTCACGAGGCTCTCGTGGAGATAAACCTCGTAGTGGTGGCTCACGTGGTGGTTTCCGTGGTGGCGGTAATAGTGGACCTGGTTCTCATACACGTGGTGATCCCAAGTGTACTCATTGTGGTTCCTAAGGTCATACTGAACCTTGGTGTTGGCAGAAATATAGCAAACCTGATCATGTCCATCATGTTATGGATGTCCCATCCTCACAGTCTTCCTTGTTGTCCACTGGCTCGGATGCTTCTCCGATTAATTCTCATGAGACACTCACTACTCAAATTAGTGAGCTTACTGCTCTTGTCCAGTCTCTCCGGCCTAGTCTACCTTCATCCTCTACTGCTACCATGGCTAGTTCAGGTAATATTGCATGTGTGGCTAAGTCCCCTCAGCCTTGGCTTCTAGACTCTGGTGCTAGTTCCCATGTCTCTGGTAATTCCTCTCTTTTTGATACTCTTAGACCTGTTGATCATACCTTTATACTTGCTGATGGATCTTCTCGGCCAGTCTGTGGTTAAGGTCCACTCGTGCCCACTCCATCCCTTTCTTTACCTTCTGGTCTTTATGTTCCTAAATTTTCATTTAATTTGCTTTCTGTTAGCCAATTGACTCAAGCTCTCCATTGTTCGATAACCTTTTCTCCTACTTCATGTATTTTGCAGGACCTCTAGACCAAGAGGATGATTAGATCGGGGCATGAGAAAGATGGCTTATACTTTTTGGACACTGAGACCTCTCCTCATCCTCCATTTGCTGTGTTGAGTGCTAGTGTATCTCCTCTTCAGTGGCATTTTCGCTTGGGTCACCCCTCCTTGGCCAAGCTCAAGTTAGTTGTTCCGAGCTTGAGTCATGTTTCTCAGATTGAGTGTGAAGCCTGTCAATTTGGGAAGCATCACCGTAGTTCTTTTCCTAGTCGTAGTATTAGTCGTGTGTTTGAGTCGTTTGCTCGTCCATACAGATATTTGGGGTCCTTCTAGAACTCCCACTGTTAATGGGTTCTTTTATTTTGTTATTTTTATGGATGATTACTCTCGGATGACTTGGTTGTTTTAATGAAACAAAGATCTGATTTGCCTTCCATCATCTCTAAGTTTTATAATGAAATCTTTACTCAATTTGGCAAACGTATTAAGATATTTCGATCTGAAAATGCTTTAGAATATGTGCAATCTATTGTAACTACCTTTTGTGATACTCATGGTATTATCCATCAAACTAGTTGTTCTCATACATCCCCTCAAAATGGTGTTGCAGAGCGGAAACACCGCCATTTGTTAGATATTGCTCGCACCCTGATGTTTAATATGCATGTCTCTAAACAGTTTTGGGGCGATGCAGTTCTCACTGCTTGTTTGCTTATCAATCGCATGCCCTCTAGTGTTGTATACACATCTCCCTATTCTCTGCTTATCAATCTCCCTATTCTCTGCTATATCCCACAACATCTCCTTTTCCCTTGCCTCCTCGCATTTTTGGTTGTGTGGCCTTTGTCCATGTTCTTCACCCTGGTTTGGATAAGTTATCTCCTCGCGCACGCAAGTGTGTGTTCTTAGGTTATTCTCGCACTCAGAAAGGGTATCGGTGTTATCATCTTGAGTCCTGTCGCTACTTTGTCAGTGCTTATGTTACCTTTTTCGAGTCTACTCCGTTTTTTTTCTTCCTCTGGGCAACAGTTATCTATTGATCTTCTCTCTTCTCGTGAGAGGGAGCCAGCCTCTCTCACTCCTACTCTTCCCTCTTATACTCCTTCCACATCCACTCCTATATCCTCTCCATCTCCTCTTGCTTCTACCCCTCCTTTGCAGGTTTATCAACTGTCTCAAGCTCGTCGCATTGTGTCTTATAGCCCGACCAGTTCATCTCCTTCGTCTGAGGCCCCTGTTCTACCTGTTGCTATGCCATCTGATGACCTTCCTATTGCACTCCGCAAAGATAAACGAACTTGCACTCAACATCCTATTGCTCATTTCATTTCTTATGATCGCCTCTCTCCTATCTTCACTCTTTTGCTTGTAGCATGTCTAGCATTTCCATTCCCCGCACCTATCAGCAGGCTATGTCCATCTCTGGTTGGAAGCATGCCATGAATGAAGAAATGCATGCTCTTTATCAGAATCAGATGTGGGAACTTCCCTGTCTACCGTCTGGCAAATCTATTGTGGCTTGTCGTTGGATCTATACTATTAAGTATCTTCCTGATGGAACTGTTTAGCGACTTAAGGCTCGCCTATCCAGACCTATGGTGTTGATTACTTGGAGACCTTCTCTCTTGTGGCTCGTATTAATTCTGTTCGGATTCTTCTCTCTGTTGCAGTTAATCAGTCTTGGCCTTTATACCAGCTTGATATCAAGAATGCCTTTCTCCATGGCGATCTCCAAGAGGAGGTCTATATGGATCAGCCCCCTAGCCATGTTGTTCCCGGCCAAGAGCATCTTGTTTGTCGATTGTGGAAGGCCTTGTATGGTCTTAAGCAGTCCCCTCGTGCCTGGTTTGATCACTTCAGTACTGTTGTGCTTGCCTATGGATTTCACCGTTCCACCTTTGATCACTCTGTTTTTGTTCGTCACTCGTCTACTGGGAGTATTGTTCTTATTGTCTATGTGAATGACATCATCATTTCAGGGAGTGACTCCACTGGTATTGCTGATTTGAAGCAATATTTGGGACAACAATTTCACACCAAAGACTTGGGCCTTCTTCGGTATTTTCTTGGAATTGAAGTTGCCCGCTCTTCTCAGGGCTTGTTTCTTTCTCAACGAAAGTATGTTCTTGATCTTCTTACTGAGACTGGCCTCTTAGGCACACGCCCCAGTGATATTCCCATGGATTCTAGTGTTAAGCTTGATGGTGACACTGGTGACTTATTTCGTTATCATCGGTTGGTTGGGAAGTTAATCTATCTCACTGTCACTCGTCCAGATATTACCTATGCCGTGGGTGTGGTCAGTCAATTTATGCATGCTCCCCATCAACCCCATTTTGTGGCTGTGTGTCGTATCTTGCAATACTTAAAGCGTGCTCCCGGTCGAGGTTTCCTCTATCGCCCCTCTTCCTCTTTGTTTGTCACTGGCTTCAGTGATGTTGATTAGGCTGGTAATAAGACTGACCGTCGTTCCACCTCGGGCTATTACACGTTTGTTGGTGGTAATCTTGTTACTTGGCGTAGCAAGAAACAAACTGTTGTTGCTCGTTCTAGTGCCGAGGCTGAGTATCGTGCCATGACTCATACTGCTTCTGAGATGCTCTGGGTTCAATCTCTTTTCCAAGATTTTGGCTTTTCTGTTCCCACTCCTATGACCATGTCTTATGACAATCAGGCTGCTATCTTCATTGCCAATAATCATGTGTTTCATGAACGCACCAAACATATCGAAGTTGATTGCCATTTTATTCGTGATCTATTTCTCCGCAAACAACTTGTGACTCCTTATGTTCGTTCTAAGGATCAATTGGGTAATATTCTCACCAAGCCTTTGGCTCGGCCTTCATTTCATCGCTTATCCGTCAAGCTGGGCATGTTCGATCTCTATGCTCCAGCTTGAGGTGGAGTGTTAGAATGTTCTTTTGTTCTATTGTTAATATTTACTTATGTTGAGGGTACGATGGTCATATTGCTATGTTAGGGTTTGTCTATATATATTTGGCTGATGTAAAGTTGAGGAACAATGATTATTCAATATATATAAAACTTCTTCTTCTTCTTCCTCCTAATTCCCAACCCTAAATTCCTTCATTTTACATTCTAACTTATAGGTTGATGTGTATTGGACTATTATGTTTTTTATATTGGCTTACTATTGAATTTGAGAATTCAGTATACTATGCCTCTCTTCTCTACAAATTCTTCTCTCCACCCGTTCTTATTTTCTTCCTCTTCTTCTACTCTTCCCTATTATATTCTTTGCTTGACTGATTTCTTTCCCCCATTGGTGCTACGTAATAAAATTTTTGTGGACAGCAATACTTCAAGAGATGTTCTATATTGTTCATGGATATACACTATATATATATGCATCTAACAGCAATGTAATCCAAGTTAAGATGAGCCTGCTACCAAAAACAAATGGACAGTATACACAATAAAACACACTACAGTGGTAAATCTCATGCCAGAAAAACACAAAATTGGATCAGTTTTCAGAGCACATTCAAAAATACCTAGTAGCAGAGAAGATATCATCAAACTTCTTTTTCAATGTAGAAGGATCTTGCAAAGGCCAGTTGGCCTCGTCTTGATGCACAAATATAACATTTTCAAGGATAGCCTTTGAGACACCCATAAGAGCAGGGATTTCACGATCCATGTCAGCACATCTATAGCTTAGGCAAACTTTCTGCAGTTCAAAAACAATAACAAAAATTAATATGAAGCAGATATTTTCCCAAATTTCACAATCAGCAGACACAAATATTAGTGTAGAAAAAATACAACACGAACAACTACTTTGGCTAATAGAAACGAAATGAAGCACAGGTACAAATACGAGTATTAGTATTGGTATGATATGAGTACGTCGATACAGTAAAATCCAAAAAATGTAGGATACGGGTATGGCTTGGTACATTTGTAAAAAAAATATTTATTTTTAATTTGGAGTAATATAAAAATTGATTAAATGGTTTAATTTGTTAAGATCCAACCTACAATTAACATTAAATGCCAAAAGTAAATGTATAAACCAAAATTAAACGTCATTATATTTAATAACTTACAAACCATAACTTAATTTTAAAATCATACTAAGCATAAAACTAAAAATAAAAATAAAAAAGTCTAGTGAAAGGAATTTTATCTCTGTAATAGAAAAAAAATATATTGTTTCGACTAAGGTACAATACGGCTTCGTTATATACTAGGTACGTCTAAAGAAGAAAAATTTGGGCACGCGATGCAAAAGTACCATATGCCGGTAAGTACCCGGTACGGGTGCGGCATATTTGTCAAAGTACCCATGCTTCATAACATAATGGTCATGGTATTCAAAATAGCAAAATAGGAGAGAGTAGCAAACCGCACCCCAAAGAAATTTAAAATAAAATAATAATAATAGAGAAACATATATCACAACTTCGATCAAAAACTTTAATGAAAAATGAACACTCTCCATTCCAAGGCAAAGTCACAAAGGGCACAACAATCATTCTAAATTTCCCTCCACATATGACTCTTGAGTGACACACATGCACGAGACACGCATAATTTTATCATTCCATACCTGGTCAGGAACTAGTTAACCCACATTGCTTTGCACTTGTATGAAGGATAAATCTATTTCAGACAAGTATAAATAGTAAACTCTCAGTCATCAAATATTTCCTTTTCTACCAAACACAGCCACTCAACATATCCCATGTATACATATGTATATATATTATATACCATGCATTTTCAGCAATGTATTTAAATACATAAAAAATGAACTGTTAATGAGTTCAAAATAGGTACAGTTTTATACACAATGACATCAAACCAAGAGTTGGATCCAACTGTTGGATTTAGCGTGCGCATTGCATGTGTTTGCATCTGTTCCCCCCCCCCCCCCCCCCCCCCCTCTCTTTTGTTCTTCACTTTTTTTCTCAGGGGTTGTAGATGGTTGGAATGGAAAAGCAAAAATCATAAGGAACAGAACAGTGCATGTAAACTACTAGAGAAAAACCAGCAGTACAGGAAAGAACTTCAATAAAGAAAGGCCTATGAAGGAGGTCATTGGCAAGTCGACAGACCATGGGCCCGTTGGAAATTACAATAGCACTGAGACGGAGCATGACCAACAAGGTGGACAGGGAGAAAGCTGAAACAACCTTAGAGTGGAGACAAAGAGTGGCAATAAGTGAGAACAAGAGTGGAAGCATCCTTTTGTATAGGGTTGGGATATGGGGTGCACTTACCCTTGCATGGTGCTGCATGCTTGGAGAGAGGTGGCTCATCCACCTTTGCCCAACTATACCAATGCTTAAACCTCAGGGGTTGTATCAAAGATTTGTGGGTGGTAGGTATGATACACCTCACAAGGTATCAGATGACTTGGTCAAATTATGGCTTTCTTCTAAAGGCATCTCTCACTTCTCTAAGACTATCTAAAGTAGAGCCATTCTGAGGGGGTGAGCCAAGCAACTCTGACAATCCCTCAACTTTAATCACCCCATCCACAAGTACTTATCATACCACGTGGGGTTATTTGGTTCACTTGGGCATCCTATGACAAAGTTACCATGCCCAATGGGGTTCCTAGGCCCTGTTCCTAGTCTAGGCTGGCATGGCAGCCACAAGATACCTTTTTCAATCATAGCTTACCATGGTCAGACAAAGTGA
The DNA here is from genome assembly GCA_036172215.1 of Camellia granthamiana. NCBI lineage: Eukaryota > Viridiplantae > Streptophyta > Magnoliopsida > Ericales > Theaceae > Camellia > Camellia granthamiana. The sequence continues at coordinate 107,733,728 of CM069907.1, forward strand.
CAAGGCAAGCGGAGCTAGTCGAGTGGAGTCGGGCTCCATGAAGAGCAGCATGAACGGAGCTCAATGAGCAAAGGCAGGCAACACTGGCAACGCCACGTTCAAGCAAGGGGGTTCACTTGAACCCTCCAAGATTTGAAATCTTTTATTAGTTATGACAAGTTTTATTATTGAAAGTCAGTTATACGTATTTCATGAACCCTCTCATTTTATTGATTGAACCATCTGTGTACTTTACTACCCACTTTCTTATCGCCTCTCTCTAATTCTTTATTATTTTCCTCAAGTCTTTACACTACCAAGAAAAATATTACATATAACCTTATTTTTTATCTTATTTTTATACCCCTAGAATACAAGTGAGTGAATTTCATATTTATTTATTTATGTGAGTCACATTGTTTTGTCAATGGGTTCGAAAATGAGATAAGAAAAGTGATTATGTATGTCATTGCTCTTTAAAAAATAGTTTATTTTTAACTTTAAATCTCAACACTTAGTTCCTCTATTTTTTTGATGTGGCATATTGTCATTCAAAGTACTATAGAATGTGCTACAGAGAGTCCATTATAGAGGATCCAAATTCATAAAAGTACTTGTGTTCCTGTCTTTTTGGTTAAAACAATATTAGTTTTTTAATTTATAATTTGAGAAGTTTTTTTATTTTAGAAATAAAAAAACAGAAACTAATATGAAAATCTTGCTTGATAGACTATTTTTGGGGAAAAAATGAAATAATACTCCTTTTAAGAATTATTTTTTAATTTTCAAACATTGTTTTACATTAAAAAAAAATTAAAGATATTAAATGTTGAGTGTTTTTAAACTTTTCATTGTTTTTGTCTTTAAACATGAAAAAATAAAATATCAAAAATATGACAATATCAAAAAAAAAAAAAAATTTGAATGACCCCACTCCCAAAATTTTCTAGAGTCGCCACTGGCAGGCAACCAAAGCTGGCCGAGTTGGATAATAAGCTAAAATTCACTTACGCCTTGTATTGTGAAGAATTGGTTTGAGACAAACCCTAACGATGACATGGCTTGCAACATGAGAAGACCAAATACATGTATCAACAGCTTGATATAAGAAAACACTATTGACAATGGGGGCTTATAGAAGTGAGAAGTTGTGGACATGTTCAAGACAAGTGTCATGAAAATCCTACTTCTTTTGTTGGGCTCCCAAGGATCAAGCTTTTTGAATATATCAAATAATAGAACCTTGGATTGGACAAAAACCAAAGTACAGAAAAACAAATAAAGAAAAACCAAACTCAAGGTCTAGATGGGGAGTATGATGCAGAGGCATAATCTTCATTGATGTGGCATCTATCAAGGCAGTGTATGTGACAGCCATATGGGTGACGTGTCACTTTACCAATATTCAGTGTCTTATTAGTTTCTAGTCATAGTATTTATTAGTCAATGATGTTAAATAAAGCCTATTATTATAGCTTAGAAGTTGTGATTTGACTGCCTAGCAAGTTAAAAAGTTGTCTATGTAACCGAAAGTTTTGTTGAAAGTTATACAAAAATTAACAGGAGCCTTGGATGAAGTAATCTTTATAATGTATGTATATATATATAATATAAACATATCTGAAGGAAAGGGGAAAAAAAGTGATTTTGATTCTAAATTTTTGTGCAAGTGTCTTGCTTGGAGTGAGTGATTCCTCCTACAATCAAGCACATGGCTTGGTCAAGTGACTTGTATCAACAATTAGTAGCATTGAGTGGCATTCTCAGCCTACCTCTGATGAGTTTTAGAGAATAATTCCAATAACAGAGCTTGATAAAGCTCCATCTTAATGAGTGCTTTAAGCATAGGAAGTTCGTGTTTGAGGAATCGGCCCTGCGGCTACTTCTAATCCTTCAACCACTACGTTGGCACACGAGGAGCCAGCAATCAGCCATCATTCCTTTACTATTCAGATTCGAGATTGCCTTCAAAGTGTGATATTGTGGGCTGTAATTTATAAGATTTCAGTCCTACCTTCGGCTTAAGTTCAGTTCTACTGTCTTATTTAATAAATAAATTTTTTCATCAAGAAATGAAAGGAGAGAAAAAGGTAACACAATTACATTTCTGGTGATTCTCTTTGGCCAATAGAAAGTAACACAATAACACATGAAAAACAGGCTTCCAATCTCTACAAATCAAAACCAAAGGCACCCCCTTAAAGTGGGACGATACCAAAACCCAAAAAGAAGACAAATAACTAATCATGTCCCATAGTCATCAATATCTTCAAACTTGTCATAAAAAATTATCGCATCTCTTTCCATCCAAATAACCCCAACCGTAGCACATACCATACTATTCCACAGAATTTTTTATTTTTTATTTTTTTTTCATAACCAAGTGTCCAGGCTAACTTGCTCACACCTCGACTAATCTCGAGGCCCTAGAGTTAATGACTAGACAAACCTCTAGTGGCCCCTTGGGTGACTCAAACTCGAGACCTTGGATCTTATCCTCAAGTCTTTACCACTCGACTAACCCCTTATTGACAATACAAAATTATCGCATCTCTTTCCATCCAAATAACCCCAACCATAGCACATACCATACTATTCCACAAAAATTTTTATTTTTTTTTCATAACCAGGTGTCCAGGCTATTGGAGGGAATATAGTGAACATTATTAGTGCATACGCCCCTCAAGTAGGATTAGATGACCAGACTAAGAGGGATTTTTGGGAGCAAATGGATGAGATCTTACAAGAGATACCCGTAGGAGAGAACCTGGTTATAGGTGGAGATTTTAATGGCCATGTAGGCATAGATAAACTAGGCTATGAAAGGGTGCATGGTAGATACGGTTTTGGTGACAGAAATGAGGCTGGAGAGAGTATCTTAGATTTTACGTTGGTTTCTAACCTGGTGGTGGCCAATACTATGTATAAGAAGAGGGAGGAGCATTTGGTAACCTTTAAGAGTGGCGCAGTTAAGAGCCAAATAGATTACTTAGTGAGAAAAGTGGACCGCCTAAAATGCAATGATTGTAAGGTGATTCCTGGAGAGAGTCTGGCCTCTCAACATAGGATTTTGGTACTAGATTTATGTTTTAGAGAGCAATACCAAGCTAGGAAGGATGGTGGGTATCGTAGGACGAGATGGTGGAACCTAAAAGGGAATAAACTAGAAATATTTAAGAATAAAATAGATAAGGAAGGTACTTGGGCCTTGGAAGATGATGTTAACACTATGTGGAACTCGATAGCCAATTGTATGACGAGAATCTCAAGGGAAGTGCTTGGAGAATCGAAAGGAACGGGACCCAGCTCTAGGGAAATTTGGTGGTGGAGGGAAGAGATTCAAGCGGTAATTAAGGTAAAAAAATAGTGCTTTAAAAAGTGACAGAAGGATAGAACTGAGGAAAACTTTAAGAGCTATAGACTGGCTAATTAAGGAGGTCAAAAAAGTGGTGAGAGACTAAGGTGAAAACTTATGATGACCTATACACTAGACTAGATAGTAAGGAGGGAGAGAAGAGGGTATACAAACTTGCTAAGATACGGGAGAGGAAAACAAAAGATTGTAATCAAGTTAAGTGCATCAAGAGTGAGGATTTTAAGGTATTGGTGAAGTATGAAGAGATTAAAGAAAGATGGAAGAACTATTTTGTGAAACTATTAAATGAGGAACATGGACATACGACAATAGGGGAAGAAATAGCCAGTAATACGATAAATCAAGACTATAGGTTCTATCGCAGGATTAGGAACTTTGAAGTGGAAATTGCACTTAAAAAGATGAAATCAAATAAGACTTTAGGACCCGATAATATCCCTATTGAAGCTCGGAAGTGTTTGGGTAAAAAGGAGGTTGCTTGGTTGACTAAGTTGTTTAACAAAATTTTGTTGACTAGGAACATGCCAGATGAGTGGAGGAAGAGTATTTTACTGCCAATCTATAAGAATAAAGAAGATGTCCAAAATTGCAACAACTATAGAGGAATCAAGCTAATGTGTCATATAATGAAAGTGTAGGAGAGGGTGATGGAACGTCGTTTACGAGATATAACAGAGGTGTCAGAGAATCAATTTGGGTTTATGCCTGGCAGGTTAACCATGGAAGCAATTTATCTTTTGAGGAGAGTAATAGAAAAGTATAGAGAAGAGAAAAGAAAAGAGATATTCATATGGTATTTATTGACCTTAAGAAAGCATATGATAGAGTGCCCTATGATATAATACGGTGGGTGTTAGAGAAGAAAGGGGTGACAAAAGGTTACATTGATGTGATTAGAGACACGTATGAAGGGGTGGTGACCACTATTAGATCGCCTTCTGGAAAGACAAATGAATTTCCTATCACTGTAGGGTTACACCAAGGATCTATCTTAAGTCCTTTTCTTTTTGCTTTAGTTATGAATGAGTTGACAATAAATATTCAGAATGACGTGCCATGGTGTATGCTTTTTGCAGACGATATTGTGCTAGTGGATGAAACAAGAGAAAGAGTTAATACAAAGTTGGAGATTTGGAAAAAAAGCTCTTGAATCTAAAGGATTCCGGATAAGCAAAACTAAGACAGGGTACATAGAGTGTAAATTTAGTAACAGTAACAATGAAAGCAGAAAAGAAGTGAAGATTGAGAACCAAGAACTGCCTAAGAGTGAACATTTTCGTTATTTAGGATCAATTATCACAACAGCGGGGGAGATTAATGCGGATGTGGTCCATAGAATTAAGGCAGGATGGTGTAAATGGAGAAGTGCGTCTGGGGTACCGTGCGATAAACGAATACCCACTAGAATAAAAGGTAAGTTCTATAGAACGGCTATTAAACCAGCGATATTGTATGGGACGTAGTGTTGGGCAACCAAGAAACAACATGTAGATAAGATGAGTGTGGCTGAGATAAGGATGCTTAGGTGGATGTGTGGCAAGACAAGACAAGACAGAATTAGGAATGAGTGTATTCAAGAATGGGTAGGAGTAGCACCGATAGAAGATAAGTTGAGAGAGAATCGATTGAGATAGTTTGGTCACATTCAACGGAGACCAATAGAGGTTGTAGTGAAGAGATGCGATACTATAACGGTAGATGGGAGTGTTACGGGACAGGGTAGGCCTAGATTAACGTTGGCTAGCGTTGTAAATAGAGATATGGATCTACTTAATTTGACTAACGAAATGGCCTTTGATAGGGCCGCGTGGAGAAGAAGGATTCATATAACCGACCCCATTTGATGAGACTTAAGCCTTGGTTTGATTTGATTTGGTAACTAGGTGTCCAGGCTAACTTGCTCAAACCTCGACTTATCTTGAGGCCCTAGAGTTAATGACTAGGCAAACCTCTAGTGGCCTCTTAGTGACTCAAACTCGAGACCTTGAATCTTATCCTCAAGTCTTTACCACTCGACCAACCCCTTATTGACAATAAATCTCTAGAAATTGAGCTTAGAAGAACCAAAATCTCTTAGTAGTTCAACTACTTACCTAAATTTACTCCCAGTTCCTCACCGGTGTTTCTACACTACACTAAAATGAGTTTTAAATACATTCACCAAAACCATTTATCACTCACTTCAAAGGGCTTTCAATAGGATCCATCCTCAACCTCTGCCACATACAATAACACAAATGACAAACCTCAACCACCAATCCACAAACCTATCACTTCACTAGATATACAAATCTATAAATTGAACTTCAAAGGTTATGCCCAACAACGTATCGAAGTTGGACAAGTGAGGTGTGTGATACCCCCTCCGTCCCATCTTGCTGGTCCATTATTTCATTTTTTGTTGTCCCAAATTGCATGTCCACTTTGAAAAGTCAAAGTTTTAAATTTAGAAGTTTCCAAAATTACCCCTTGTTTTGGAATTAACCCTTTAAAATTTGAATTCAAAGTGTAATGATTATGTTTCCTTAAGAAGTTTGAAATTTTCAAAAGAGACTATCAATATGGGACAGAGGGAGTAGTCAACAATGTACAAACTACACTTTTTAAGGATGAGAAAAGTACCTTCCGTGAGTAAAGAGCTTCAAGACTCCAATGGAGCAAACTCTTGGAACTTGGAAGACTTGTGTTGAAGGATGAAAGCTACACTCATTCACAAAGGGTAAGTACACTCTTAAAAATGTGATCGAAAGGTTGTAAGGTTGTAGAGGTGTTGACATTCAACTAGCTTTTTCTCATCAAGAAACCTCAAAATGGGGTGTGGATATAAATAATCAAGCCCTCCAACGGGTATACACGACCAAGCTTTCCAAGTTGGTTTTAACTATGGGTACAACGAACCCACTTTTTGGATTCCAGTTTGATCCACCAACCTAAGAAGTTTGGTTGCAGAACCTACAGGGACAGCCAACCTATTTTGGTCAACCAACCTATGTGATTTGGTTGGCCAATTGACCTAACACGGTCTTGATCGACGAAGCTACTTGGGTTGTTAAACTGTTTACATGGTTTTCTTGGTCCCTGCTTTGTCAAAGCCATCTTAATGTCAGTGAAGATTCCCCTTGACTTCTTCCATGAATCTTTAAAGCTCATGAGGTTTCTAGGTCTGCTAATGTGCTTCCCCACATCAATGGTTTGGGTTTCTACCCAAGGATACATATAAGTCCTGAAATTGTCAACCCATGATAGATCAAGCAGTAACACAAGCCACATGTTCCTAATGACTCCACAACTAAGAAAATCAAAGACAAAATGTAAGAGACATCTGCATACAACTCAATTGCTCTTACAAAATTGTGGCACCTTTTAAAGGTTCCAAATTGTCTTTAAAGCACTCTTCAATTAAGCTTATGGTGCTACTGTTATAGGAAGCCAAAATTCAAAGGGTTGTGCCTCCTTGGCACGTTATCTAATACAATTTTCTTTGTTGTTGTTCAATATGAATGTGTGTGTGTGTGTGTGTGTGTGTGTTTCGATAGATGGGACACAAGTTCTTTACTTTCTGTCACTAGAAAAAAATTACTAGTATCAAATCAAATAAGCAAAGCTTCAACATACAAATAGAATTTAACCAACACATTAAGATATCACTATCAAATGATTATTCTAGTATAGGAAGGTATGTTAGAACCGTTTATAAACAATTTGCACAATCTTTTTCTTATTACATATAAAACTCGTATACACTATTTCAAGCATGCAAGTGCTATAACTTCTTTTTCAACCTTTGACATTATCGCGAGACATTTCTAGGGCACAAATCCTTTCTTGTTTTCTATTCCCTTTTTCTTTTTTTTTAAAGATTATCATAGCATGACTCTAGTTAGCAGAATATGCATGCCCAAAATTATTATCGAACTTCTCACTGAAATGCACTTATTCATTACAGCACCTCCGTTGATGTCAATTCCCTAAATTGACTGAAATAGGAAAAAGATTATGGTTGTTTTAAATGTATAATATGCCAAAAAGAAATCTGCTATTCACAAAGAAATGTAGGATGCCTCTTTGATCTGTCCAGCCTGGACAACCAAACTGAACCCAACTAGTTAATTTCTGTACCAGTCCCTTAAATGGCAGGTATCTCTAACAATCACCAAGTCAAAATGAACTAGAAGTACCACAACCACGTCCTAGAAATATAAAAAAAGATTGATCATTCTAGGACACAGTTAAAACTCCAACTTCAATGGCTGGATATAATACGGCAATGAGAACAATACTCAACTAGGTAGACAATCTTACTACAACATTGAAACATATACTACAACACAATAGAAACAAAACAGGTGGTACCTCTCCTGTATGAGGATTAAGTGTCTGAAGCACACTCTCAATTGCCTTGTACTCCATCTTGGATGCCTTCTGAGTCAGCTGAAATGACCTTATACAGACCACATCCTTTCCCGCTGCTGTCTTGAACCGGAGCTTTATCTGCCCCTTTGTTTCTGTCTCACCTGCAACCTACTCCGACAATCACCCCATTACGAACGTTAAGCATAGGCTTATCAATATACATATAGGCATATAAAAATATAAATGTTACCCTACAATCCAAACTACTCATCTGTTTATGAAAATTATAGATACTATTTATGGTCCCCTACAAGCCACACCCACACATAAACATGTCTATTTCTATATTTTTTTTAAAAATGCATATATATTTGTATGTGTGTGTATTAGTGTCCAAACTAGGCCTTGTGTCCCAATTAAGTGAAGCCTGCTACATAAATCTTTTTTCGCCATTCAACTCGAGCAAGGTCTACATGCTTAGTTAAATTAAATAAATGAATATCTTTTTTTAACTACTAGTCTACTACATCCCATGTTAATTACGTCTTTCCCCTCCCCTAGCATCTCCATTTATTGTGACCCTATCACTCTTCCTTATTGTTGCATCTATATGGCTTTGTTGTACATAACCAAATCATTTTATTATGACGTCTTTCAATTTCTTTTCAATAGGTACTACTCCTACACATAGTCATCTTTAGTTCTTATTTTTTCTAATCTTATCATACATCCATCTATATGAATTCTTTTCTCAGCTGCACTCATTTCATGCACTTGCTCTTTCTTAGTTGTCCAACAATCTTTCCCGTAAAACATCGATGAACTTATAACACTTTCCATAAAATTTCCCTTTTCAATTTTGTTGTTACAAGTTTCAAAAAAAAAAAAAAAAAAAAAAAAAAAAAAAATAGTTTACCCCACATGAACCACAAGCATCAAGTTCTCACCCCATTATTAAAAATAATACATATACATACAGATATATATATATATAGAGAGAGAGAGAGAGAGAGAGAGAGAGAGACCTTGGGGTCATGGACGAAGCTGTGACCAGAGCGGGCATTTGGGGGCAGCTCACCAGTGCAAGAGAGCTTCAAGCACTCAATAATAGTCTGAAATTCAACCAATCAATCAATCAATCAATATGTATACAGATATATAGATATATGAAGAGAGAGAGAGAGAGAGAGAGAGAGAAGGGGGGAGGAGAGAGAGAAATACAGTTTTGCCGGCGCCGTTGGGACCGACGATGAGGGTTAAGGGCTTGAAGAAGGTGATGACGTTCTTGTTCTCAGGATCGAAGCTCCGGATGCCCTTTATCAGCATTTTATCCACCGTGCTCATCTTTGCTGATAATAATAGAGATTCTACCTCTTGTTCTTCAAATTATCTATGCATATACATCCATTCATACATATACAGAGAGATGATTCAAGGTTTTACATTCAGATGAAGAAGAGGGAAGAGGGTTTATGAGTTCAACTGGAGAGAAAGGTTTTTCGCTAGTGACGAGTCAGTGTGGACATGGAAATTCCATTCCCGCTTACCTAATTACCTCTATTTAAACACGCTGAAATTTTATTGGGGTAAATTTCATTTTACACTGTATTTTTACCCTAGGTGGTACTTTATTCCTTACATATAAAATTATAATGGTCAATTTCTATATTTTTGGCCAAATTTTACTTTAATTTTTATATATAAAATTATGACAGTTAATAACAGAATTTAGTCATATAATAAAAATATGAATACGATATGAGGATAAGAAACGAAAATTATCTACATTTTCATCAATACACAATTTATCTCAAAATATAACTGTATTAGATTAAAACAAAACACAGATTATAAACAATTAAAAAGATGAACTAAGGTTTTGCATAAATTAAAATCATGAAACTTTATTTTTCACGATAACACAGTTTTCTGTCTATTTATCTTTCTTTCTCTTTGATTTCTTTGCCGTATTTTTTTATTTCAAAAATTCTACTCTCTTACATTGTCATTCTTATTTTTACCAAATGAACATATATATTATATTATATAACTCTCATGTGTTTATCACATATAACAAAGTGTATTGGTGGAAAATATGAATGATTTTCCTCTCTTACCCTCATTTTATAGTGATATGTTTTGTTAAAGATTTTAAAAAAAAGTAACAGAAGAGGGACATTGACACTTATGTAGGGATCAAAGTAGGATTTGAGTAAAAGTTTAGGAGTTGACTGTCACAATTTCATGTGTAGAGACTAAAATAGGATTTGACTAGAAGTGCAACAGATTGACTGTCATGATTTCATGTGTAGGGGCCAAGATAAGATTTAATACAAAGTACAAGAGTGTAAAATGTAATTTATCTTTTTATTGGATTAATTACACTTATCTTCTTGTAGTTTGACTTTAAAAAAAATTACCTCTCAGTGATTTAGAAATACACGCATGACCCCCTTAGAATTCGGGGTGAATTGCAAAAGTAACCAAATCTGTTAAATTTAACAGGATGTGTGTAGCAAGCACTAAATAAGCGTGTGTGATCAGAGGGTCAAACATAGTAGTGCCAAAATAAACTGAAAATGACATTTTTGCCCTTTTTAATTTTCATTTTTTTTTTTATATTTTAGAATTTTCTATTTTCTTCTTCCCTTATACTACTAATTACAACTATTGCCTTTTTCTTTTCACCCCTGCACATTATCTATTACACTTATTTATTTTGATGATTTATTTAATTATGTTTTAATTTATTTGGAAGAGAAAAATAGAATCAAAAATTTTTTTGATGATTTATTTGAAAAAGAAAAATATAATCCAAAATTTATTTTGATAATTTATTTAATTATATTTTAATCAAAATATAATTTGATGATTTATTTGAAAGAGAAAAATAGAATCAAAATTTATTTTGTTCCATTATTTCTCACCTAAACATTTATCCTAAATGTTGTTAGAATGTATTTAATATTTCATTAAATCAGGAGTTCAAATAGCCCAAAACAAAGGTTCAAACAATCTAGCACAGCAGTAGACCAAAAAATTCAAAAGGTTCAAGTGGAAGATATTCAAATTAGTAATGATGGAAGTACAACAGCTATAAACGACTATAAAGGTTCAAAAGGCCAAAAGGTTCAAGTGGAAGATATTCAAATTTGTAATGATGGAGTGGAAGATATTCAAATTGGTAATGATGGAAGTCCAACGGCTATAAATTCAAATGACTACAACGGCTATAAATTCAAATGAATACAACGGCTATAAACGGCTATAATTTTCATTATATATACCAAAGCCTTTAATGTAAACAAGTTACAAAAAAAACTTGAAAATATTCTTTGATCTATAATCATTCACATCTATTCTCAGAAATTATACACTAAGCCTTATAACTTTAAGCCCATCTTTCCTTTCCTGTGTGAGATTTACAGAAAAATCAAAACTTCATTTTATATATCTATCTTTGAGAGATATTTATTATAAGTTTTCTTTGAAAGCAAAAATACCATTTCATCTTGTAAAAGTGTTGCAAACACTGTGTTCTTGAAATCTTGAGAGTGATTGTAAATCACCTAAGATTTGCAAGAGTTTGGGCTTGTGAAGTCTGTGTAAAATCCGTGGAGGATTGCTCAATTTGTAAAGAGGTTGCTAGCACCCCTGTGAAGCTAGAAGATAGTGAAAAATCTCAAGTGAAGCTTAAAGAGTAAATGTAGGCTTGATTGAAGCTGAACCACTATAAATCTGTTTGTCTCATCTTCCCTAATCTCTTTACTTTCCTACTACTGCTATAACTATCTAATATTCATATGTTAATCATTTGATTTACCATGTATGTTAGTTATACTTGATTGATATTTTGCTTGATCATTTACTACTAAGTTTATCATTGTGCTTGTTAATAATTTGTTGTACTAGTAGTTAATTTTATTGGGGTATTATTAATTTTAATTTGTAGAAACCTAATTCACCTCCCCCCCTTAGGTTGCTTTTTGGATAACATTATCCCTTCATTTTTTCTTTTCCCTCACTTCTTTCAACAACCTATGGCAACCATGGATAGTTGGAAATGGATCTGGCTGGTTTCGGATGAACGAAGTTCCGATTGAATTAGCAATCGGATGTATTTGTAGTAGGTTGCGAATAGAATAATAGCTTTTGCTATCATTTCTCAAAAAATATTGACACTTATTTTCTCTTTCTACAATCTCTCTCTACTGTGTTGCGGGTTTACAAAATTAAGTTTTATAGCAAATAAGTATGTATATGTACTATATTATGAATGTAGTGGGTCTTTATGGTTGGTTTAGATGGGGCAACGTAGACTATTTTCCATGAAAACAAACACGGAGGATAGAAAGTTGGTTGTAATGTAGTTGGAGAGGTGCGTGGTTTGCCATGGGATGAGAAAGAAATAAGAGAAGAAGAATGTAGTTGGAGAAGTACGTGGTTTGCCATGGGATGAGAAAGAAATAAGAGAAGAAGAAGAAAAGAATACAGAAAATTTGAAGAAAAATGAGAGAAAAGGTTCTTGTTTGTAATGGCATTCAGAAGGAAATTAGAGAAAAAAATAACAGTTATTTAGAATTTTTGCAAAAACTATTAACAGAGTCAGACTTTGCACTTCACTCCATTTTACAAGGGTTATGCGTATATTTCTAAATTATAGGACGGTAATGTGTTTTAGAGTCAAACCACAAGAGAGTAAAGTGTAATTAAACCAATTTTGTTTTAATGACAATTGTGTCCTAAAGCAAAATTACTACAATGGACGTCAAAACACACCCATGATATTATATCAGAATTTTCTCTGTACACATCTTTTTAAAACAAAAAAAAAAAATCTCAATGCACATCTTTTGAGTAAAAAAAAACTAAACCCTAGTTTCTCCATTGTTTATCACTTATTCCATTGTTTCTCACTTAGTCTATTATCCATTGCTTGCTACACATTCCATAGTCCTCCTATTGCTTGTAAAGTAATACTCTCATAACAACTATTATATTGCTTTACTATCTAAGTTTAAACTCCATTACTTATATCATTTTCTCATTAGAATCCACAATTATTCTTGATTTTGTGATGAAAGAGTTATAAACCAATGGAAGTTCAAATTCAAATAAAAATATTTATGGTAACAGCAAAAGTAGTGATGAAAATGTTAGGTAGTGTTTGGTAGAGTTTTAGAATTATGATTTGAGAATAGAGTTGTATTTTGAGTTTGTGAATTTTGGAATTATGATTTGAAAAGAAAAAATTTGTTTCGTCATGAGTTTTGAAAAGAGTTTTGAATTTTTGATGTGACATATGAAATGAGAAAAGTTGTTTTGTTATGAGTTTTGAAAAAAGCTTTTAAAACTTAATTAAAAAACTTATAACTCATAATCAAATACACTCAAAACCCTATTAAAAATTCTATTCAAAACTCATAACCAAACTCTTTTTAAAATTCAATTTAAAAAAATAATTATTGAAAAAAATAATTTTTTTGTTTAAAAATTTTAAAAAATATTTTTTATTTAAAATATTAAAAAATATATTATTATTTGTTAAAAAAAATTCAGCTAGTGCTTTAAAATTACTTTTGATTGTATATTTGGTTGGAACTTTTTTTTAATTGTTTTGTTTAAAAATGTTTTTTTATTTTTTAAAAATTATTGTGACAAATTAATTGTTATTTAATTTTTTTTTCAGATAACAGGTGCCAATTCCAAAAAAAAAAACTGTTCCGGTCGGATGTCCGAGGAGACGATCAGGTAAACCCAATTTTTTTTGCAAACTGACTGAGAAGAGCTCTACCAAACGTGTTGTGAAAGGTGTTTTGAATGTGAGGTTAGAATCAATTTTTGAAAACTCCATCCAAACAAAGGCTTTGCATATGAGGGTGAAACTAGGATTCCAGAGCTACACCAAACACAAACTTAGTTTTTTTGTGCACAAGTTTTTTTTTTTTTTTTTTTTCGTTCGCGATTTTAATTCAACAAACTAATGTCGAAATATTTTACTTATTTTCAAATATCAACTGTCGAAAATACTAATTAGATTCAACAATAAAATTTTGATAATATTACATTTATTCGGTTGTTAACAACCGAAATTATATGTTTCATTTGGTTTTGAAGTGCCAAAATTATATGTTAAATTCGGCTCTGAAGTATTGATATTAAATTTTTTTTCCTCTTCAAATTGCATGTGTTCAAGAAAACTGAGGTTCGATATGATATGATGGTGGATTGTACTAGTCATTTTATAGCTAAACAGGCAACATTTAACAATAATTTTGTAATTTAATAATTTTTTATTTGTTAGTTTGTTTTTATGATAGTTGTTTAACATTATATACAGGCTTTCGACAATAATGATGAATTGCTTACTTGGGTATGTGATATTGAAAGGATCAATATCTTTGTTATTATTATAAAGACGTTAGACTATGGTGGCGGTCGTAAGAGACCAAGGATTTACCTTACTTGTGAGAGGAATGGCAAGTATAGATCACGTAACAAGTCGAAAGATGGCTCGAAAGACTTGTTGAGACAAACTGGTACAAAGAAGTGTGAATGCCCATTTCATTTAAGGGCATACAAGTAAAAAACAAATGATGAATGGACATTGCATGCAGCTTGTAAACTGCACAATCATCAAGCCACGGAGCATCTCCAAGGACACTCATATGTAGAGAGATTGTCAGCTAATGAGAAGTCATTATTAGTGGATATGTTAAAAACCCTGGTAAGACTAAAAGAGATATTAATTACACTCAAATAGAGGGGATGCCCTTAATATGAGCACAATGAAAATAGTATACAATGTACGACATTGATGTAGGATTCTACAGAAAGCTAGTAGATCTCAGATGCAACAACTGCTAGTTGAATTAGCAAAGCATAAGTACATTGAGCATCATCGATATGAGGAAGGGACTATGACTGTGACAGACTTGTTTTGGGCACATTCAGTCAGCTTGGATTTGCTTCGTACATTCCCTCGCGTATTGATTATGTATTACACATATAAGACGAATAGATATCATCTTTCTCTTCTTGAAATTGTGGGAATGACATCAACTGACATGATATTCTATTAGTAAAAATTATGGTAGGTCTTGATCGACAACAACCAAGCAATAATTTAAACATGACAATTTAACAAGAACAACCAAACAATTGTGGAATTGGTTCGAATGCCTCAAAAGAATGAGATCTTCTTTGGAACAACTAATAATTTCAAAGTAAACAAGGAGTAATTCCAGAATGAAATTACTGAAGTTCACCAAGTTACAAATTGTAAATTATAGAAGAAACTACTCTTAAGTTACAATAAACTACCCCTAAGTCCAAAAGCTATGTGCTGTTGTGAAGATGATGTCTTTTCCTTTTTCATTTTCCAGCCTTTATAGTCTTCCTTCTTTTTCTAACCCATAATCACATGATCCTTCAAATCTGTAACCCACTTCCTCTCAACTGTTGTTGCAACTGCTCCACCACTTCCAAGTCTTCAAACTTCAACAATTCTTCACATTTCTCTGTCGAAATAATTCTCCTCTATGATGTCACATATCCCTCAAATTTTTAAGCATTATATTCACAAAAACATCGCTCCATTTCACAATCATGACTTCACACCAATTAGCCCACTAAGTCAACAATAGTTTAATAACTACTTCTTGACTACTTTTAAAAATTCATGCATTTAAACAATTCTTTCATGCCTTGTGTCTCTTTGATCAAATAAAAGACTTTTACCTTGACTTTATTGCCATGTGTCATCATTCAATTGATCCAATTGTTAATAGAAAATTTACGAAAATGGGTGCAAACATATTCTCTGTGGTTTTTGCATACTTGCAAATTGAGCGGGTCGATAACTATGCATGGGCGTTTCAAACATTGCGTGATCTTATGTATAATAGTATTTTACTTTAAGTCATTGTCACAAATAGAGAGCCAGCCTTGATGAATGCCATTGACAATACCTTTCCAAATGCCCGACATTTGTTATGTCGTTGCCATATTAGTAAGAATGTATTGGCGAAATGCAAGAAAATGTTTGAGACAAAAGAAAAGTAGGAAAAGTTTAACATCGCATGGAACTATTTAGTATTCTCATCAACTGAAGAGGAATACAATGATCGCTTTGCTATACTGTATAAGGATTTCAGTAACTATTTTGAGGCAATCAAGCATGTTGCTGTGATTTGGTTAGATTTGTATAAAAAAAAATTCATTGCATTACATACAGACATGTGCATGCATTTCGGCAATGTTATAATCAGTTGGTAATATATATATTTTTTTCATTTTCTTATAAGTCATATTGTTATCTTTAATTATTATATTTGACTATTTTTCCTTTACATCCATATAAACAGGGCTAAAAGTGCTCATGCTAAATTGAAGAGGCAATTATGTTCAAGTCAAATGGCATTTGAGATGTCATTTAAAAAAAAAAATACATTGCTTGCTTGAGTTGTGACACGTTCAAGTAAAAGCATCATTCGAGAAGAGTTTGACTGTTGTACAACATCAATTCAAACCTTCTCATTTTAGAGAGTTTTGGGGTAATGTGTCTATTCGTGCATTGGAGTAAATGTTGGCAGAGAATAAGAGAGCAAATTCAATTAGTATTGATGCTGCAGCATGTGGGTGTGTTGTTAAGCGCACCCATGGTTTACCTTATGTTCATGAGACTGTAGATTACATGAGACAAGGCCGCCCTATTTCACTTAGAAGTATACATGTACACTGAACGTGAATCCTATGGTTGACAAATTGGTATTAACTTGTATATCAAAACTTGAGTTGATTTTGAAACAGTTCAACGAGTTTGATATTGCCACGCAATTGGATATGTTGAAGAAATTGAAGGAAATTGCAAATCCAGCAAGCACTTTCCCTATTGAGCCTAATGTTAAGCTTATTCCATGTCGAGGACGTAAGAAAATTGATATATCTTGTTGTCGTGACCCGTGTGTATTTGAGTTGGTTGAAAATGGGCATGATAGTTACTTAGCTAGGGGTACCTAGAGCACATTACCTTTAAGTCAATTAAAGAAAAAGTGAGCTGCGATGGAAAATGAGAAAAAACAAAATGTGAAGACAAAGACATATCGTACTAGAACAAGTTTACCGAGTGCATATGTTGGTGACTTCCCACCTATGTTAAAATCATTCATAAAGTTTATGAAGGATATAGATGGTGACGGGACTTATGGTTTTACTTGGTCTTAGAGAGAATGATTGGGTTCAAGTTAGGCGTGATTTGCTACATGAGTTGCACAACCACAAAGATGAATCAATTGGCCCTCCCAGAAATAGCTTAATAAGGATATCTTCATCAATAATATCAACATCATTACCAATAGGGTCATCATCCATAGCAATATCGTCCATAACTAGTGCATCATATATAGGATCATCATCCATGGCAATGTCTGTATCATCATCATGCACTCGAGCACGTCCACGTCCACGACAACGTGGACGTCCACGTCCAACATTCTCTAATTCACGATGTCTTTTGCTCAAAGTTGTTATTGACCGACGTTGACTGGGACCAACGTCCATCTGCATAAGGGGTAATTGTTTTTAAATACTACAAGAGTTTTAAAAGTGAACAATAAATAAACAAAAATCACAAAAGGATAAGGGTTTATTTTCTAAACAACTTTACATCAATATTAGGGGATCTCAAGTGGTGCCTTTTCCAATGACTGTAGGTCCTATTTTATTACCATTATAGACTAAGAATCCAATAGAAAAACTAACCCTAGGACATGTTCATCAATCGAATCCAATTCCTGTTTTTCTGTCCTCGTCCAATGTATCATCAACAATGGTAGATTGTAACTTTCTTTTTTTTTTTGGATGAGTAATAGATTGTAACTTAAACTAGAAATTGCCAAAACAAAAATCTTTAAAAAAAAGGAAAGGGAAATGCAACATAAGGAACCAATTATCTATGAACAATGCCAAACAAAAGTTAACGAGGAAAAACAAAAAAACTGTTTCAGATGGCATAAGGGAAGGGAGAAAAAAAAATTTAAAAACATCTTATTCGAAATTTCAAGGCTGAAATAATTTACCCCACTCAAAAAATTAACTGCTGAAAAAATGTACCAAATTCAGTACTACAGAACCTAAATTTTGTACAAAATTCGGAACTCAAGTTTCGAATTAAAGAATTAGTTTTGGAAACCAAGTTCCCAAAATCTGTGAAATTTTTGAAAGTTAACAACCGAATAATGTAATTGTATTCGGGAAACCAGTGTCAAATGGACAAAATCGAAATCTTCCCAGGAAAAAACAAGGGACTTTCAAACAATGGCATTCGTTAATGGAGCGCAAATAGATAACGATAGAAGATGTTTAGAAATGGATGGGAGATACTCATCTTCAACAATGCAATGGAGTCTTCAATGGAGTTGTCAATGGAGGGACTTCACTGTGTCTTCAATGCCAAATATATGTGTCTTCAATGTTTTAGAAAGTGGTCCATTTTTGGATATGAATGTTTGAACATTAGTGTGTGGAAAGAGGGTTTCAACTGTTTGAACATCAGATGTGTGGAAGGAGGGTTTTAGTGGTATGTGTACAAGGATACAAGGTAGGGTATAATTGAAACATGAAATGTATGGAATGAGAACAAAAACCTATAACCAAACTAATAAATATGTGCACTGAGAAATGATGTGTATAGAAATAAGTAGATGCGTAGAAATACAATTTCCCATGTACACACTTAATAAAAGAAAATTTTAAAGACCATTTTACCATGAAACCAAATGATTATAATGGGCATCAATACACACACTACAATTTAAATTTAGATTTTCTTTGTATATCTCTTTACAAAACAATAATTCTCAGTGCACATCTTTTGAAAAAACTAAAACTAAAATCTAGTTTCTCCATTATTTCTCATTTCCTTTATTGTCCCCCATTGCTTGCTACACTCCATTGTGAGTTCGACTATGAGATCAAGTATCAATCTGCATAATAAACAACATTATTTGTTCATATAGTTCACAATGAATCAAAATTTGCAGAAAAGAAAATTAAAAAAATCTGTGTTATTTTGAACCTCATGAAGTTCACAACATGTGCTCATAGACAAACAAATGTTCAAACGCTCTATGAAACTTGAGATTGAACTCAACCACATGAAATGTTGGGTTTGGTGGGGTAGCCAAATGAACGACCCCATGTTCTTTGTCCATTGAGGTTTATCCATTTCCTAGTGTGTACAAAAATTTCAAAAGTACATAACCTAATAAATATAAAAAAGTTGAAAATCAACTACCGAAAATTTATAACAAATTCGGGAGTACAACACCGAAAATGTTAAACAAATTCGAAGATCAAGTTTCAAACAGAAGATTTAAATTCGGTATTGCAGAATCAAAACTTTGCAAAATATTCAAAAGTAAACAACCAAATAAACCTTTTCTATTCGAAAAATCAATACCGAATGAGCAAAACCAATTTCTTTTAAGAAAAAACGATCGTTTATAGAAAATGGGAGATAGATGGTTTAGGGAGATAAAGCTCAACACCCAAAAAAATCAATGCTGCACTTTAATCGAATCTTCAAATGAGAGGGAATACACCTTCAACAGTGCAATGGAGCTCAACGTAGGTCTTCAATGGAGTTATGCTTTGCTAGAAGATGGGTCTTTGTTGTGGGTCTTCAATGGAGTTATTAGAAAATGGGTCTTCAGTGTGTGGTTGTGTTTCAAGTTGGGTGGAAACCCTGTTTAGGTGGCATGTGTATAAGATTTGAGTTAGGGTTGTAATTGGAACGTGTGGTATGTGGAATGAGAATAATAATATATAACCAAATTCATAAGTGTGTGAACTGAGATATGGTGTGCACAAAGATGAAAAGGTAAACACACACATTGTGATTCAAATTAGAGAAAATTTCATTTTCACTCTTATCATTTTTAACTTTTGTTAAATTACAAATACAAATTGCCCCTCTAGTTTTGAAAATTACATTTCGCCCTTTGAAGTTTCTCATTTCATAATAAATGACCAATTTTATTAATAAACAATTAACAGTTTTTAATAGTGTTAATTACACCATGCCCCTTTATGTTTGTTGATTTTCGTACTTTGACCCTTAAAATTTATTATTTTCCACTTTAGACCTTCATGTTTCAAATTTTTCCTAATTTACTCTTAAAGTTAATTTTTGTTCAAAATTAGACAAAAAATGTTATGTTAATTACCACATTACATAAAAAATGTTATGTTAATTAGACAAAAAAATATTATCATTACATAAAAAAATGTTATGTTAATTACCACATTACATAAAAAAATATTATCATTTAGAGATTTGGGCTTGAGTAATAAAATATTTTATACCACGTGACTGTTAATGTGTTATTTTTTTGTCTAATTTTTTTTTATAAGTTAGCTTTTAGAGTAATGGGAAAAATTTAAAACTTGAAATGCCAAAGTGGATAAAAATAAACTTTAAGAGTTAAAATGAAAAAATGACAAAATATAAAAAGGTAAAGTGTAATTTACCATTTATTTATTTATACCTATAAAATAAAATAAAAAAATCCATCGTCTATCTATATCTGTTTCACTATCTGTAACTAATCTATGTCTCAATCCGTATTATTTTCTCCGCTAGCCATCATTACTATCCATAACTAATCAATAGATATTCTCGTTTGGGAGTAACTATTTTAGTTAAAAAATCAAAAAGTCACTACAACTTGTCACATCACTCTCTCTACCTTTCTACACATCTTTTCGTAAAAAATCAAAAAATTACTAAAATAGGTTGTTTCCAAACGAAACCTTATGTTAATTTTTTTAACAAAAATATAAAGTAGATAATTTGGTAGATAAGAGATAAAGATTGGAGATGAATGAATAGTAGGCAAAGTGAAAGTTATAATAGGCAAGATTCACACTTCAGTTTATGAAATTTATATTATTATTTTACAGGTTTGAAACAAATTTTACACACGAATTTTATCTATTCTTATCTATTTCATGTTTTCTGTATTTTTATTCCTAACATCTCTCATTTTCGTTTGACTCATAATAAATTATATTGTTTGCAAACAACTAAAATTCAATAATAAAAAAGGCAAAAAATGCAACAAAATCTTATTCAGTTGGCTCTTATAATTTGAGTTTACAATTTTTTTTTTAATTTTTATATTAAAAAAAATGAAATAAAAAATACACATAATAACTAAATTTGTTAATTTTTAGATTTAAAAAAAAAATTAAATAATACATATTGCCTAACATTCTTTAAATTCCTACCCGGATACAAAAACGAAATTAATTTTATTGATTAAAAGCTAAATTTGTTGAGATTTAAAAAAAATTAAAAAAAAGACTTGGATTGATCTCCCATAAAATCTTATTCAGTTGGCTCTTATAATTTAAAAATATCATACTTGATTACAAATTTATCCAAATTATATTGAATTTTTTAAAAATATGTGTTGATTTTGAATTTGGAAAATTAAAATGCACTTATTCACTAAACTATTTTAGAATTTTAATTACATGATTAAAATTAACTGAATTTGAATTTTAAATAAATAAATAAATAACAACTATTAAATAACCTCTTTTTAAAATCTTATACAATTACAATCTTATCAAAATTTATTGACTATTAAAACCTTTTAAAATATTTAAAAATCTATATTGATTTTGATTTTTGAATCTAAAAAAAAAAATAATGTAACAATTAAATTTGTTTTCTATGGAATTTAAAAAAAGTAACTAATTTTATGAGCTTTATAAAATTAAACTATTTATATATTAAGCTCTTACTTTATTTTTAGAAAGATTTATTTATAAATTTCATTTAGATAATTTATAACCCAATAAATTTAAAAATTCAAGTGAGTGAAATTATTTTGTTAATTTCATCATCTACCATATAAATTTAATTCATAGTTTCGATTTTCGTTTTTTCAAGTTATATTTAATTAAAAAAAAATACATACACATCACATCACGTCTATCACACATTCTAATATAATATTTAAGGCTTTTACACCTTCTAATATAATATTTAAGGGTTTCACTTCTCTTAAGTTCAAAAATACCCTTGAGAGAATTTGAGAGACTTGTGGAGTCTATCACTAATTTCGTTTTAATGATCCAAACTATTCATTTTGTACGACTCTCTGTATATATCATTTATAAAAAAAATTAGATCGATTCGATATTTGTAACATTTTTATTTTATAGTATTTGTTTATAAAAAAAGACATGTATATTTTTAAAAATAAACTATCTATTTTTTTAAAACAAACACGATAAAATGAAAATGTTACGATTATCGAATTGACTTAATTTTTTCATGATTGATATACACGAAAGAACTTATAAAATGAATAATTTAAATCATTAAAATGAGACATATGATGAACCACGCAGACTCACAAATTTTCTCAAATTCAATTTTAAACTTAGAGGAACACAACCAAATATTTTACTTTTTAAAGTTAAAAACATGCCTGTTGATACCTTAGCAAAGTGGGCCAAGAGTTGTCAAATTGTTGACTATTCATCTAGCCAGGCCCTCATCCAACCCGAGAGGTATGGGCTACCCTTGGGCGGGTCCTATGATGGGCCAAGACATATATGGGCCACAGAGAAAATTTTCAGCTATTTTCATATTCCCCATTCCAATTTTTCTTTGAAAAATGACTGGTAGCTTGAAATTGTAGCTCGATTTTGGCTCGACAGCCCAAAACGACGTCGTTTTGGGCTGTCTTTTTTTTTTTTTTTTTTTTTTTTTCTTCTTCTTCTTCTTCGTCATGCTGGTCTGAAACAGAGAGAGAGGAGAAGGGGAGAGAGAGAGAGAGAGAGAGAGAGAGAGAGAGAGAGAGGTAGGTCGTCCGTCGCAACCCTCCGCCCGCCGTCGCAGCTCTCCGCAGTCGCCTCTGCCCGATCGTCGCAGCCCCGCATCTGCCGATCGTCGTCGTAGCCTCTGCCTCGCAGCCCCCGCCCCTTCTCCGCCTCCGCCTCCACCCCGATATGTTGGCCCCCTCCAGTCCCTCCTCCTCCTCCTCCTCCTCCTCCGCCCCTCCTCTAGCCTCTCCCTCCTCCTCCTTCTCTTTCACTTTTTCGAGCCAATTTCGAGCCAAAAATCTCGAGCTACTAATCGCGATTGTTTTTCTTTTGGATAGTCCTGTGGCTCCGACTTATTTAATAAAAAGTCCCACTATAACTTTCAATGATAAATTTATTACTATAAAAATACTTTTTTAAATAATACAATTTAACTACTTATATTTCCCACATTATATTTCAATACAAACTAAAATAAGTAAATTAAAATTAAATTAAAAACTCGCAAATAAAAGTAAAAATATTTCAATCATTTATCACTCTCATAAATTTCTCAACAATGATACATCCCTCTAAAATTAGAGTTCTAATTGAGCTTTAGTGAGGTGAAAAGTCACAAAAAAAAAAAAATCAAAACATCACATCAGATGGACTCTACATACACATTAGAGCTATTAGAGCTCCAAAACATTTTTGTTAATTTCTCATTATCGTTACTAGTACCAATGATTATTCCACAAACACAAAATACATCTACAATGCATACAATTTTATCATTATCAAAACGAAGGGCAAATACATTAAAAAAAAAGAAAAGAAAAGAAAAGAAAAGAAAAAATCACTTCGGATTTACAAGTAAATAAATCTAATCAATAGGACTTGTTGATAATTATCTCTTTTTTAGGAGATGAATACAACAAGAAAAACTGTATTTATAGTGGTAAAACTCGAACGAGACGTCCTCCATAGTAGAGAAGCACTTCATCTACTAAGCCAAAACCATTGTCTTCAACCCAAGCATATAAACATTACTCTAAGCAAGGGTAAAATACCAAATTGCAAATAATTTTTTTTAACTGGAATATGATAATGTGGAATTTAAATATGAGTCTATGGTAAAATTAATTAAATAAATAAACACATTAAAATGGAATTAAAGAGTTGAAACTTTCTTTTCAAGATCTTTCTCTCCTATCATTTTTTTTTGGTTGATAATTTTGTAGAATACGTTGAACTTAAAGTTATGACCTGAATTTTAGAATCCAGGTCATAACTGAAATCACAAAATCTCTATATTATTGTTTGTAAATTGAACTTAAAGTTACTGCACAAGAATTTGATTTTAGAAATTGGAGAAGGAAATCTCAAATAAAGGTAATTTAATTTTAAATAAAAAAAAAATCTGAATTCAAATGGTGTTTGAAGATTAGATTTTTATTAAGGGAGAAAATGAAGAGAAATAGATTTGCTTATACAAATTTATTTGTTTATATATAACTAATATATATATATACCTACATATTTGATAAAATATAAATTCACATTCTTAACTCAACTACAAAAGAATGGAAATAAAATTTAGTATTGAATTCACTTTCTTTTCCTATCTTTTCTCTTTTCTAAAATCTAATTTTAGAAAAATTATCTAATGCCACTGGGACACTACATGGCATATGCTACACACCAATCATCGATTTAGGCCCTCACTATCTCCCCCATCCTCCACAACAAATCATGGGGACACCACTAATCCATGCCAAGGGACATGGAATAAGTTCTCCTAATTTGATAGCATTTATATTTATACTTTTTTTTTTATATATATATTTACATAATTTTTTAAAATTGTAAACAACAATTCATTTCATTTCTATTTTTATTTTTTAAAAATATATATAAAAAGGTTGATTTCAACCACTTTCTCTCATTATTTCCAAACATCACCAATTGCTCACCACTGCCATTGGCCACCATCATCGATGACCTTCTCCGCTAACCATTTCAAGCTACCACCTTCGGCCACCACTTCCCATGACAGGCAACTATCCTCAACTACCACCAACCATTTCCCATCAATGGCAATCACCTATGATGACCACCTTTGGCTGCTGACAGTCGCTTTTGACCACCATCTCTTACCTTTAAGAACCACCTTCCATTGGTGGTAATCACCTTTGGCAACCAACTCTAGAGACTGACCGACCACCATCTATGACCATCCATCATTTTCGACTGTCGACTACCACTTTCGGCCACCACTTCTTGTGACCGACAACCACCTCCCATCAGTGGCAACCACCAAGGCCAACAACCACCTCTGAATACCATCTCCAACTGCCAATAACCATCTCTCGTAACCATTCCTTTCACTTGTTTTCAAAATAAAAATTTTAAATATGTATATCAAACATGTTTTTTGTGCGTGCTGAAATCTGACCACACAAATCAAGGAATGAAACTGGTAAGTTGGGATGATTTTGCTGAGATCTACATCTATAAGACTGAGGTCAGTATCTACCCCTGTTGCTTGTGAATTGGAAGGGCACTTAGTTGTTAAAGTCAGTAATCTCCTCTCTTTAGAAACCAAAGAATACTCAATAGCATAAAATACTAAAATCTATAATCAATTACTGGAAAATTCATACATCAACCTAAGGGGGTGTACTCTTTACATAAGATTGTCTTGCCTCATTATAATATTCATTCTCTATCTAGATATGTTTGTTTAACAAGTATTTTTTCTCTAGAATTATTCTTTCTAATTGGGTTATGCTTGATCTCCTCTAGAGTTCCATTCTTACACAATTCAAGTGTCTTATCCCTATTGGGATTCTACTATATAGGAGTCATATTTTGACCAAAGTTTGACCAATGTCACAACCATGGCCAGTACGTCCGAGGTCATGCTACACAGCTGAGATCTTAAACCTATGTGGCTCTACCTAAAAATATATCCCTATATTTTTTGTTTTGTTTTTATGCAAAATAAACATAAGGATATTTTTTTTTTTTTTTATAAATTAAAAATAATAAAACTATAAGCATTAACGTAGTGATGAGAAATCTTATGGTATGCATTCCTGTAGGGTTGTGTACCATATTCATCCTACTACAAAAATGTATAATTTTATTATAAAATTTAGTAATATCAACCATTAAACGTGTAACCCCACTATAAATTAGCGTAACAAAATATCTAATTTTTTTATTGTTGATATTATAAAAGTTTGTGATTTGATTACGATAATTTTTATTACGTTAATTTATGACGAGTTTACATACTTTGTCATTAATATTATAAAATTTTATAATAAAATTGTATATTTTGTAATAGGGCGCATGCACCCTAAAGGGCTGCATACCGTAGTGATTGATTACGTATTTATTTATTTTGGCATCACAAACTTGATCGTTACTTTTCGTGACTTTGTCTCACCTTAACACGTGCTGGGCTATAGAACCCATACTTCTGTTGTATGTGTGTGACTCCCAACCCCCTTCTATCTTTCTGAATGTGATAGAAAGAAATATATGAAGGTGGTGATGAGCCTTTTGCATGTGTGTGGCCCCAACCTTTGCATGAGAGTCTCTTTCAATGCTCTCTCTCCGTCTCTCTTTTGTGCGGGTGATTAGGGGTTCCATGTGAGGGTATGAGAATGAGATCCTTTTGGAAATGGACAATAAGCTTAGACAATCAAAAGTGTCTATATGAATGACAAGTATGGGTCATAAGTTCCCATGAAAAAATCAGCTAAACTAACAATAATGATTCATACCACTAAAAAACAGATCACTAATAACACTAATACATTGAGAACGTCAAAAAAAAAAAAAAAAAAACAAGGCACGGCCACATCATTAGTGGTGCTATTAGAGCACCACTTTTAGTGCTCTCAACCATTTTTCCTAAACTAATCCATTTTTGTAAATTATTATTATTTTTTTGTTGGGCTATTAAAGAATCCACTTTTAAGAAGGATCATTTATTGAATTTATCTTTGTAAAGTAAGGGGCATTTTGGAAAAATGGACATAAGTCAGTTTTTTTGTTTATTCAAACTAGCGGTATACCCATGTTATGCAAGGTATAAAACATATATTTATTAAGAATAAATTTTCTTAGGATTGCCTTTGGAAGCCGAAATGTAGTTTTAAATTAAAAAATGCTAGAAAAATCACATCTATGTGAATATTATGTTGAAAATTTGATAATTTTTTTGAGATGTCTAGTATTACTTTTTTAGATTTTACACTTAAAAATGACTTACACTAAGGTAGTATTTGATAATCTAATTCAACACTTAAAACTGAATATATTAAATGGTAATCAATTAAGCCTGTTTGATAACTGCAATTGATATCCCTTGAAAACTTAAATGCCTCTTAAAATGTAACCAAAAAGTTAATAACATTTTAAGTAATATGAAACTTACTTCATTATAACAGAATTTATAAATACTAAACATAAAGTATCAGCAACCAATGGGGTTAGTTCGATTGGCCAGAACTCTAAGCATCTCACTAGGAAGTTAGTAGTTCGAATCTCCTCACCTGCGTGTGGGACTTATTTCCCGTATATTAATTAGGGTTTTCTCTCCCATTTTGAGAGTTTCTTTGTAAAAAGTTTGTATTGTATTTAATCTTCATTATTATGATTGTAATTCATTGAGTTTTATTGTAATACCTTAGATGAATCAAATCTAAAATAAAATTTAATTCGTCGATTCTCAAAAAAAGAAATAAACAAAGTTCATTTATTGAATGACAAATGGGAAATTCATGGAAAGTGACAATTCCCACTGCGGAATAGTGCACCTACACGCCTTCATCGACATTATTTTTCGATTGGAACACTGAGAGCTAGCTATCGAGACTTAGCATATGTTGTTTTGGCAAAAAATTTTTGGTTCTTAAAAAGGAACAGTTCAAGAAGGTTCAATTCTCCAAAATGAATTTCTAGACTCGCGGATGTATATCAATATCAAGCTTTATTGTAATATCTTATATGAATCAAATCTAAAATAAATAAAAAAACATAAAGTATCGACATACTCAAATAAAATATATATATATATCAATATACATAATTATAAACTCACTACTACCACCACGGCCATCGGCGCCATTACTACTACTATCATCAATGCCATTGTTGCCATTAATACCACTATCATTTCACTATCACTACCATATCATCACAATAGTCGCCATTGTTATTACTGCTACCACTACAACAGCCATTACAACTTGTTATTTGCACAATTATTGTTATTGTTGTCACAGCCACCACCATTCGCAACCCTTTTTTTTATTTTTTATTTTATTTCTACAATATTTTCCTTTTGCCATCACCACAATCATTATCTATTAATCTGTACCACTATTGACGTTGGCGCTATATCTAACACTGTCGTTGCTTCCTCCATCACTACCAACTCACAATTATATTATAAAAATTGTAAGATATACAATTTGAATAAAAAAATTTAAATTTGATTTTGTACATATCAAACAATTTGTTTTAGTTAGCACTTGATTTCTTATTGAATAACTTTTCAACTTAAAAAAATTCATCATTAAGTTTTTAGTATTTAATTTTTCAATTTTATTAAATATCACCTAAGTCATAATAAATTTATTAAAAAAATTTAAGAAGGAAATAAATTTATAGTTATTTTTTTAGATTGGAAAGTTATTATTAAAAAATGGTTAACTATTATACATATTTTAAAATTGCATATAATAATAAAGTACAATTATTCAATGCTTATTTTATCATTAAAAACTCTCATCTAGGCTAGATATTTTGTTGGACCAAACTGTTTGAAGTGGACAAATAACACAGGCTCCCAACGTACGTATTTTATTAATATTGTTTTGATTTTTAGCTTATAAAATTTAAATATCTATTTTTTTTTTCATTTTCAAAAGTACTGCAATTTAATAAAATTAAAAAAAATGTTATTATACTGATAAAAGAATCAACAAAATAAATGTAAAATTTATAAAAAAAAAAAAAAATTGTATGGTAAAATTTTGAAAACTAACATGGGTAGGTATGTGTATTGCATGTGTTGATATAATGTTTGCCATTATAGTAAACAAATAAAATTTGTTGAAATTTATTTTCCATATCAATGTCATAAAAGAAGAATAATTATTGAATTTGAAAGGTAGTAATTAAGGAATTTGATCCACATTACTATAATAATGAAAGATCCAATAACTATGATCAAAATGAAAGGGCCAATGATTTTATGCACGTGCAATTTTGTATTTTTTAAATTTAAAAATCTAAAAAAATTATGTTAAGAGTTTTGAGTTCATAAACCTAAGAACATTTTTATTTATATTGTATAATAAGCAAAAAGCCAACTTTTTGAGCAAAAAGCCATTTGCAAAGATGGATATAAGTTAGCTTGTGAAATTACCAAAATACCCTCCCATAATTTTTGCATGGTAATTTGGAAAATGTTAATGGAGGGTAAAATGATAATTTTAGAAATATGCATGAGGGTAAAATGGGAATTTTAAAATTTTAACAAATGGTGTGACATCATATTATAATAATTTTTTTAAAAGTAAAAATGCTGCTTATTGTTTTGGCAACCAGGAAAAAAGCCAACTTATTGGCTTTTTTTGAAAATACATGCAAAAAAGTAAAGAGGTGATGTGACTCAAATAAATCAATAAGCCAATAAGTTGATTTTTTTCTTAATTGCCAAAATAGGCTTAGCATTTCCCAAATGCATTTGTGAAAAAGCCAAAAAGCCACAAACTAGGGTTGTTTTGGAAGATAAAAGCTGATTTTTTAACTTTTTTTTGACTTTTAAAAAAAAACGTGTCAAAAAAATAGAGAGATGATGTAATCCAAAATAGGTTAAAAGTTGGAAGTTGTCTTTTAATCAACTTCCCAAAAGAGACCAAAGTAAAAGGGAAATTCTACTTACACTATAATTTTACCTCTCTACACCTATTTTCTCATTACACCATTAAAAAAAATCAAAATTCTCATTACACCTTTTATAATACCAAAACTAATTTGATTTGAGCCAAAATGTTATACTTTGAGGCTCCCTATCTTATGTTTTTAGTCTTTTAGCTTATGATATTTGATACAATAAAGTGTTTTTGTTCCTCTTCATGTTAATATCATCCCGGAGACAAAAGGATCGCAAAAAGCAGCAAAAAGAGCAAAAATCCGCTACTGAGTGAATCCACACGAGCGGATTTCCTTGACCAAGTTTTTCCTTTGAGTGGATCTGCTTAGGAATGGCAATTTGAACCCGGCTCGACGGGGACCCAGACTGCCCCACCGCGATAAATAGGGTTTTTCCCGAAAATTATTCCCCATAAGGCCGGGCTGCTATGGAAAAATACATCCCCGAAGATTTTCGGGCCTGGGACGGTGATAGGTACCCCCGACCTCGGTCCCGTTCGGCCTCCGCCCCCGCCCTGAAATTTCCCTGAACCATCCCTGTTACCTCGTATATATATATGTCTGTATGTGTGTGTGTGTTTAGGGTTTATCTATCTCAGATTCTCAACTCTTCCTCTCTCTCTTTCTCTCATTCTTCTCCTTTCCATCTACTTTGTGAAATTGTCTCTCTCTCTCTCTCGTCCTTCCACCGTCACCAACACCACAACTTCTTTCTCTTTCTCTCTTTCCCATACCTCGTTTGCTGCCTCGTCTCTGCTGCCTCGTGATGTCTTCGACGACTTCGTCTCTAGATCTAGAAGATCTGAAGATCGTCTCCAGTGTCCTTCCACCATCACGGACACCACCACCACTCTCTCTCTCTCTCTCTCTCTCTCTCTCTCTCACTGTTCTTCTCTTTCTCTCTCTCTCTCGCATTCACTCTCTGTATATGTGTTCTATTTTCAAATTGAACCAGATCATGAAGAGCTTGACAACCTGAGCAAACAAAGGCAAGAAGATAACGATCTCCGATCTGCGGCGCAAATTTGAGATAGTGGCGGCGACGGCGTCTTTATTGCTATCGTGGTCGGTCTCATCCTTGAAGAAATGAGTGTGTGTGATTAGATCAACTCAAATTTTTTTTTTGTTAAGGTTTGTGTGATTGAATCTGATCTATGTGTGTGATTGGATCTGATTTGTGTTCTATTTTCAGCTCTAATTTTTTTTTTGTTAGGGTTTTCTTAGATTTGATAGATACATATATATGTGTGTGTGTGTGTAATGAACAAACATACTAAATTGTTGAGTTGTTGATGATTATTGAGTTATCTAATTTTTTTTTTTGGTTAAGTTGTTGATGATTGGGGCTTTTTTGGGGATTTTTCATATCTAAATTTTCAGAATTGAGTTGTTGATGATTGTCGGGGATTTTTCAAGGTCGGGGAAACCCGATCCCCATTAGGGGGCAGGGGTGGGGGGGTAATGGGTTCCCTATCGGGGATTGGTGGCGGGGACGGGGATTTTTTGACATTCGGGGATCGGGGACGGGGAGTGTAATCCCCATCCTTGGCCGGGCCCATTGCCATTCCTAGATCCGCTCAAGTGGAATATTTAAATCACACGAGCGAATTTGCCTTGTTGGTTGTGCACATGTTTTTGAATCAGAATTGACTGGAGGTTATAAAAAGAGGTTTTGGGAATCCGTTTTTGCATATGAAATCCTAGAGAAGACAGTTAGAAGCTAGAGAAGAAGAACAATTATCAATCTATGGCTTTCTCTTTACCATTCGAAGTGTTCAACCTCTCCATGAACGGCTATTTCTTCTTACGATTAAGATGAAACTCTAATCAAGTATCACGTAATTTTATATTTTAATTCTTGTTTTTCCTTGGAATTGGATAATCATTGTATGATTTCATTCGATTTATGTATTCGATTTCTGTGATTGAAAATGCATGATCATACAGCTTTTTTACTTTCTTGTATATACAAATTGTGAGACGAGTCATGCTTAGGGAAGATGAATCGTGCTGCAACCTTAGTTTAGTGTAGACGACTCATGCTAACCGAAGATGATTCCTACCTACGTTTTGAATATACTCATTTTCTTCACGATGATATTAGGGCTTGTAGCCACGATACTTCATTATTATCCGGGTCATTGATTTATTAAATTGGATATTTTAATTATATGATATGTGATTAGTAGTGGATTCGAAATCCTAAGTATTCTCTTTATTTGTGCAAGTATTTTATTTTAATTTAAATTCTTATTAGTAAAAATCAAATCATCCTCTCTCCTTTAAATTAAATAAAAAATTACCACTCGAATTCATACAACTTAGCCCAAAGTCCTCGTGGTACTATACATGAACAATCTACTGTTCTTCTGAATTAGTGCATTGTTTAGTTCTTTATTTTTGATTGAAAAACGACCGATCAATTTTTGGCGCCATTATCAGATATGTACTTTTTGTTCGGTAGTAGGTTATTGAACAAGTATTTTTTTTTCGGCAATGAGTTATCGAATATGTATTTTTTGTTTGGCAGTATGATTCTGGGTTATTTGATTTTGTTCGGTTTTGGTACACCAAAAGTAGAATAATCCTCTCAAAAACGAAACGAAAATATAAAAAACAAATAAAAAAAATCACCATTTTACTTTTTTGCTGGTCCTTTATCACTATTTCTTCGTCCATTGATTTTTCTTTTTCTTTTATTTATTTATGACTTAAACACTATGATTCTCATTTTTTAAAAGTAGATGTATAGTAGAAAACAAAAAAATGAGAAATGAAGAAAAGAAATATGCATTGAAGTGTAATCAATGTAAAAAGATAATCAAATCTATTTAATTTTTATCTTTTATACTTAAAGGTCATTTCACACATGGGTAAAATTAGAAAAAAATATATCTCAAAAAAGAAGGGTATAAAGAGATAAATGTGTTGTGTAAGTAGAATTTTCCTAACTAGAAAAAAATACACTGCTTATTTCCATCTTCCTAAAACACCCCAAAATTTCATATACATGTAATTATTTGTAAATCAAGTGTATCAAGTAAGTTTGAGTATATATAACTGCTTAGAACGTTCGAATTTATGATTTATTTTGAAAACTGAACTACTCAAGACTATTCACGAGTTAAGAACACACTTCATACAATTTCACTTTTAAGAGTGCAACCAATGACCTCTTCTACGTGGAAGATTCACGATGGCCAATAAGGATAGAACCATTGGCAGAATCTATTGTGTAAGATACAAATAACGCAGCGGGTAAAAGTATTCAAACCATACCTTATGTGATAGAATCCGAAACGAAGAACTTTGTCACATGCTTCACAGCCACAAACTAAGAACACCCAGCAATGGAGTGATACCACAGTATGAGTATCACCCACTCTAGTCACAGTGCAAAGGCTTGATCGTTATTCTAATGGAAGAGACTTAGAGAGAGAGCATGGACAAAATTAATTCGTTATTTGATTCATCCCACATCCCGTATATCGTATATGATATATGGGCCAGATTCTAACCATCTATCCATATCTCTTGATAAGATATGATAGATATAGATAGTGATAGTGGGTTATCCAAATAGGATAGTCATGAAAATTCAAATTCAAATTACATGAGTAATTTAAATGAGTCATGGGTCATGCCACATGTGCGCCCAAATCTGGGTCCAATTACCCAGCCCAATTTCCAACATCTCCCACTCGTATATGAGTTGGCATGACACTGCCACATCTCTATCTCAATCTTCCCAAATATTGAACAATCTCATACTAGCCAATGAACCGTGCGATCGCTGAGAACACCTGCATGTGGGAGATCTATACTAGAAACTCAAAATGAGCCAGCATAGAGGCATCAATCCAAAAAAAATAGAAATAGTGTCTCATGTATCCAAACCTATCTAGTTACATTGGTCCAAAAAATCTCTAATCCCTCAAAGAGCATGTTTGACCCTTCTAGGTCCCACATTATATTCACACTCAGTCAGCATCCTATACAGAGCGATGTGAGTTGTCGGCAGTGAATATAGAGCAGAGATGTAGAACTAAAATGGTACAAGCTAAGAATTTTTTTTTTTGTGTTCAATCGGACGTTAAGTTTGAGGCATTTCATATTTATTAGTGATGAAATGATTTAAGTTTCCAAGGTCACCACTTCCCTTGATCAATTCATGAAATGGAGGAGGTTAGAGTCTTATTTTGTTGCATTTATTGAACTTGCATACTTTGGTTCATAAGCCATCATGCAATGAAATTGTTTCAGTTGATGGTTTGTGGACCAAGTTTATTACTCGTTTGATTTGTTCATGATAAGGAGGGGTGAATTGTGCAAACAAACCCTTGAGAATACTCTGTGCATACTCTGTTTGTTCTCTGTTGCAGCAAGATGAACTGTGCAGTAGTGGCCGGCAGGCCCTCACTCCTGGCCGGCCGGCCACTAATGCAAAATCCAGTAGTGTGTTTTTTGAGCAGAGTAGAGCTATTCTAGAGGTGGACAAAAGTGTAAGTGTTCTACTATGCAACAGAGACCTTCTGGAAGCAAAACAGTAGCCTTTTCGGGTGAAAACCGGGCACATGCATGAGTATTCCTCGCATACCGAGCATGTTTAAGTTTAAATATTTAGCTTAGATATTTGTTGTAATTAATTAGTTGTAACTAGTTAATTTTGTAAAGTGTTGTAATTAATTAGTTAGTTAACTAGTTGTTTGATTTCGTCTTGTAATTATTTTAGTTATCTAGAATAGTTAAGTCATTTGTTGTAATAATTAGTTAAGTAGTTTAGCTAATTTAATTTGTGTTGTAATAATTAGTTCATCTTAGCTAGTTAGCTAGTTAGTTTATTTATTCGGACTATTCTTCGTGAGAGCGCACGGTTGTAATAATCTGTATGTCTTCCAACCCTACGTCTTTCTCCTTTTTATTTACTAGCTTATGATGGTTAGTTTAGGGACATCATGTTTTGTTTAGCATACTTCATGTTTGCATTCATTTGTATTGCATGCACCGAGACTCGGTTCATCATTCTAACTCGCATTGTTAGTTTAAATACTTATTCGAATACATGCTTAGACCGCATGCTATCAATTGATTCATTTGCCACATTAGTAGCCGAGCCTATTAGTTGCATTTTTGCATGCGTTGCATTAGTCATATTGCATAGTTAGAAATCATGCATTTTTCTAATTATTTTGTTTATTCTGGCTTGGAGTACTGGGTGAGCCTTTACTCGCTTTAGCATATCTCATGTGTGTGATTGTTGCCATGTTTAGCATGCTTGCTATGAGGCTAAGTGCCTAATTGATATATCTGCTTGAATGCCTGTGATGAAGGCTAATTGCTTGAATTGGAATAATTTGAGCAATGTTTTTATATGAGATCATTTTTTTTTTCAAGTGGTACATATTTTGAAACAATTTTCAAAAATGAATCAAGTGTTCCAATTCTTGCAAGTTAGTCTATACTTGTGTGTGTGCGCATCACACAGTAATGCTAGCCTAATAAACCGGAACAAGAGCATATAATGTAGATAAGATTCATACTATGATTAGTAGAGGCCGATCTTTGATCGGGCGAGCGAGGGTGCTCAATTCAGGACCTTCCCTTCTCATACCTAAGTTCTCGAGCCGAGACAATCTTGGTGATAACGGACACGTAGCCTTTGGCATGAGTCATGGGTTTCCTAAATTTCCCCAAAAATATTTAGGTGGCAACTCTGTATCTGGCAAAGAAGTCCATTTTTTGGCAATTTGATTCAAAATCGATTTTCCAAAAGATTTGCCGGATTGGGACTCTTTGGTGTTTATCTATTTCACATTGCACATGTGGAATCAGATTCAGAACCACGAAAGTCCGATACTGTAGGGCTTATTTCGACTCCCGAGAGGGGGCACAAAAAAGGTCGAGCTACAACAACCGATTTTTACATGAAAAAACCACAATTGGAGCTCCTCCAATTGTGATTAAAAAATCATGGGTAAAACGCCACTAATCAATCCACTATGAAAGAAAGAAAGAATACAAATTAACCGAAACAAATTACCCAAATGCAATCAATTTGTCTTCAACAATTTGTATCTTTTTCACCACCGCCTTCATCTCAGAATTGATCAGCTTGATGTTGAATCCACAGCATCCATGGCGAATCAACGACTGCGCACAGGTTCGAACTCCTTCAAATACTCCACGCTTGAATCTCCAGATTTTGCCGAAGAAGAACACTCTTGTTGTTGAATAATCAATCACCTCTTTGATGTATACTTGTCAAATCATGAGTTTAATACTTAACAAAACATCAAAGAAAACTAGCAAAGTTGCTCAAGAATAAAACCCTAAATTCCTCGAAGAAGATCTGGAAGCTATATCCTAAATCCTGACTGAATCGTAGCTTTTATAGAAAACAGATCCCTAATTCCCGGTCGAGTGCAGGACTTGCCGCTCGAGCGGTGTCATTGAAACGTGTATGACAAAACAGGGTCTATACTCGTGTGCTGGAACTTACACTCAAGCATAAAAATACATCTCCCAGTATTTTTGTAGACAAGCCAAACTACTGAGAGTGTGAGAACTCCACTCATGTGTAGCTTTCTCGCTCTAGCGGGATGACCAAAAACAAAGGAAAAAAATATAACTCAATTAAACCAAGTTTGTTCGTGGAATTGGCAACAAGTAGTGACTTAAAAATCTCCCCCTTTGTCAATTCTCGGACAAAACTTTCTAACAATTTGTTCTAACAAACACACGCACTAGACACCCTAACTAACACACTCAAAAAATGCTTTAAACCAACCCTTATGACATACCAGTTACCAAACCACCCGTTGAAAAAACACATAAACCAAAACTATGGAAATATAGGATAGTAAGACAAACAGAGAAAAATAAGCCAAATATATCCAAATCTACGACTCCAAGATATCCAATTAACCATGCCAAAAGACAACAAGCCAAAGTGTGTGTGTGTGTCTAGCATTATCCAAAAACAGTAGTCCCAAATATCCCAAATATCCATACCAAAATACTCTCCCTTTTTGTCTAGGAGGCAACATAAAACAAGAACGAGAGAACCTAGCTAATAGAAACAAAAACATGAGAGACAGAGGGAAAAAAAAATTAAAACAGAATTGTCCACGAGAGAAAAAAAAAATTGTCCAATGACCAACAAAATCAATGACCTAGCGGAGGTGGATGGGGCTGTTGCAACTGAAGCAAAGAGAGAATCTGATCAAGTTGAAGAGTAGTTTGTGCGACTGACTGCTCAAGATGTCCAAGCCGGCCATCGAAGACATCAAGACGAGTATCCATGTAATCCAATCGCTGAGTTATGGACTGCCCAAAACGATGAAGCTGGCCATGAATGGTTCGTGGATGAACATTAGGCTCCTCTGCACCGGCCGCTGCAGCATCAATCCCGGTCTCCTCTACTAGAAGATCATCATCACCTGTAGAAGAAGGACCCGCCCTTGATGACTCCCCCTTAACATGAGCCCGACTTTGAGACACGGTTTTCTTAGTAAAGGGTTTAGTTGGAGTGGCAAACTTATCATACTCTAAGACTGGGACCTCAAGTATAGACAGGAGACGATTGATCAGACAACCATAGGGTAACCCTAATTGTTTGTTCCCAATAACTGCAATCATCTCATGGAGGATAAGAGTGATAAGATTGATGGGAAATTAGTGATCAATGCAGTAGAGGGTATAACCTTGGTCCTAGTTAATTTTAGAACTATGGGTGGTGGCAATGAGATTGGCACAAACGATGAGGTTAAGCAACCTAAACTTGGAAAGGAGTTCATTCTATTTGATCAAAGCCCTCTGAACCCAGGTTTGGGGTGTACCACATAACTCAGTGGCCACCTCATTGAAATCACAAGTGGGGCAGACAAAGAAAAGAAAGCGAGCGTTGTAAATCAGCCCAATGCTAAGGAGAGAATGAATCAGGTCCTGGTTGATGACAATTTCCTTTGATCTAACCCAAATTTTTAAGGAAGGACCAATATAATCAACCACCTCAATATTGCAATAAAACTAGCGAACCAAATCCAGATTTTGACCCCTGGTGCAGGAAAGGACTAGGTCACCCCGTAAAGGTTGAAACACAGGCCGGATAGGGATGGACTCAAAAGTATTTGGCTGTACATTACGCTCAAAATGGACAATTCGGGAGATGTAGGCTTCCCTAAAATTTTTGGCTTTTTCTGCAGAGGAAAACCAGTCGGGGTTATAATTGGGACGGTTAACAGTGGACTTTCGGCGTTTGGCGGTAGACATGGCTAAACCCAATGACAACCACAACCAACAAGACCAAAACAAAACCCCCACAGGCAAACCAGAAACCTAAAACATTAGGAGCAAACAAACCATTAGTAACAAACCTCAATGTGACACAATGTAAGTAAACAAGAGCATTAATCAAACCAGTAGTTCCAAATCCCAAATAGACAAAATGCAAAATACAAACTAGCATAATCCAATAGTAAGAAAAAGAACATCCAGAGAGCAAACTCCAAAGCAAAAACAACTCAGTAACATCAAAGGGGCACACAGATGAAAGGGAAAAAAAAAAAAAACCAAAACAGAAAGACAAGTGTGTGAACACTGTAGCATAGAAAAAAATGAACATGAGAACAAAATCAACATGCTTGAACCCTCTGTGGAAATGTGTGAATAAGTGGAGACCAAAAAAAAAAAAAAATCCTAAGACCTAGCTAAGATAACCACAACCAAAAGCAGGCTGAGAGAGGCAGAACAAGAAAAGAAGGAAAAAAAAAAGAAGGAAAAAAGACTTACCATAGACGAAGATGGAAGGGAAGAACACCAAAATACAAGCCAAACCACGACGCAATTGGAGCCTTGGGAGATTGCAGTCAGAGCCCTCGGAGAGAGAGAAAGATAGACGCAAAATTGGGAAAAAATGAGCCTGAAAAGACGGGGTGAAGGTTTTATACTAGGGCTTACCGCTCGAGTAGGATACTCAACGCTTGATCGGACTCACTTATGTGCGTGGCACTACTCGAGCCAAGAACTTGGCACTCGAGCGCAAAAAACCTGCTCTCAGAATCTCGCGCACTTTGCCAAACAACTGGATGAGTGAAATTTGCGCTCGAGCACTAGAGTTGCCATTTGAGCGAGCAAGAAAAAACACCGAAAGGCAAAATGCACCCTTCTGAGCAGTTAAAAATAACTCACATTGTCAAGTGGGACCTGAAACAAGAGGGGATTAGCACAATAGCAAGAATGTGACACTAAGATGAGATGATCCACATACCATGAAGCCTGTAATCGCACATGTTAGACAATATGAGGCATAGTATCATGAGTAGAACAGGTAAACAAAGATCAATGATCATAAGTAACAGATGAATGCACAACTCAGAGACATACAAGAGAGCTCACATAAAAAAGGTATGTGTGTGCAATCCTTGAGAGGTCACAGAGCTAGAGTTAATCTTGGTAGTGATCGGATGGTTGGACCTCCGGCGAAAGTATCTAAATATCATCGAGAAAAGTCGAACCACTAGACATCAAGGGATATTTGTTGAGTAAAAGCGGAGGCTCCCCCTCAATCAATGAGTCTTTATTTATTTATTTATTAGATTTTTGACTTTTCTTGCTTATGGACACTCACTGGTGGCATGCACGCTTAAGAGTATAGAGACCAAACCAGAGAAGCATGAAAACAATAATGATGACCTGGTTGGTTGCCTCTGAGGTAGCCTTTTCCTAATTCCCGGACTCCAAAGAAGTGAAGGAGGAACTGTGGAAGTGAAAATTGATGGTAGATGGTTAAGAGACTCAACATCACCCAAGATATACTAATATAGGTTAATTCCTCTAAAAATGTATGAGAGACACTGTTAGAAGTCCATTGAGAAATTTGATCACTTGTGCAGAAACCCTTGCAATAGTTTATCTCAAGGATGTGTACAGAACGAGATCATGAAATCAATAAGCATAGGCATTCAAAATGAGCTATGAACAAAGAAGAATGAAATCTTGCAAATAGCATGAGAGGTGTTCATATAAGTCATAAATGCAAGGATGACAAGAATCAATGATAATGAGATTATAGCATCCAAGAGCAAAGAAATCCAATCACTCTTACCCACTCAAGTAACAAGTCACACCCTAGTGACTGAGCACTACACCCAAGGTCTTTTTAAGGAACTCAAACCTAAGAAGATCAAGAGATTTTGAAAAAATATCAGCCTTCTAATGCTCAGTGGGTACATGTTCAAGAATAACAAGGCCCTTTTCCACTAACTCTCAAATAAAATGCTGACGAATATCAATGTGTTTGGTGTGAGAGTTTTGGAAAAGATTTTTAAAAATGTTAATTGCACTTGTATTATCGCAGAAAAGGGTAAGAGTGTCCTGGTCTATACCATAATCATAAAGCATTTGCTTAATCCACAACATTTGTGCACAACAACTCCTTGCAGCAATGTACTCAGCCTTAGTGGTCGAGAGAGAGATGGCATTTTACTTTTTGCTATGCCAGGAAACCAAATTATTCCCAAGGTAAAAACACCTTCTAGATGTGCTCTTACGATCATCAGCACACCCTGCCCAGTCGGCATCAGAAAAACTAGTGATTTCAACTGTAGTGTCAATCGGGAACCAAATCCCATACCCCAATGTCCCATTAACATACTTAATGATGCGTTTGACCGTAAGAAGATGAGACCCTTTAGGACAGGCTTGGTAACGGGCACAAACACCTACACTAAATGTAATGTCAGGGCAATTGGCCATGAGGTACAAAAGACTGTAGACCGCCTAAACTCGTTTCGCGCGCCCCCCTTTTGGAGAGGGCACGGATTTGGGTTCATAGCTACTACAATTCAGACTCCTGTCACGGTTCTGAATCTAATCTCGCAAAGTGTAATGTGAGACTGATAAATCACCAAAGAGTCCAAATCTAGCAATTGGTTTTGGAAAATCAATTTAATCAAAAAGTGTCAAACATGGACTGCTTTGCCAGATTTCAGAGTCGCCATCTAAATGTTTTATTTTGGAAAATTTAGGAAATCCTGACTCGTGCCTAAGGCCACGGGTCCGTCATCACCAAAGTTACCTCAGCTCGGGAACTTGGGTACGAGAGGGGAAGGTCCTGAAATGAGCACCCCCGCTTGCCTGATCGAAGATCGGCCTCTACTAATATGATATGTTATTTTTATAAACACATGTATTCTTATTCCGGTTATTAATATAGAATTACTATGTGATGCGCACAGCATACAAGTATAGAATAAATCACTCAATTTGGAACAAAACATCTCATGTTTGTTTTTCGAAAATGGTTTGAAGTTGCTACCCTCAAGTAGGCTAAAATGCAGATTTGCCACCCTCAAGTGGGCTTAAAACATGATTTGTCACAAACAAGTGGGCTTAAAACTCACATTTTGATGAATTGTTCCAATTCAAGCAATGAAGCCTTTATCCACAGGCATTCATGCAGTTAAACACTTAAGCAGATAGCCTCATGGCAAGCATGCTATCATGACAGTCACTTACACACATGCAAGGATGCTAAAGCATAAACACTTACAATGCACTCCGAGCCAAAACAGAAGCTAGTTGATAATCAATGCATGATCCTAGCTATGTCAACAATGCCTAATGTAACACATGCAAAATGCAACTAAGTAGGCTTGGCTATCTAAGATGGCATATGAATGCAACACTCGATAACATGCTTTGAAACACGTATTCAAGTAAGTATTGAGATTCAATGCAGTTTGAATGATGTGCTGAGCCTGGTGCATGCAAGACAAATGAATGATGCAAACATGCAAAGCATAAGGTATGCTAATTGAAATATGCCCTAAACTAACCATCGAAAGCGGATAAGTAAAAGGGAGAAAGACGCGGAGTTGGAAGACATTCACACACACACGCACACTTATTACAACATTTGCCCTCTCGACGGAGGGTCCGAATAAAATGAAAGCTAACTAGCTACGCTAATTAAGCTAACTATTACAAACCAACTAATTAATTAACTATTTTAGCTAATTAATTATTACAAACTAAATTGAATAACTAGCTAATCTAAGCTAATTAGAATATTACAAAGCACTAAGCTAAATTAATTACAGCACAGGTAATTAATTACAACTAGCTAACAAAAACGATAAATGGCCTTGTGGGCGAGGGAGATATGCATGCTTAGTTGCGTCCTCCCGGAAATCCACCGCCTTGCCTCAAGACGCCTCTGTTTGCACTCTTTTGAATCTTTGAAAATTACACCGATTTCCATATTGCTTCCTTCTGATCTCAAGAACACCTTGAGGGCTGAAATTCCTCATGTTGCTGCAACAGAGTACAGACAGAGGCAAGACGGTGTATTTGCAAGGAAATGTATGTACTTCCACACTCCTTATCATATCTCAAGCTCAAAGGAGTATGGCACTTGACTCTCAAGCCGCCAACCAAGCATTTTCAATGCATGGTGGCCAAAGAATCAAGCTTGTGCAAGACTCAATGAATGCACACATAAGACTCGAAAGGCCTCCACCCTATCATGCATAATCAAGGGCGTCGACAAACGAGAAATGTGACACGTTTCATCACTATGAGTATGAAACGTCCCATATTTCTCGTGTTTGAATTAACGTCTGATCCAAACACATGCAATACAAACAACATGCTTATTTTGGCCATGTTTTACTTGATTCATTTTGTTTACACATTTTAGATTATCAATTAGTCCCTTAATCGGTTAAGTCCAAAAGTGAGAGTCCTCTAGTTTTGAAAGAGTGAATTAGTGGGATGCAATGACATATATTTCAGCACTGAAATGACATGCTAAAGACGCTAAATCATGCAAGACATGTTAAAGGCCTAAAAACACTAAGGCTAGTGAAGAGCATCACACAAGAGGCGTGCAATATCAAGTACAAATGGTCAAACCAGCTATGGACAAGCCTAAAACATGCCAAAATAGAGGCCGAAACATGCTGAAATGATAGCCCAAAAGCTGAGACAAACATGCATACAAGTTGGCTCACAAGCGAAGCATAAGGCCCAAACCTCAAACACAACAAAAGGGCGATAAATGCAAGAATATGACAGAGATATATGGTATGAAATAACATGCCAAATAATGCTATGCCATGCAAAAAGCTCAAATATGACATGCTAGAGGTCTCAAAGTGCAAGGCTAGCAAAACCAAATTCACTACAGCTATGCAAAGCCAAGCATGCATGACCAAAACCACTCAAATCAGACCTAAAGCATGCTAAAACATAGCCAAAAATGTGCTGGAGTAGAGCATACACATGCTAGATCAATAGGCTAAAACACCAAATACACTAGGCTAGTGAACAAAATTGCACTACAAGTGCAAGAAGCATGCAAGAGGCAACCAAACCAACCCCAAACAGAGTTGTGACATGGCAAATAATGGCTAAAAACATGCTTGAACTAAGCAAATTCAAGGCACAAAGACATGCTATTTTGCAAGGCTACAAGTAGGATTACACTACAAATACAAGAAGCATGCAAGAGGTGACCAAGACAGCCAAAAACAGAGTTATGGCATGGCAAATAATGGCTAAAAACATG
Organism: Camellia granthamiana; assembly: GCA_036172215.1. NCBI lineage: Eukaryota > Viridiplantae > Streptophyta > Magnoliopsida > Ericales > Theaceae > Camellia > Camellia granthamiana. Next base: position 107,776,786 of record CM069907.1, read on the forward strand.
CTTGAACTAAGCAAATTCAAGGTACAAAGACATGCTACTTTGCAAGGCTACAAGTAGGATTACGCTACAAGTACAAGAAGCATGCAAGAGGTGACCAAGATAGCCAAAAACAGAGTTATGGCAGGTCTAAAAAGTCACAAAAATGAGCCTAAACAAAGCCACTAAGAAGTAGAAACACATGCTCTTTTGATGGGCCATCAACACATGCAAACAAGAGAAGAGGAGGGGGGGCCACCCCCACCCATTTGGGAACTCAAAACCACCTTTCCACGACTGAAATTCCTCTAAGTTTCAGTGGTAAAAAGGCCAAAAAGAGATGATCCCAAAGGCCTTAAGAGATGGCACAAAGCAAAGCAAAACAAGCCACCAAAGGGGGTAAACCACCCCTAACTCAAACTAGGCCTTAAACAACCTTTTTAAACACTTTGAAAAAAAGGTTTTTGTAGTTGAAAGAAAGGCCTAAAATAGCATGCAAAGGTGGCCAAAAATGCAACCAAAACAAAGCTTAAAAGAGGAAATTACTCACCCTTGAAGCACAACTACAAAACCAGCAACTTTTGAGGCAAAATTATCCCTTAAGAGCTCAAATAAGACTTCCAAGCACCTTAGCCTCAAGGTAGAGGTGTTTGATCAAGAGTCCCTTTGCAAATGCACCAAGAATTCCCACTTTCAAGCACTTTCAAGCACAAAAATATATAGAGAGAGAGAGAATTCTAGAGAGAGAGGATTTTTTTAGAGAGAGAGGCTCCCAAACTTCCCAAAAAACCTCTTTTCAAAATGATAGAAAGCTTCCATATATAGCAATTCAAAAGCTTTGGGTCAGAAATATCTGAGTTTGGAAATATCTGGAGCAATGCACAACAGCTGGAGCAAAATATCTGCAAAATCTGGGCTTTCTGGGCACAAGTGGTCGATCGACCACCTCTGGTGGTCGACCAGCTACTTTTTTTGGTCGACAAGAATGCCTTCTGGTCGACAAAGGCCATTTGTGGTCGACACACTCCCCCAGTGGCCGACAGCAAAAATTGGTCCCAGTCCCCGACTTTAAACAAGCATAAATCCTCATTTGGACCCCTTTACAGGTCATTCTTGTGTGAAAATTGAAGCCCCAGAAGTAAGATTTCCAATGGTGGCAGCCTTGCATCAAAATTCCATGTGTGCTAAGAGATATCCCTGTTTTAGTGAAGACTTCTCAGTTTCGGTCCAACCGGATTGATTCCCAAGTTCCAACAACCATATCTCCCCTATCCGGACTCGGCTTTAGGAGATTCTTGAGTGAAAAATGAAGCCCCGGAAATCTTCTTTCCAACGGTGGTGGCCTCATAGCTGAAATCCAAGTGTACAAATGGATAGGCCCGATTTAGCGAGGGCCGCTCGACTCTCTCTTAACGGTTCATGCCCATCTTCTTCCCCAACTTGGTTTCTTCCTTCTTCTCCTCTTTTCTTTATCTCCAAACCCCTAAATAAGGTGTTTTGAAAGATTTTTCAAAGATTTCATCTCTCTTTCATTCATTTTCACTTTGTCCTTGCTCGGATTCACCGAAAAGCGCAACATTTAACGAAATGCGAGCATCGGAACATCGTAGGAACTTTATTGCAAAAACATTTTGAAAGAGAGGGCCTTAAGGTCTAAAAATCATTCAAAATAGTTTTGGTCCAAAAAAGGAGTGTGAGGTTCGGATTTGACGCTCTCCTTGCCAAAGAAATCGGCCCTTTGCATAGCATAGCCTGCATCACTAAGTAAGCAATCAGTAGTGCCCAAGTCTTTAGGGCGGTCAAAAATAGGGTGTCTACAGTTTCCCCTCTTTGACAGAGCTCAGAAGTCATGAAATGATGTGAGTGAATGTCAAAGCCCAGAGACGACCCATTTTTGACAAGGCCGAAGACTTGGACAAATAAACAAAGATACAGATAAATAAATGGTTGCGCCCGTAGGCTGCCTATGTATCCCTTTGTAGGAATCAAACCAGCGTAGTTCAAGGGCATGATGCGAAATGATACACAATATAACAAAACAATGTAAATGACATACAATGTAATGAAACAATGCAAGTGATATGCAATGTAATTGAGATAATCAAACCACAAGCAGTGCAAAACCACACAAATATCATAAAGGATGGAGATGCAAAATCAAACTACGTTTAACATAGAAAGGTGCCGGAAACCTTCAAACCATAATTCTCTTAGTGGGATAGGTGTGTGCACAGGCAGAACTATGTGTTTCACAGAAAGAAACAGAGTACAAGTAATTGGATGGCATGGCATCAGTGAGGAATGATTTACTGTGGAAAGATCGTGATCCTACATACTGAATGCAACAAAACAAACTACAATGCAATGGATGCAATGGATATAGTGAATAAGGCGCGTGGCCAAACCACATTTCTACCTAGAAAAGGCATGGACATAAAACAGACCACGTCTAACATAGAAAAGGTGCCGACACCCTCAGACCACAATTCTCTTAGTGGAATAGGTGTGTATACATTATCACAGAACCATGCTTCAACGAAGGAAAGTATGGGCACATGCCAAACCAAGCTTAACATGGAAAGGATGCAGGCGATAAAACAAATATGATGCAGTAGATGCATGCGATAGATGCTATGTAACACTTATGATAGATACAATGATACAGCTAGGAAGTGATGCTCAAAGTACCTTACAGGGGTAATTGGTGATGACTCACCTTATGCTGCTGGGGATCTTCCTCTTTTGCATTTTGCACTTCCAAACTATAGGTACCACTTTTTCTTCCTGGCTATGCTCGTAGCTTTCCCTTTTCTCCAACAGGATGACAGACTAGGTTGGTTCAGTATCTAGAATTGAGGCACATACCCGCTACCTCAACCTATGGGGCTTTCATATAGATTTCAAGCCGGGGATACACCCCTAGGTATTTAAACCAGACTTTAGTCTCGGGAATTCCGAACCTTTGCGTTCTAGGCATTGGCCATTCAAACTCTAGTTTCCATCATCTCAGTTGATCTCTTAGGAACTCACCGCAAACACAGGCAGGTGGCTATACGAGACCACCGGAAGTCGTTCGGGTACGACAAACACCAAAGGAATTGCACCTTTAGAGGATTTAAGGTCTCTTAGACCAGAGGAGTGCACAAGAGAGTGCGAATCAAGATGAAGGATTTAAGGTCTCCTAGACCAAAGAGTGCACAAGACAGTGTGAGAACAATGCTATATGCAAGGTGCACGAAACAGTGCAATGCAGAGTGAATGCATAAAACAGTGCGATGCAGCTGCACAAGACAGTGCGAGTGAGAACAAATGCACAAGACAGTGCGACGTAGGTGCATAAGACAGTGCTAACAAGATGCACAAAGCAGTGCGATGCAAGAGTAAATGCACAAAAACAGTGCTATTGTGATATCCCCTGTTCTATATTATGCAAATCGGTCCTTATTATGAATGTGATTATGTGTCTAATATGATTTTGTGTGCCATTTATGTGAAAATATGTGGTTTTGAATTTCTATCTGTTCATCGTAGGAATATCTGTTTGATTATCTGCTTTGGAATTTAAATTGAAGGCCCTATCGGCCACAGAAACTGAAATTGATTGTGCCATTGTGATTGGCATAATTTTTAGAGCCTACGGTGAAATTTAATTGGAAATTGATTTGGATCAGATTAATTAGATTAAATTAATGATATAGTGCCCATTTATTTAATATTGACAATTATAATTGAGGGAAATTATATAAGTGGGGCACTACACTCAATTCTCCTCTTTAGCATCCATTTGACTGATTTTAACTCAAGAAAAGAGAAAGGGTCGGCTCTAGAGAGGGAGAAAGAAGGAGAATTGTGTGTTTGGCTCAAGATTGAGAAATTGGGAGGTTGGACTCAAGATTCAACTGGAATTTGTGAAGGTTAAGGCCTCTAGGTAAGTAAATTCATGAATTTTAAATTGTAACTTTGTGAATTCAAGGTTGAATAATGATCAAGAACATAAATTAAATTGGTTATGATGAAATTGAGTTGGTTTTGTTGATTTGGTAGTCTATATGCACATGCATGTGAGAAATTACTTGAAATTGCATGTTTGAGCACAAAATGTATAATCCATGTGAGATTTTAATTAAAGCTCATATTTTTGACCATCTCTTCATCATCTAAGTTGAGAATGAGGGTTATATATCACATGCATGTACAATTCATGAGAGTGTGAGTTTGAATGCATGAATTTGTTATGTTGGAAATGAATTTGATGTGAGATTGGGACATGCATGTGATTAATTTGTGAAATTGGACTTCATAATGTTATACATTTGGTGTTTGTACCATGTTAGTACATGTATATGTGAATTTTGAGCCAAAATCATGCGTTTAGAGCCTTTGAATATCAAGTTGAAGCTCAAGAACAAGTTCTGGAAAATCCAGAAAATTTGATGTCCGCTCGAGCGGGATAACCGCCGCTCGAGCGTAAAATTCGGGCTCCCAGTATTTTCTGCAGACATGATGTCCGCTCGAGCGGGGAAGTTCACGCTCGAGTGGGGAGCCATGTAGTGAGGCCTTTAGCTCGAGCGCCCGACTTAACGCTCAAGCGTAAATATGACATAACCAGTACTTTTGCAGGCCTCATGGGTCCGCTAGAGCGGGGGACCCCTGTTTTTGAAATTTTGAAAGTACATTCTGTGTTTCGTTTTCCGTTCTCTTTCACTTCTAGGTACTCTTAGGCATACATTGAGCATTATGAATGAATTAAAAGGGTAAGAAAGAAGCCTAAAGAGGAATATTTGAATTAAGAACGGATTGAACTGTTTGTGACCCTTTGTGTTCATGGAATGTATAGGGTCGAGCTCCAGGGCAAATCAACCAACCGATCACTGTGAGTAATATCTGAACAAAGATATCTGAAATATGTTGTTTGTCCAATTACTTACTTCTATATAAGTCTTATAAGTTCGATAATTTGAATAGTGGACAATGTTTGCTATGCCAAATGAATAGGCCAGAGAGGCCAGTCTGACATGAATGAAAATATGAATGGGCCATAGGCCAGCTTGACATGAAAGTCTAAATGGGCCAGAGGCTAGTTTGACATGAAAGTTTGAATGGGCCAGAGGCCAGTTTGACATGAAAGTATGAATGGGCCATAGGCCAGTTCGGCATGAAAGTTTGAATTGGCCAAAGGCCAGTTTGACACAAAAGTATGAATGGGCCACAGGCCAGTTTGATATGAAAGTCTGAATGGGCCAAAGGCCAGTTCGACATGAAAGATAGAATGAATGGGCCAAAGGCCAGTTTGATCTGAATGAAAGAATGGATAGGCCAAAGGCCAGTTTGATCTGAATAAAAGACAAATGGGCCAAAGGCCAGTATGACACGAACGAATTGGGCCCGAGGCTGTATGATGTATTCGGAACCGCAGTCACTTGACCTAAATTTGTGTATATATATGCTAATAGAAATACAAATTGGGCCCAAGGCTGTTTGAAGCATGTTGTTCTACATACCATCTGTATAATTTCTTTATTTGATATTATTCACTGGGCTTTTCGCTCACGCTCATTCATGTGTTTGTAGGTGAGCCAAGAGAGGTCCAAACACAGCCTCAGTGAAGTTTATGTAGAACAACAAAGGTTTTGAAGAGTCAGCCCTTACGTCTCACGCACGAGACCCGTCTTCGCCCTTTTGAGATCTTGTTTTATTTTGTCCTGTCAGCGAGGACTTTGAATATGTTTGTATATAGTTTTGATTGGCTGACTTAGACTTAAATGATCATGTATGTATAGAACTTTATGATAGTACATATTTTGATGCGAGTTATTAACATGTATATGTATGGTTTGTTATGACGTGCCATGTAAGCACAGCTCTATGGACAAAGTTTTAAATTTTGCTTCCGTTTGGCCCTTTTACTCTGATGAGTTATGTCTGGCTTGATTTGAGGCCGTAGGTAATCTCAAGATTACTGGCCGATTACGTCCTTAACCCATAGGGGTGGGTTCGGGTCGTGACAGCTATACAGGTGCACAAGACAGTGCGATGTGGATTAAATGCACAAAACAGTGCGATGCAATGCACTAACAAGTACAAGTAAGGTGCGCAAGATAGCGCGATGCAATGCACTAACAAGTGCAGGTAAGGTGCACAAGATAGCGCGACGCAATGCACTAACAAGTGCAGGTAAGGTGCGCAAGATAGCGTGATGCAATGCACTAACAAGTGCTGCAAGCATTTTCTATGCAAGATGATAGCATGTAATGAAATGCACAAGATAGTGCGATGCGCGAGAAAGCGCGAGTGTAAACTGTACAAAAGAGTGCGATGCGCTCGAAAGCGTGAGTGTAAATTGCACAAAAGAGTGCGATGCGCCAGAAAGCGCGAGGGTAAACTGCACAAAACAGTGTGATGCACCAGAAAGAGCGAGGGTAAACTACACAAAAAAGTGCGATGCGCAAGAAAGCGCGAGTGTAAACTACACAAAAAAGTGCGATGTGCAAGAAAATGCGAGTGTAAACTGCACAAAACAGTACAATGCGCAAGAAAGCGCGAGTGATTTTGAAATGCACTAAACAGTGCGATACACTAAACAACGCGAGTGATTTGAAATGCACTAAACAGTGCGATACGCTAAACAGCACGAGTGTAATGCAATGCACAAGATAGTGCGAGTGAAACACAACCACAAGATGCACAAGACAGTGCGAGTGATATGAAATTGTGAAATAGATGCACTGAGTAAGATTATTGTGCAATAGATACAAGATTTTGATTGAAAGCATGTTTGATGCAAGATGATAAGAGCATATTCTATGCAAACTTGAAAGCATATTCTATGCATGAGGCAAGAGCATATTCTATGCAAGAGGCAAGAGCATATTCTATGCAAGAGACAGGCATATTCTATGCAAACTTGAAGGCATATTCTATGCAAGAATCATAAACGATGTGCGGCACGCATACAACAGAAGTGTATATGAAAATGCACATTCTATTCAAGAGAGGGGCATCAAATATGTACTTTGGTGCCTCCGATTTACCTTTCAGAGGGCTTTGCAACATGCTCAGCTCAAAAGGGTACACCCTGTTCATATTGGCGAGAGGTAACATCTGCATGTGAAAACCACAGGTGCTGCTTGGATTGCCATTCTGACTTGAAGCAGGCTTAAGGTTGGGGTCGAGGTACACTCATACTCCAAAGAAAGGTAAGGCTTGAAAAGGTGCACCTGAAATGCAATCTCAAAATTTGCCGAAGTTGAAACACACTAAGATGCTCCAAATTTTCCTCTTTTCTTTTGCTTTGCAGTTCGGAACCTATATAGCTTCAGATAGGTCCTGGTTTGATTGTTCACACATGACTTGGGTTGAACCCTGCAGTTCATGAAAGAAAAGGATCCTGTTTTGCACAAATATGGAGAATGGCACAGCACTCTGAGCACAAAACGATTTGAAATTGAAATTGAAATTGAGAAATGAGTTTTTAACCGGGTATTTAGCCTACGACTGATCATAGTCAAAACGACTCAACAAAGGAAAAACAAAGGTAAAACAACTTGAACACATCTATTGACACTCGCAACGACTCAAAACAAGAATCGAGACAAACAAAACAAAAGACACGACACTCAGACGTATTCCAATGGCAAGAGACCTCTCAGTTCACGAGGAGCCAGTTTCTCCGGGTATTGTTTCCCACCCTTTCTCATTTGTGATTCTCACATCACTCTGGCACTCAATCTCTTTTTCTCTGAAAAGCCCTTTCCTTACTTTTTCTCTCATCGCACATCTCTCTATTCTTCAATCTCTCTGATTTTTTTATCCCTCCCCTGGGTGGCTGATGGATAAACTAGAAGTTGTGGGCTCTTGCCCCTAGCATTCTACTAGATTCTCCTTTTTCCGCTCATAATAGTGAGCTTCCCCACAGAGGGGTTGCGATGCGACAAGATATACAACAGATCTGCAACTGACATCGGTTGACAACGCCCCTGGCTTAACTTGATCGAGATAAGCTACAGCATGTCCCACCGGCCAGGTATACAATCGATTAGTCTCACAGACATTGCGTTTTCTACGTCCCCATTCCAGGTCAGACGCCAATTTTTGATTTGATCATCTAGATGAGGGAACCGAATATCCCGCTCTAGTTCCAGTTCGTGCTTCGCACTTGGTTTGATACCTCGCTAGTTGGAGGATGTGAGAGCTTTCAACCTTTTGCTGTTAGCTTCAGCTGTGCCCTTTCTGGTGAATATGATGCCCTTTCCGGCAAGTATGGCGCCCTTCTCTGGCAAGTATGCCGACAACAGGGAAAAAACAGAAAACCTGACTCAACTGTGCCCCTAGTTCATCATTTTGACCATTTTTTGTTTTGGCTTTCTACTAAAACAATTTTGACCAATATGAGAGTTTGATTAACACGCTTGTTCGATTTTCTGATTTGAAATCATGCAAGTCAGGCTATGAGCACTGAAAATTTTCCTTTTTCGGGTCCAAGAAATGGTCCAGTTTTGAAAAAATGGGATAATTTTCGAGACAATTAGTCAACCTCATTAAAAAATTGCAAAAATTGTTTTTGCAAATGGCCACTACTCAACCAACATAGAATTTACTCTTGAGATGCACAACCTCAGATCCAAAACAATGAAAAATTACCCCTTGTCTAAATGGCACTGCACGGCAACGGAAAGTTGCCCCTTGTCTGAATGGCACCACAGCGCACCGTAATCAGTCCTCAAAGTGACGATCACAACTGAACTCTCGGATACAGAGAAAACAAAGATGATTAGAACCATTACATGGACACAATCGATTTGGAAGTGTTTATGGCTGGACTTCAGAATGAAGTTGCCTACGTATCCCAAAGATGGGAATCAAGCCTGACGTAGTTTCGGGTTAGGGTACACTCGGGTATTAACCTCTCCTTTTACGCTCTAACTTTTGCCAAGGCTGCCCTTTCTGGGTTTTCAACCTTGCGAACTTTGTTTTTCTTTTCATTTTCATTTCTTCTTTTCATTTTCTTCTTTTATTTTCTTCTTTTCATCTTTTCATCTTTTCTTTTTCTTTTTTCTTGCTCTAACTTCTGCCTAGGTCGCCCTTCTGGGTTTTCGGCACAGCGAGCCTCTCAAGGGTAAAAAGCTTAACTTGCCCATATTGATTGGCCATAGGATCTCGAAGCCATCTAAATCCAGGAGAATGACTGTTGTTTGCTGCTGATGTAGAAGTTCATCCAATGGGGGTTGAATTTGCCCTTAGTGTTATGGATAGGAACTCGGTTGTCCTTTAGCAAAACTTTCTTCTTCCAGCTATTGGAATTTGGCTTTCTTGCCAGTCTTCATTGGTTTGCGGAATGACCCTGTAGGTCGCCCGAACTCGCTCCGCGCGCGAGGGAGCGAATGTGTTCATAGCTACTACAGTTCGGACTCCTGTCACGATTCTGAATCTAATCTCACAAAGTGAAATGTAAGACTGATAAATCACCAAAGAGTCCAAATCCGGCAAATCGTTTTGGAAAATCGATTTTGAATCAAAAAGCGCCAAACATGGACTACTTTGCCAGATTTCAGAGTCGCCACCTAAATGTTTTGTTTTGGAAAATTTAGGAAACCCTGACTCATACCTAAGGCCACGTGTCCGTCATAACCAAAGTTGCCTCGGCTCGGGAACTTGGGTACGAGAAAGGAAGGTCCTGAAATGAGCACCCTCGCTTGCCCGATCAAAGATTGGCCTTTACTAACATGATATGTTGTTTTTGAAAACACGTGTTCTTATTCCGGTTTATTAGCTAACCTTTACTATGTGATGTGCACAGCAAATAAGTATAGACTCAATCACACGGATTGGAACAAAACAACTCATGTTTGTTTTTTAAAGTGGTTTGAAAGTGCTACTCGCAAGTAGGCTAAGACGCAGATTTGCCACCTTCAAGTGGGCTTAGAAAAACATGATTTTGCCACTTCAAGTGGGCTTAAAACACATATTTCGATGAATTATTCCAATTCAAGCAATAAAGCCTTCACCCACAGGCATTCATGCAGTTATAGCAGTTAAGCAAATAGTCTCATGGCAAGCATGTTATCATGGCAGTCACTTACACACATGCAAGGATGCTATCATGGCAGTCACTTACACACATGCAAGGATGCTAAAGCGTAAACACTTACAGTATACTCCGAGCCAAAACAGAAGCTAGTTAGAAATCACGCATGATCCTGGCTATGTTAAGATGCCTAATGCAACACATGCAAAAATGCGACTAAAATAGGGTCGGCTATCTAGAATGGCATACGGATATCACAATTGATACATGTATTCAAATAGGAATTGAAATGCAATGCAGTTTGAATGATGCGCCGAGCCCAGTGCATGCAATACGAATGAATGATGCACGCATGCAAAACATAAGGATGCTAATTGAAATATGTCTTAAAACTAACCATCAAAAGCTGGTAAATAAAAGGGAGAAAGACGTGGGGTTGGAAGATATTCACACACTCACGCACACTTATTACAACATTGTGCCTTCTCGACGGAGGCTCCGAATGAATTAGCTAAGCTAGCTACGGTAATTAAACTAATTATTACAAACCAACTAATTAATCAAATTAATTAAGTTACAAAACCAACTAAGTATGAAAAGCATCTAAATTAGGCTGCCACAGCTCCGCCTTGAACAATGGAGGATGCATGCTCGGTTGCGTCCTCCCGGAAATCCACTACCGTGTCTCATGATGCCTCTGTTTGCACTCCTTTAGACCTCTGAAAATTGTGCCAACTTCCAGATTGATTCTGACCCATCTCAGGAACATGCTGAGGGGTGATCGGCCAGAGATGGTGGCCATCAGCCAGTAATTATGGCCGGTCGGTAGGATTTGATGGCCGGTCGGCTGCTCTGGTGGTCGATCGGCCACTGATTCCCTGAATTTCCTCCTTGTGCTACAACAGAGGCATGGCAGTGTATTTGCAAGGAAATGTGTGTACCACTACACTCCTTATCATATCTCAAGCTCAAAGGTGTATGGTACTCAACTGTCGGGCCACCAACCGAGCATCGCAATGCACGATGGCCGAGAAGCCAAGTTTGTATAAGTCAATGAATGCACAAGTAACACACAAGAGCCTCCACCTCTATCATGCATGATTAAGAGGGACGGCGACCGAGAAATGAGGCACGTTTCATCACTTTGAGTATGAAACACCCCTCGTTTCTCGTGTTTGGATTAACGTCCGATCCAAACACATGCAATGCAACTCAAACATGTTATCTTGACATGTTTTACTTGGTTCAATTTTGTTTACCCATTTTAGATTACCAATCCATCCTTTAATTGGTTAAGTCCAGAAGTGAGAAGTCCTCTAATTGGAAAGATGGACCAAGCCATAAGCTTCTTGAGCATGAAAGAAGCATCATGCCGTTGGTTAGTAGAAACCTTCAAAAGAAGGCTAAAACCATTAGGCATGAACGCCTCGATTTCACACTCAAACCAACAAAGGGCTTAAGACCTCTTTCAAAGCAATATAACAAATGAAAGATGGCATGCAATGGCATACATTTTAGCATTGAAAAAGGATGCTAAAGACCTTAAAGCATGCAAACAATGCAAGCATAACATGTTGAAGGCCAAAAACATCAAAGCTAGTAAAGAGCATTTCACAAGAGGCATGCAATACCAAGCCTAAATGACTAAACCAATTATGGACAGACCTAAACCATGCCAAAACAGAGGCCAAAACATCTTGAAATTTGGGCACAAGAAGCTAGAAATGCATGCTCATATGATGGCTCATAAACAAGGCATAAATGCACAACTCTTAAACACAATTAAAGAGTGATAAACATGAGAATATGGAAAAGATATAAGCTCTGAAATACCATGCCAAATGATTCCAAGGCATGCAAACATCACAAGTATAGCATGGTAGGGGCCTCAAAACTCAAGACTAGTGAAGCCATTTACACTATAGCTATACAAAGCAAGCCCCAAAAGGCCAAGAACACCCAAAAAAGTCCTAAAGCATGTGAAAAAAATGCCAAAAACAAGTATGGAGTATAGCTAACACATGCTAGAATGGAAGGCTAAAACACCAAGTACACTAGGCTAGTGAGCATGATTGCACTACAAGTGCAAAAACCAAGCAAGAGGTAAACTCACCAACCAAAATTAGAGTTAAAGCATGCCAAAAAAACACCAAAAATGGGCTGAGACTAAGCCAACACATGCTAGAATAACAAGCTAACTCATTAGGCATGCAAGGCTAGCAAAGAGGATTTACACTACAAGTGTAAGGAGCATGCAACAAGTGATCAAACCAACTAAAAATAGAGTTATAACATGTTAAAAAAGTCACAAAAACATGCTCAAACTAAGCCTCAAGAAGGGAGAAATACATGCTCATTTGATAGGCCAACAACACATGCTAACAAGACAAGAGGAGAGGGGACCACCCCCTCCTATTTTGGACCTCAAAACAGGGTTTTTACCACTGAAAATTCTCTGGATTTCAGTGGTTAAAAGGCCACGAAAAGTTGGATTGAAAGGCCTTGAAAGATAGCTCAAAAGACTTTACAAGCCAAGGAGCAAAAGAGAGAGACAACCCCCTAGCCAAACAAGGCTTAAACCACCATTTTAGAACCTCAAAATCAGAGTTTTTTAATGGTTCAAAACCAGCCCCAAAATAGTCTAAAACAATGGAAAAAGGATGGTGAAGCAAGTGTGAAAAACAAGCTTAAAGGGAGAGGGATATACCTCTTGATGCACAGCAGCAAAACAGCCACTTTCTTAGCTCAAATGACCTTCAACAACCCAAAAATAAGTTCCAAGGGACCTCAGCCCAATGACATGCAACTTTGATGAAGGAAGTGTATGCAAATATGTAAGGAATTCTCACTTTCAAGCCTAAAACAAGAGGAGAAAGGGACAATTCTAGAGAGAGGAGAGAATTTGCTCACAAAGCTCCTAGAGAGAGAGGATTCTAGAGTGAAAAGCTCTCAAATTATCTCTAAGCCTTCAAAATGTTCTAACCCTTGAATATGAGATATTTGGCTTCAATACATAGTAAAAACAAGAGCTTGGGTCGAAATATCTGAATTGGGATAGCTGGAGCTTGTGTGGAACAGCTGGAGGGAAAAGATCTTCAAAAAATCTGAGTTTGGGTCATTTTTGGCCGACCGGCCATCTTTTTGGCTGACCTGTTACTTTGCTGGCCGATCGACCACTTCCAGTGGCCGACTGTAAATTCTGCTCTGCAGGTTCAACTTCAAATGGGCATAACTCCTTCATCTAGACTCATTTGCAGGTCATTCTTGTGTCCAAATTGAAGCCCCAGAAGTAAGCTTTCCAATGGTGGCATCTTTGCATCAAAATTCCAACTATGCTAAGAGATATCCCTCTTTTAGTGAAGGCTTCTCAGTTTCGGTCCAATCAGAATGATGCCCAACTTCAACCAATCATATCTCGCCCATCTGGACTTGGCTTTAGGAGATTCTTGAGTGAAAAATGAAGCCCCGGAAGTTTTCTTTCCAACGGTAGTGGCCTCATAGCTGAACTCCAAAGGTGCAAATAGGTAAGACTGATTTAGCGAGGACTGCTCGACTCTCTCTTAGCGATTTATACCCACCTTCTTCTTCAACTTGGTTTCTTCCCTCTCCTCCAATTTTCTTCAACTCCAAACCCCTAAACAAGGCGTTTTGAAAGATTTTCCAAAGATTTCATCTCTCTTTCATTCATTTCCAAAGATTTCCAAAGATTTCATCTCTTTTTCATTCATTTCCACTTTGTCCTTGCTCGATTTATCGAAAAGCACAACGTTTGACAAAATACGAGCCTCGGAACATCGTACAATTTTTTTTTTCAAAAATATTTTGAAAGAGAGGGTTTTAAGGTCTAAAAACCATTCAAAATATCTTTAGTCCAAAAATGGGGTGTGGTTAGGATTTGACTCTCCTCTTGCCGAAGAAATCGAACCTTTGTACTGTACAACTTTCATCACTAAAGAAGCCATCAGTAGCACCCAAGTCTTAAAGTCGGTCAAAAACAGGGTGTCTACAGTTTCCCCTCTTTGACAGAACTCGAAAGTCATGAGATGACGGGAGTGAATGTCAAAGCCTAGAGACGACCCATTTTTGACAAGGCCGAAGACTTGGACAAACAAATAAAATATAGATAAATAAATGGTTGCGCCCGCAGGCTGCCTACGTATCCCTTTATAAGGAATCAAACTAGCGTAGTTCAGGGATAGGATGCAAAATGATGCACAATTGTAATGAAATCATGCAAATGAAATACAAGGTATTTGAATTAATCAAACCACAAACAGTGCAAAACCACACAAATATCATAAAGAGATGGAGATGCAAAATCAAACTACGTTTAACATAAAAAAACAGTGGGCACGAGCCGAACGACGCCTAACACAGGCTAAGTGCCTACATCCTCAGTACTGGCCTCAGTCCAGCATGGATGCTTACACATAACAAAACCGTGTTTCAACGTGAAAGGGGTGCGAGCACATGCAAAACTATGTGTTTCGCAGACAGACCACAAAATACAAGTAATTGGGTGGCATGATATAAGTGAGGAATGATCTGTTGAGGAAAGATCGTGATCCTACATGCTGAATACAACAACAAACTACGATGTAACGGATGCAATGGATGGAGTGAATAAGGTGCGCGGCCAAACCACATTTCTACCTAGAAAAGGTATGGACACAAACTAGACTACGTCTAACACAGAAAAGGTGCCGACACCTCAGACCACAATTCTCTTAGTGGAATAGGTGCGTACACATAATCACAGAACCATGCTTTAACACGAAAAGTATGGGCACATGCCAAACTAAGCTTAACATGGAAAGGATGCAGGCGATACAAAGGATATGCAGTAGATGCATACGATAGATGCTATATACAATGCAACAGACGTAATAGATGACAAAATGCAATGTAGCTAGGAAGTGAAAGTACCTTACAAGGGCAATTGGCAATGACTCACCTCATGCTGCTGGGGACTTTCTCTTTTACATCTTGCGTTTCTGAACCACAGGTACTACTTTTCTCCCTGGCTATGGTAGCAGCTTTCCCTATTCTCCAACAGGGTAACATACTAGGTTGGTTCAGTATCCAGAATTGAGGCGCATACACATGCTATCTCAATCTATGGGGCTGCCATACAGATTTCAAGCCGAGGATACACCCCTGGGTATTTAAACCAGACTTTAGTCTCAGAAATCCTGAACCTTTGCTTTCTAGGCATCGGCCATTCGAACTCTAGTTTCCACCATCTCAGTTGATCTCCTAGGAACTCACTACAAACACAGGCAGGTGGCTATACCAGACCACCGGAAGTCGTTCGGGCAAGACAAACACCAAAGGAATTGCACCTTCAGAGGATTTAAGGTCTTCTAGACCAGAGAGTGCACAAGACAGTGCGAGGCAGAGTGAATGCACAAGACAGTGCTAAACAGGTGCACAAGACAGTGCGATGTAGGTTGAAATGCACAAGATAGTGCTAACAAGATGCACAAAACAGTGCTATGCAGGGGTGTGCACAAGACAGTGCGATACAATGCACTAACAAGTGCAGGTAAAGTGCGCAAAACAGCGCGATGCAATGTACTAACAAGTGAAGGAAAGGTGCGCCAAACAGTGCGAGTAATGCACTAACAAGTGCAAGAAAGGTGCGCCAAACAGCGCAAGCAATGCACTAACAGGTGCAAGAAAGGTGCGCAAAATAGCGCGAGCAATGCACTAACAGGTGCAAGAAAGGTGCGCAAAACAATGCATGGGAGATGTGCATAACAATGCAAGTGAAACAGTGCATAACAATGCAAGTAGAACGGTGCATAACAATGCGAGTGAAATGTGCGTAACAATGCGAGTGAAACGTGCATAACAATGCAAGTAGAATGGTGCATAACAATGCAAGTGAAATGTACATAACAATGCAAGTGAAAAGGTGTATAACAATGCAAGTAGAACGGTGCATAACAATGCAAGTGAAATGTGCACAACAATGCAAGTGAAAAGGTGCATAACAATGCAAGTAGAACAGTGCATGACAATGCGAGTGAAATGTGCATAACAATGCGACTGGAGTGTGCATAACAATGCAAGTGAAAAGGTTGCATGACAATGCAAGTGAAACGTGCGTGACAACGCAAGGAAAGAGGTGCATAACAATGCAACTAGAGCGTGCATAACAATGCAAGTAGAAGGGTGCGTAACAATGCAAGTAGAACAGTGCATAACAATGCAAGTAGCGTGCATAACAATGCAAGTAGAAGGGTGCATAACAATGCAAGTAGGACAGTGCATAACAACGCAACGGGAACGTGCATGACAACGCAACTGAAACGTGCATAACAATGCAACTGGAACGTGCATAACAATGCAACTAGAAAGTACATAACAATGCAACTGGAATGTGCGTGACAACGCAACTAGAGTGTGCATAATAATGCAACTGAAACGTGCATAACAATGCAACTGGAACGTGCATAACAATGCAACTGAAAATGTGTATAACAATGCAAATGAAGTGTGCATAACAATGCAACTGGAACTTGCATAACAATGCAAGTGAAAAGGTGCATGACAATGCACGTGAGACATGCATAGCAAGGCAAGTGCAAGAAATGCATGCTCCATGAAACATTAAGATGCGCATTTCATGCTAGAGTGAGAAGTGCACATTCTATGCAAGCAAGGTTAAAACGTGCTCCATGCAATGTACATACTCTATGCAAAAGGATCAACAACGGACACCCAATGTAACGTGTATATTCTATGCGACAACAAGAATAAGTATAGTATAAGATGCAGCTATGCAATATGTGTGATGATATGATACATGTTACAAGCAATGTAAAGCATGTTGTTTGGGGAATGCAATAAACAAACAAAGCAGCGCTTTAGAAAGCACCTCATGGGGTGAGTGGCGGTGAACTGCTCTACTCTGACGGGGATCTCCCCTTGTGTTCTTCGAACACTTACCTTCAACTCACAGTACAAAGGTCCTGAAGCACTGTAAAGGAGTGATATCTGCATTTAGAAGCCACGGATGCTGCTTTTCTTCCTGATCATATTCACAACTTTCCCTATTCTCCAACGGGGTGGCAGACTAGGTTGGTTCAGTATCCAGAATTGAGGCGCACACACGCTATCTCAACCTATGGGGCTTCCATATAGATTTCAAGCCGAGGATACACCCCTGGGTATTTAAACCAGATTTTAGTCTCAGAAATCCCGAACCTTTACGTTCTAGGCATTAGCCATTCGAACTCTAGTTTCCACCGTCGCAGTTGGTCTCCTAGGAACTCATTGCAAACACAGCCAAGATGCCTCTGGCAGGGAATGATACTCAGAGAGAGCACTTCTGATCACCATTCTGGCTTGAAGCAGGCTTGAACTTGAGGTAGAGACACATTCATACTTCGGAGCATTGACAAGGCCTGAGGAGGTGCATCCGGAATGCAATCTCGGAATTTGCTGAAGTTGAAACACACTAAGATGCTCTGATTTTCCTTCTTTTCTTTTGTTTTGCAGTCCAGAACCCATATAGCTTCAGATAGGTCCTGGTTTTGTTGATCTCACATGACCTGGATTGAATCTTGCAATTTTATGAAAGAACAAATCCTGTTTTGCACACATTTAGAGAATAACACAACACTTTGAGCACAAAACAATTTTATTTTTGAAATTGAAATTGAGGAACGAGTTCTTAACCAGGTATTGAGCCTATGACTGACCACAGTAAAAACGACTCAACAACGGAAAACAAAGGTAAAACAACCTAAACACATCTATTGACACTCGAAATGACTCAAAACAAGAATCGAGACAGACAAAACACAACAAAACACAAGACTCAAATGTGCACAAGGAGCCTGTTTCTCTGGGTATTATTTCCCACCCTTTCTCATTTGTGATTCTCACATCACTCTGGCACTCAATCTCTATTTTTCTGAAAAAGCCCTTTTCTCACTTTTTCTCTCAGCACACATCTCTCTATTCTTCAATCTCTCTCTCTCTCTCTCTCTCTCTCTCTCTCTCTCTCTCTCTCTCTCTCTCTCTCTTTATCCCTTCCCTAGATGGTTGATGGATAAACAGGAAATTGCGGGCTCTTGCCCCTAGCATTCCGCTAGATTCTTCTTCTTCTGCTCACAACAATGAACTTTCCCACAGAGGGGTTGCGCTACAACTGGGTGTGTAGCAAATCTACAGCTGAAATTGGTTGATGATGCCTTGGCTTAGCTTGAATATGATCAGACCTGTCCAGATGAGGGAGTGAAATATTTTGCTCCATTCCAGTTCGTGCTTCGCACTTAGCTTAATACCTCGCTGCTCGGAGGATGAGAGAGCTTTCGGCCCTTTTGCTGACAGCTTCAGCTGTGCTCTTTCTGGCGAACATGGTGCCCTTTCCGGCAAGTACGTTGATAACGGGGAAAAGACAGAAAACCTGACTCAACTGTGCCCCCTAGTTCATCATTTTAACCATTTTTTGTTTTGGCTTTCTACTAAAACAACTTTGACCAATATGAGAGTTAGATTAACATACTTGTTCAACTTTTTGATTTGAAATCATGCAAGTCAGGCTATGAGCACTGAAAATTTTCCTTTTTCGGGTCCAAGAAATTGTCCAGTTTTGAAAAAATGGAATAATTTTTGAGAGAAAATTAGTTAACCTCATTAAAAATTCTCAAAAACTGTTTTTACAAATGGCCACTGCTCGACCAACACAAAATTTACTCTTGAGATGCACAACCTTAGATCCAAAACAATAGAAAATTGCCCCTTGTCTAAATGGCACTGCACAGTGACGGAAAGTTGCCCCTTGCCTGAATGGCACCACAGCGCACTGTAATCAGTCTTCATAGTGACGATCACAACCGAACTCTCGGATACAGAGAAGACAAAGATGATCAGAACCATTACATGGACACAGTCGATTTGAAAGTGTTTATGGCTGGACTTCAGAATGAAGTTGTCTACGTATCCCAAAGATGGGAATCAAGCCTGACGTAGTTCCGGGTTAAGGTACACTTGAGTATTAACCTCTCCTTTTACGCTCTAACTTTTGCCAAGGCCGCCCTTCCGGGTTTTCAACCTTGCGAGTTCCGTTTTTCTTTTCTTTTCATTTCATTTCTTTTTCTTCTTTTCTTTTCTTTTCATTTTTTTCTTTTCATTTTTCATTTTCTTTTCTTTTTCTTGCTCTAACTTTTGCCTAGGTCGCCCTTCCAGGTTTTCGGCCCAGCGAGCCTCTCAAGGGTAAAAGTGTAACTTTGTCCATGTTGATCGGTTTGAGATCTCGAAGCCATCTGAATCCAGGAGAATGGCTGTTGTTCGTTGATGATGCAGGAGTCCATCCAGCCGGGTCTGAATTGCCCCCAGTGTTGTGGATAGGAACTCGGTTGTCTTTCAGCAATACTTTCTTCTTTCCTCCCTTCTGGGATTTGGCGTTCTTGCCGATCTTCGTTAGCTTGAGAAATGTCCCAATTTTTTACTCTTTGAGCACATCTGACATTTTTTTTTTTGCCCCTAGTTCAAGGGCTTCTTCTTATCTAGCTTTGCAAACTTCCTTTGATCACATCTGATCTTCTTGATCTGACTTTTCTTGCCCCTAGTTCGAGGGCTGCTCCAATCTGGCCTGGCGGGCCTCCTTTGATGTGAAACGACCTTATTGCCCCTAGTTCATGGGCTACTTCAAACCTGGTCATACAAGCCTTACTTTGTGGTTGACCGTTGAACATTCTGAATCCAAGTTCAAGGTTTGAAAGCAAAAAGGGGTCGAGTCTCGAGGCTGAGAGCGATCCTAGGCTGCACAATCTCAAGAGCGATTCCACACAGGTCTTCGCAGAACTACGCAAAACATTTTTTGAAACCTTTTAAGAAAGCGACTAGTCGCTCGTGAAGACAGTGTAGAACCAATCTGGATCAAGCCAGGATCCTTCTCGGTACTCACATTAACAAACATGATCTTATTCATTAAGGGCTTAGCATGCCTCTCTTTCTCTCAGTTGATCAAATTTTTGCAAATCCCGAGGAATTCCTTCCTCTTTGTTTTCACCAGTGTTAGAAAAAAAGTTTTGAAAAACTTAGGTCAATGCAATGATTTCAAGGCACAGAAAAGACACAATTTTGGTCAAATACTGCCATCTCATTCAGAACTTCTGGCATAACTGGCTCCAAGGCAGAAACAGACAAAAAAGGGTGAAAATTACTGCTGTTTCATTCAGATCTTCTGGCACAACTGGCTCCAAGGCAGAAACAGACTCAAAAGAAAGAGTGCAAAAGACAAACACAAAACAAGATAGTGATGCCCGAGGTAACACCCCCAAAATCACCCGACTCTAACAAAACAGGACTAGCTCGACACAACAAGACAGACTCAACTGACTTAGTTCAAAAAGACTGACTCAATATAACACAACAAAGCTGACCCAATACCTAAGTCAGAAAGTACGAAAACTAGTATTTGCACATTACTCAAAATAGTGCGTGCCATCCACCACAGCTGGAGTAATCTGAGCGCCATCAGCAGGCGGTTCATCCCCCGATCTCATCACATTATCCCCCACATTCATCGATCCAGTGCCGATAGACTTTGCAGGACTTGGTGCGGCGATGACCTTGTTATCAATCAGATCTTGTACTTCGTGGCAAAGACGAAAGCAACTGTCAGTATCATAACCAGTTTGTTGATGGAAGGCACAGTAATTGGCCGGGTTGTGGGAAGAAGGAAGTTTGTCTGGTAATGGCCGCGGCTCCAAGGGCTTGAGATGGCCTTGTCCTATAAGGATTTGGAAAGCTTTGGACAAAGTCATGTAGAGGGGATTAAAGACCCTTCGACCTCGGGGTTGGTACTTCGAGGTTTGTGGAGTTTTGCTGGATGCACCAGCAAAGGGATTGATGGGCGCTGACTGGGTTTGCTGATCTCTTCCGAGTGCAAGATTAGAGCTGAAAGGAACGTTTCTGGTACGATGGCCCTTCTCCCGGCTTGCCCCTTGATTCAAACTGCTCTCATTCTGAGTGGCGAAAGTGTCATCCACAACTTTTGCAACAACTGTGAGCACTTGCTGTTTGTTCAGTCCTTCGGCTTTCAAAGCCTCAACAGCCCATAGAAGGTGTTCATAGGGATCAATGCCTGCCCCTATCTTGTTCTTACCACTTGCCTCCACTTTGCCAAGGGATTGGGTCGCTATATCAGAGCAGAGCCCAGTTGTCGTCGACATGCCATTGCCCAAACTTGGGATGGCTTCAGGTTGGCCAATTTCAATTGCAATTCGCCCCAAGATTGAGGAGCCTTCTGGCGTGAAATTTCTAGCATGTGATTTGGTCGATGACGGAGCCAATATTCCAAAGGCTAGATCTGCCACAGTTCTCTGAAGATCTTCAATCATTCTCGTCAGCTCAGAAGTAGTGGGCTTACGGGTTTGAGATGATTGGGGTTCAGATGCACCCATCATGCATAAGTCCATGCTGACTGGAATGAACACCTCAGGCTTGGGTAAATAGGCTGGCGTGACGTATATGCTGCGGTTGTAGCCGGATGGCATTGTATGGATTAAATTGAGATGTGGGGGTGACAAGTTTGTGGTGGCCTGAGGTCCCTTTGGTGGAGCTATAATCTCTTTGTTAATAAGATCCTGAATCTTATGACGGAGGCGGATGCAACGGTTCGTATCATGACCATGCTGTTGATGGTAGACACAATGTTTCGCTGGGTCATATCTTGGTGGAAGAGGAGTCAGAAGGGGTTGAGGTTCTAGGAGCTCTAGGTACCCTTTTTCCCGTAGCATTTTCAAAGCTTGAGAAAGACTCATGTACAGAGGATGAAAATTTTGGGCTTGGTATCGAGTTGAAGTGGTTGGTCTTTGGCTATTGAGGAAAGTAGTGATAGTGTCTACTTCTTAGCATTTCACAGCTGTGCTATCATCAGTAGTAGCATTGGAACTGTGAACAACATCCTTCTTCAAAGGCTCATTATCTTCCACAAAGATCCCTTGTCAGATGGCCTCCTTGATTTGAACCCCGACGTCATGGAGGTCCTTAAAGTTGAATATCATATTCTGTAATGTTTCGGATATCTTACTGCAGCGAATCCACTGATTGCTGGAAATGGATCAGCAAATCCTCTAAATTTGTCGGAGGCTGCGCCATGATAGAGGTAGATGCTCGCGCTTTGACCAAGGTGATGTGACTGGTGACTGATGGATCAGTTGAACCGGTGAGCCCTGACTGGTCTTTTTTTGCCTTACCATTGGCGAAGGAAAACACTGGTTCCCCCTGAACTGAATCTCTGACCTGACAAAGTCTATCAACACAAGTCCAGTGTACTAGGGGGATATTGGAGCCTTTTGAAGCTATGGTTCCAAGACTACCTTGCAAAAGAGAAAACAGACAGCATCTCAGCCTGATTTCACCAAAACAGATATGAGCACACTGAATGACTGCACTCTTTACTGAATTCTGCCGAAAATTCTGCCTGTAAACTGATACCCTCAGGCCGATACTCAGACTTGAACCTGATACAAACCATCCTGTAGAGACACACCCTAACAGCACATACCAAGCAAGTAAGAGCCAAAACATCCCTATGGAGGGGTAGGGTTTCCCTGTCCTATCTTGTCAGGAGCTAAGGTTTCACTACGCACCCAGCGGTTTTAAACAACCTACAACCGGGTAAGCAACCTGTCCTAGTTTGGAATGGTCACTATGGCTTCCGATATGCACTAGGTCGAATGGTCGAAAAGGGTGCCTCGGTAAAAATCGAGGTTTGTGTTCCTATCGTGGCAGAGCCCGTAATCGGTCAGCCTTATGGCATGCTTTTCCAAGCAAGCCTCTGGCAAACCGTTCAGGAATAGTAGATGGCATGCTCAGTTGCGTCCTCCCGGAAATCCATCGCCTTGCCTCAAGACGCCTTTGTTTGCACTCTTTTGAATCTTTGAAAATTACACCGATTTCCATATTGCTTCCTTCTGATCTCAAGAACACCTTGAGGGCTGAAATTCCTCCTGTTGCTGCAATAGAGCACAGATAGAGGCAAGACAGTGTATTTGCAAGGAAATGTATGCACTTCCACACTCCTTATCATATCTCAAGCTCAAATGAGTATGGCACTTGACTCTCGAGCCGCCAACCAAGCATTTTCAATGCATAGTGGCCAAAGAATCAAGCTTATGCAAAACTCAATGAATGCACACATAAGACTCGAAAGGCCTCCACCCTATCATGCACAATCAAGGGCGTCGACGACCGAGAAATGTGACACGTTTCATCACTATGAGTATGAAACATCCCACATTTCTCGTGTTTGGATTAACGTCCGATCCAAACACATGCAATACAAACAACATGCTTATCTTGGCCATGTTTTACTTGATTCATTTTGTTTACACATTTTAGATTACTAATTAGTCCCTTAATCGGTTAAGTCCAAAAGTGAGAGTCCTCTAGTTTTGAAAGAGTGAATTAGTGGGATGCAATGGCATATATTTCAGCACTGAAATGACATGCTAAAGACGCTAAATCATGCAAGACATGTTAAAGGCCTAAAAACACTAAGGCTAGTGAAGAGCATCACACAAGAGGCATGCAATATCAAGCACAAATGGTCAAACCAGCTATGGACAAACCTAAAACATGCCAAAACAGAGGCCGAAACATATTGAAATGATAGCCCAAAAGCTTAGACAAACATGCATGCAAGTTGGCTCACAAGCGAAGCATAAGGCCCAAACCTCAAACACAACAAAAGGGCGATAAATGCAAGAATATGATAGAGGTATATGGTCTGAAATAAGATGCCAAATGATGCTATGCCATGCAAAAAGCTCAAATATGACATGCTAGAGGTCTCAAAGTGCAAGGCTATCAAAGCCAAATTCACTACAGCTATGCAAAGCCAAGCATGCATGACCAAAACCACTCAAGTCAGACCTAAAGCATGCTAAAACATAGCCAAAACTGTGCTGGAGTAGAGTATACACATGCTAGATCAATAGGCTAAAACACCAAATACACTAGGCTAGTGAACAAAATTGCACTACAAGTGCAAAAAGCATGCAAGAGGCAACCAAACCAACCCAAAACATAGTTATGACATGGCAAATAATGGCTAAAAACATGCTTGAACTAAGCAAATTCAAGGCACAAAGACATGCTACTTTGTAAGGCTACAAGTAGGATTACACTACAAATACAAGAAGCATGCAAGAGGTGACCAAGACAGCCAAAAACAGAGTTATGGCATGGCAAATAATGGCTAAAAACATGCTTGAACTAAGCAAATTCAAGGCACAAAGACGTGCTACTTTGCAAGGCTACAAGTAGGATTACGCTACAAGTACAATAAGCATGCAAGAGGTGACCAAGATAACCAAAAACAGTGTTATGGCAGGTCTAAAAAGTCACAAAAATGAGCCTAAACAAAGCCACTAAGAAGTAGAAACACATGCTCTTTTGATGGGCCATCAACACATGCAAACAAGAGAAGAGGAGGGGGGGCCACCCCCACCCATTTGGAACCTCAAAACCACCTTTTCACGATTGAGATTTCTCTGAGTTTCAGTGGTAAAAAGGCCAAAAAGAGATGATCCCAAAGGCCTTAAGAGATGGCACAAAGCAAAGCAAAACAAGCCACCAAAGAGGGTAAACCACCCCTAACTCAAACTAGGCCTTAAACAACCTTTTTAAACACTTTAAAAAAAAGGTTTTTGTAGTTGAAAGAAAGACCTAAAATAGCATGCAAAGGTGGCCAAAAATGCAACCAAAACAAAGCTTAAAAGAGGAAATTACTCACCCTTGAAGCACAACTACAAAACCAGCAACTTCTGAGGCAAAATCAGCCCTTAAGAGCTCAAATAAGACTTCCAAGCACCTTAGCCTCAAGGTAGAGGTGTTTGATCAATAGTCCCTTTACAAATGCACCAAGAATTCCCATTTTCAAGCACTTTCAAGCACAAAAATATATATATATATAAAGAGAGAGAGAGAGAGAGAGAGAGAATTCTAGAGAGAGAGGATTTTTTTAGAGAGAGGGGCTCCCAAACTTCCCAAAAAATGTCTTTTCAAAATGAGAGAAAGCTTCCATATATAGCAATTCAAGAGCTTTGGGTCGGAAATATCTGAGTTCGGAAATATCTGGAGCAATATACAACAGCTAGGCAAAATATCTGCAAAATCTGGGCTTTCTGGGCATAAGTGGTCGACCAGCTACTTTTTCTGGTCGGTAAGAATGCCTTCTGGTCGACAAAGGCCATTTGTGGTCGACACACTCCCCCAGTGGCCGACAGCAAAAACTGGTCCCGGCCCCTGACTTTAAACAAGCATAAATCCTTCATCTGGACTCCTTTGCAGGTCATTCTTGTGTGTAAATTGAATCCCCGGAAGTAGTATTTCCAATGGTGGTAGCCTTGCATCAAAATTCCATGTGTGCTAGGAGATATCCCTCTTTTAGTGAAGACTTCTTAGTTTCGGTCCAACCGGATTGATTCCCAATTTCCAACAACCATATCTCCCCTATCCGAACTCGGCTTTAGGAGATTCTTGAGTGAAAAATGAAGCCCCGGAAGTCTTCTTTCCAACGGTGGTGGCCTCATAGCTGAAATCCAAGTGTACAAATGGATAGGTCCGATTTAGCGAGGGCCGCTCGACTCTCTCTTAACGGTTCATGCCCATCTTCTTCCCCAACTTGGTTTCTTCCCTCTTCTCCTCTTTTCTTCAAATCCAAACCCCTAAACAAGGTGTTTTGAAAGATTTTTCAAAGATTTCATCTCTCTTTCATTCATTTTCACTTTGTCCTTGCTCGGTTTATTGAAAAGCGCAACATTTAACGAAATGCGAGCGTCGGAACATCATAGGAACTTTATTTCAAAAACATTTTGAAAGAGAGGGCCTTAAGGTCTAAAAACCATTCAAAATAGTTTTGGTCCAAAAAAAGGGTGTGAGGTTTGAATTTGACGCTCTCCTTGCCAAAGAAATCGACCCTTTGCTTAGCATAGCCTGCATCACTAAGTAAGCTATCAGTAGTGCCCAAGTCTTAAGGGTGGTAAAAAATGGGGTGTCTACAAAGACTCTCTATCATAATCTTATAAAAAGTATGATCAACATCAGTACCAGAAGAGCCTTTGGTGTGGTGAAGACTAGTGCTCATGGGAGTGCGCGCATGTTTGGCTGACTCTAGACCGAACTTAGACACAAAGTTTTTGGCATACTTGGTCTGAGAGACAAATATACCCGAAGGAGACTGTTTAATTTGAAGACCCAAGAAGTAAGATAACTCCCCCATCATACTCATTTCAAACTCATGTGTCGTGCAATCTGAGAAATATTTCACAAGAGAATCAGAAGTGGATCCAAACACAATATCATCAACATAAATCTGAGCAACAAGTATATGAGACTCAGTATGTTTCACAAATAAGGTTTTGTCCACACTACCCCTTTGAAAGTCATTAACAAGAAGAAAGGTAGTAAGTCTATCATACTAAGCTCGAGGGGCTTGTTTCAACCCATACAACGCCTTATCTAACTTATAGACATGATGTGAACATTTTAGGTCCTCAAACCTTTTTGGTTGCTTAACATAAGCCTCTTCTTTCAAGTACCCATTCAGAAAGGCACTTTTCACATCCATCTGAAATAGTTTGAACCCTATAAAGCATGAAACACCAAGTAAAATACGAATAGATTCAAGACGTGCAACAGGGGAAAATGTCTCATCATAGTCAACACCCTCTACTTGTGTATAGCCTTGAACAACCAACCTAGCTTTATTTCTAACCTCAGTACCATTCTCATCAGATTTATTTTTAAAGATCCATTTGATACTTATCACATTTATGTCTCTAGGTCTAGGGACAAGAGTCCAAACTTTGTTACATTCAAATTGACCTAATTCATCATGTATTGCATTAACCCAACTATTATCTAGTAAGGCCTCTTTTACATTCTTAGGTTCAATTAACGAAACATAACACATGTGAGTTACCTCTTCCTGAACTTGTTTTCAGGTTTTCATTCGGTCTAAAACAAGTCCAATTACCTGTTGAACTGGATGATTCAGTTTTATCCTGGCTGATGGTTTTAACTCTGGATTGGTAGTGACGGAAGCATCAGAGGTGGTGTCTCTTTGTACACTCTTTAGACTCGAACTTACCATTGAAGTTGGTGTCGGCTCACCTTCTTGGGCTTGACCTTGTGCTTCTCCTTGTCTTTGAGGTTCAGTATCCAAGATTGGAGACTCACCATATTCTTCCTCATGTATTGCTGGCATAGGAGAACCTATGTCATCTATAACAACATTGATTGATTCTATTAGAGATAAAGTACGCAGGTTATAGACATGAAAAGCTCTACTAGTGGTTGAATACCCTAGAAAAATACATTCATCACTTTGAGAGTCAAATTTGCCCAAAGGCTCTCTACCTTTGAAAATGCAACATTTACTTCCAAAAGTTTTGAAATATTTTACATTAGGTTTCAACCCTTTCCACAATTCATATGGAGTTTGTAAAGTGCCGAACCTTAAATACACACGATTTACAACATAAACATCGGTATTTAAGGCCTCAGCACAGAACTTAGGATGAACTTTCTTGCTAAGGAGCATGACCCAAGCCATCTCTTGAACTACCATATTCTTCCTCTCAACAACTCCATTTTACCGTAGAGTAATCGGTGCAGAAAACTCATGCTTAATTTCATGTATATCACAAAAATCTAAAAACGAACTATTTTCAAATTCACGACCATGATCAATTCAGATTCTTATGATACGCCTAATAGAAACACCATGTTCATTTTGGATTTTAAGGACTAAGGCCCGGAAAGTATCAAACGTATCAGATTTTTCTCTTAAAAATTAGCCCATGAAAAACGAGTATAATCATCATCAGTTAAAAAAATGTATCTTTTACCTCCAATGCTTTTAGTGCGAGTGGGTCCCATAAGATCCATATGAACTAGTTCAAGAAGGCATTTGGTTGTGAAGCTGTTCACCTTTTTATGAGGGGCACGAGTTTGCTTCCTAAGTTGACATTGTCCACACACATGGTTCACATTGTTACCCATTTTGGGTACTCCTTTCACAAGCTCTTTGTTGGCTATCTTGGTTAGGTCTTTGAAATTTATGTGACCTAATCTTTGATACCACATGTCAAGGTTACTTATGACGGCCAAGTGACATGTGAGATCATTAGTGGTAACAATCCTATAGCAATTATCAGATGTGCGAACCCTATGCATGACAGTATTTCCTTTCTTATCTAAAATTTCACATTTATTTTTTGAAAATAATACTTCATGATGGGAATCACACATTTGACTAATGCTCAAAACATTAGCTTTAAGGCCATCACCATCTCCAAAGGTAACAATTCCTCCTTCATATTTTTCAAGAGACATGAAGTAGGATTTGTTACCAGACATGTGACAAGAGCAGCCATTATCAAGATACCACATGTGTGAGTCACGTGGTTTCAATGTAGTGTGAACAACAAAACAAGTTAAGTCACTCTTTCTCATCCATATCTTTTTGATCTTAACAGAAGCAAGACTGGCAGTCTTGGTAAACGTCTTAGCGTTGTGAGCACCCTCATGCATCTTGGTGTTCCGCTTAAATATGTAAGGTTGTCTCCTAACCCATGAAGTATTAGAATTTTTAATTTTTTTAGACACCTTACCAAACAACTCAAAATAATAGGGGCGAATGAGGCCATACCTACCACAATGATGACAAACAAACACAGGTTTTACCTACCTTTTGTCGATCTTACCTCCTTTAGGTTGATGAAGAGAGTGATCACCTCGTTGAACCTTTACCTTTCCTTTTGCTTGAGTCTTGACGTCATGTGATGTAGAGGCCAGTCCCTTTTGAACTGTTGCATCACCATAGCATATCCCACTTTTGTCACAACTCATTTGTTGAGACCCAAGGATGTCTTCTAATGTCTTTAACCCTTTGTTCCACATATCAATCGTGGCTCTAGCATCTTTGAGTTCTTCCTCTTTCTGACCGACCATTTCTTCCAATGCAGCTTGTGACATCTCAAGAATTTCAATCTTCTCTTCATATGTGGCATAGACTTTTAGAAGTTCATTCTTTTCGGTCTCACAAGATAGAAGTTTTCCACGTAGGTCTTGCCTATCATTTGAGATCTTGTTGACATCTTTTTTTGCTATTCCAAGCTCTCCCTTTAGCTTGACATTTTCACTTTCATATGCTTTGAGCTTGAAAGTGAGTTTGTCATTGATCTTGGACAAGTTCAGAGATTCATTGTAAAGCTTTTCATAAGATTGTTGTAGGTCATCACCATCCATCTCATTATTATTTTCCGAGATTTCATCATCTTCTTTTTGCTCCTCTCTTTTCTTGACCTCATCTAGTCGAGCAACTAACGCATGAAAGTTAATAGATTATGGTGCAGATGACTCTCCTCTTTGATGGACTTGACTAAGAATGTCCCATGCATCTTTGGCCATTGTGCAGTGAGCAATCTGTTGTTGTTCTTCCTCATAGATTGCTTCACGGATTGCACTTAGAGTTCTTTGATTGCTTGAATTGTCAGCACTTTTAACATCCTCTTCAATTGCTTGCCAACTTTTAGGCTCATGAGCTCTAAGATACATCCTCATTCGGATCTTCCAGAATAAGTAATTATTCCTATCAAAGATAGGAGCATGGTGCAGACTCTGACCACGAGCAAATTCAACCGGCTTTGGAGGTGGTTGAGTGAAGGTAGACCAGAATGCCATGTAAGTACTATCTCCGTTTTCACTGGATTCGAGTTCTTTAGGTTCTTGCTCTGACCCGCTTTTATCATCCCAAGTCATTGTATAGACTTTCTTTTGGTTCTTCTTCAATGGACA
Source organism: Camellia granthamiana (assembly GCA_036172215.1). Taxonomy (NCBI): domain Eukaryota; kingdom Viridiplantae; phylum Streptophyta; class Magnoliopsida; order Ericales; family Theaceae; genus Camellia; species Camellia granthamiana. The sequence goes on from CM069907.1 coordinate 107,806,616, forward strand.
TTTAAGAGCAATATGACCAAAGCCTTGGCATTCATAACACTTGACACCTTACCCTTTCACAATCTTCTTCTCAGGTTTTGGAGCAACCTTAGTTGGAAAAGTTTTGATTTTTTTCATTACCCTTATCTTTTGAACTAGAGTCCTTAAAATTAGGCTTCTTTTTCTTTAAATTTTTTTTGAATTGTATGGTACACATCGCCATCATTTCGGATTCTAGATCAAACTTAACCTCAGGGGTCTTAGCAGTCTCATGAGCACTGGTAAAAGTCATACTATCTTTTTGTTTTTTCTTAGAAATCTGGTGGGCTTCATAAGTCTGAAAGTTTCCAACCTACTGATCAAGCTTGAGGTTTTCAACATCTTGAGCCTCCTCAATAGCTGTCACTTTTGATTAGAACCTCTCGAGTAATGACCTCAAAATTTTTCCAACAACCTTTGATTCATGAATTTTTTCACAAAGTGTAAAATAGGAATTCACGATGTCATTAAGTTTAGCATAAAAATCATCAAACGTCTCATCGTCACGCATAAAAAGGGTTTCAAAAGAAGAGGTGAGACGTTGAAGTTTTGATCTTTTAACAGCAGTAGTCCCCTCATGAATAGTTTCAAGAATGTCTCAAGCCTCTTTTGCTACCTCACACGTGCAACTACAATGAAACTCTTCAGGTATGATGGAGCAAAAGAGGGAATTGAGAGCCTTACCGTTCCAACTCGAGTTTTGATAATCAAATGCGTCCCATTTATCAAGAGGTTTGGGGATATCAACACCATCAATGGTGACAATAGGTTCACTCCACCCATAGATCACATAATGCCAAACTTTCTCATCAATAGATTTTAAAAACGCCCTCATATGAGCTTTCCAATAAGAATAGTTTGTACCATCAAGTAACGGAGGTCTATGGGTCGAGTTACTTTTGCGAATTGAATCCATATCACAAATCACACAAAATACACTCCTATGGTTTTTTAAAAAAACAAAGAGTGATCTGCTCTGATACCAACTAAAAAACTTAAATGATTTGTGATTCAGTTCAAGATTAATTGCAACAATTCCCAAACAATTAAAACTAACAATCTAAATCATCTAGCACATACGAAAATAATTTAGATTGTTGCTTCAAAATCAATAAATCGACACAACTGATTTTTACGTGGAAAAACCACAATTAGAACACCTCCAATTGTGATTAAAAAACCATGGGCAAAACGCCACTAATCGATCCACTATGAAAGAAAGAAAGAATACAAATTAACCGAAACAAATTACCCAAACGCAATCAATTTGTCTTCAACAATCTGTATCTTTTTCACCTCCGCCTTCGTCTCAAAATTGATCAGCTTGATGTTGAATCCACAACATCCATGTCGAATCAACGACTACGCACAGCTTCGAACTCCTTCAAATACTCTACGCTTGAATCTCTGTATTCTACCGAAGAAGAACACTCTTGTTGTTGAATAATCAATCACCTCTTTGATGTATACTTGTCAAATCACGAGTTTAATACTTAACAAAACATCAAAGAAAACTAGCAAAGTTGCTCCAGAAGAAAACCCTAAATCCCTCAAAGAAGATCTGGAAGCTATATCCTATGTGAGGCCCCTGAAAATTTTAATTTCTTAAAAGTCCCTTACTTTTAAATTATTTCCTTGAAGTCCCTTAGTTTCTTAATTGCAACCCTAGGATCAAAATATATGCGCCAACAAAAAACGGGCAAACCCTAATCGATTTCGGAAACATAGAAATAATTTTTAATACTCTAATTGACTCCCTAATATGAAATTACCACTTGGAAACCCTAAGCTTTTCCGGTCTTTATCACGTTCGTCGGTTGATCGCGTTTTTGTTCAAAACAAGAAATCCAAACCGAATTAGACTCTCTAACCCCAATTTAATTTAATTCTACACTAAAATAAATGTTCTAATTCATAAATTAAACCCACTGCCTTCATATTTTTCTTAAATCACATTTTGACCCCAAACTAGTACCATTACACACATATATACATATATATACTTGTACCTTTCTTAAATAAATAATTTTATACACAAATATCTTCATATCTATATATAAAATCAACAAAAATCTCCCCAAATCTAGCACATGGCCAGCCATCACCCTCTCTAGGCTACAATCATAGGTACTTTAGAGACAAATCCCTTAAATCATAAAAAAAGTATCATTGGTACCCCAAAATCAAGGAAAGATGTCTTGTACTTGTAACTATCTTGGTTCTACTTAAGCCTAATCCTAACTAGATCATGCCTAAATACATGATTAGGCTCCCTAATGATCCTTTATTCCATTACATTCCAACTAAATATTACATCTCAACTAAATATTACATCTCAATTCCATTCTATTCCAACCAATGGGCATTTTGGACCTTTTACACCTATTTTATTATAAAAACACCACCACCCTCCACATGTTACACATCTCATACACTCACACACCTACACATTCAGTTGAGAGAAAGAAAGAAGAGGAAGAGAGTGACCTTGGGTAATAGAGGAGAGGAAAAGAGGAGACAATTGTGCAAACACTTCACTAGGCAATCAAGTAAGCCACAATACAACTCTCTCTTTCATTTTCCTTTTTCAAATACATGTTATTAGAAGTTTAAAATGGTATTTTCGGATGTGTTCTAATGGTATTCTTGTGTTAAAAATGAAAGGAGTTGAGCCTTGATTCTACCCTTGTTGTATTTCTCTTAATTGGTATAAGACTACCTTTTTCCATAACCAAGTCTCAAAATTTCCAAAAGGCACACCTTCACCTTAAATTTTTGAGTTTAATACATATTATTTAGCAAGTTTTCATCACAAGATAAGTGGAAAATTTCCCCTAGTTGACCTCTTTCTCACCAACTTTCTTGTTGCAAGAACTGTGCCAGAAAAATCTATTTTACAGCAACTTTCAAAAATTCTGGAAAAATATATAAAAATCTTCTGGACCTCAGTTTTATTTCAACATCTTCCTTAAAGAGTTATCTTTCAAGTAAAATTGGTTTCATTTAAAAAAAGCAAGCGGTTTGAAAGAAAAATTGATTTTCGTAACGGTCGACGAATCTGGACAGCGCTGGAGTGTTTCTTAAATAACTAAAAATCTAGAAAAGCTATTCCATTTCCGAAACATGTTCTGAAAACTAGATTAAATCCTCTACGAACCATAGGAAGGCTAGGTTCGGGAAATATCTGAAATAGCCCTTTTGATTTTAATCTTTAAATGGTATTGAATCTGGAAATTTAGTTTTGCATGGGTGTTTTATGCTCTTGTGTACATGAATATACTTATTAGTTTATGATCATGTCTTGGTATGGTATTTCATGTGTTATGGTTATGTTCCTTATCTTCTTCATTTTAATGATGCTCATGCTTATATGGATATTACTATCTTTTTGAGTTTGTTCCAACTTGACTTAAAATATTGATCCAAAATAGAAAACTTAATTGGGATGGTATTGGGTTTTCGATCACTTGAATAATGAAGAGATGATAATGTGTTATGTATGGATTGATGAGATGTGCTCCCTAATTGGAGGTTAAGTCTTGCGCATGCAGTTATCGCGTAAACCCTAGAATGGAACATTTGTGGTGGTTTGATTGGTGAGATAAGGTTGGGTCCGGATGGGACATTCAAGAGGATAAAAATTTTTTGGAAGGATAAGGTTGGATTCAGGAGATAAAACCTTTTTCTTTTCGCTATCCCTTTTGAGGCCCTGCAGTTAGTGCTACGCGGTATATAACTGTTAGTAGGCATCCGAGGTTAGTTCTGCAACAAAGCAGCAAAAAGGGGAGTTCCGAATAGTCCGATGTCCAATTCTTATGTTTGGGAGGATGAAATCTCTTTGGGGGATTTCTAGAATACTAACCACTAACATTATAACCTTTGTTATCTATTTGAATGACATATTCCTTTCATCTATTATTGAAATTGCTGTTATTGACTTGAATATCTTGCTTCATTACTTGCTTGCTATAAATGTGATGGTGTATTGGATTGGAAAAAAAGGGACGGGGTGTGTGTGCGTTTACTGGGCATTCAAAGCTCATGGCGTTTCATGCTAGGTATTGAAGACCATTAGACCGGTCGAAGGCAAAGCTGAAGCATTTGAGGACGTACGGTTACCCTAGGAGGATTAAAAACTAGTTTGTAAACGTGTTTTGAGATTGTAAGTGATAGATCCCATGTTGTATTTAAGACATGATTTTGTAATTTGTATATATATAACATTTGTAACCTATCCTTATACCCTGTCAACTCATGTAGGCCTTGTGTTAATACCTTGTCAAGATCTATCAAAAAGGTAGCTTTGCTATCTAAGGTGGTTGGACTTTGAAGAGAGGCTATTTTGACTCATCTGACCTTCCTGGGATCTTACTTGGTTATTATCCAAAGGACTCATTAGTGACGTTTCCTACTATTATAACCTTAGATAAACCCTGTATTTAATGGTTAATGTATTATCTGATGTTCCCGACTCTTGGGGCGTCACATCCTAAATCCTGACTGAACTGCAACTTTTATAGAAAATATATCCGCGATCCCCACTCGAGCGTAGGACTTGTTGCTCGAGCAGTGTCACTAAAACGCGCGTGACAAAACAGGGTCTACGCTCGAGCGCTAGAACTTACACTCAAGTGTAAAAATACACCTCCCAGTATTTTTGCAGACAAGCCAAACTACTGAGAGTGTGAGAACTCCGCTCGAGCGTAGCTTCCCGCTCGAGCGGGAAGACCAAAAACAAAGTAAAAAATACAACTCAATTAAACCAAGTTTGTTCTTGAAGTTGGCAACAAGTAGGGACCTAACACAATTTTCTTAAGACAAATTCGTCTCTCGCTACAGTGATCACGAGTTTTTATTGGACGTTCATCTTCTAAGATACAACGATTGAATCATGGTTTTTACTTAACAAAAAATGCAAAAACATTAAACATTAATGTTTAAAATGTGCTGCCCAACATGTAATAGGAAAAAAAAAAAAAATGCACTTGGCCAGTTGACTAGCCGGACGTCCAGCCGGACAGCCTCCTGGACGACCGATAATACCCTAAGCCGAATAGACTATATTCTAATAGCACCTCCTCATCCAAACTCGTAATTCGCTCTGTTGAGACCTTTCATAGTCCGAGGGACTACCAATCCGGAGCTCCATAAACCAAACAAACATGATTTACAAACACTATTCATCATTAGAAGTCCACTTTCAGACTCTTACAACAGAAAACAAACAGGGCCTTAGAGCTATATTATGGTGCATCTTTAAAATGACATTATATGCATTTTATTATAAAATATGTAATATAATCATAATATTGCGAAATAAATATTACAATATGTCATAACTTTTCTCACAAAAATAATTGTAACATTTCTCACCACAAATAATTTATAACATTTATACCATACTTTTCATAACATAAAGGCCTAACCATAGAGGGATAATCTTTGGAACTAGACCCTATAAGGAGCTGAGGCCCCAGAGATCACCCTTAGATGATTGTTACATAGCAAGACCATTCAACTATGTAGCGGTAAGTCATGAATTCGCACACAGACAGATATTCGAACCCACACTCCTGACACTGGGTACAGTTCGCCCAGACCTAGAAGGTCATTTCAACCATATGTGCTGTTGCCCGAGTGATTGGCCTCGAGAAGAGTGGAACCTAAGATCTCAAAACTTATATCTCAAAGTCTTACCAAAATGCTAGAACCCCCTGGGTTTAGGGTTTATAATGATTCGTTATTTTATGGACACACCATTTATTCACCAACTCGTAACTTTTAACCTAATGTGATAACTAAAGTCAAAACTTTTACTTTTTTTCTTTTTTTTTTCTTTTTGAACAAGAAAAAAAAAGATGTTCTGTTGAGATATCACAGCATCTGTGAGCCCTGACCCAAGTAATCAGTTGACGACTAGATTTAATCAAATCCAAAGAAAGAGACCCACTACTAAAGCACCCAATAGAGTTCAGCCACGTGCCATAGAAGAGGCCTAGTATCAATCAGAGATTTCTGAAGAGAGTTAGCTAGACAAAGCCAACACTTGTAGTTTATATAATAATTATATGATGTGAGGTTATGGGTTCAAAAATTTGGTGTCATGTCCCCTATTCAATCAATTCTAATTTGAGGGGGTGTTTGGAGACTAGCAAAAAAAAAATGTTAATTTTTTTGCTTAAAATGATAAAATTCTAGAAAGTCACTAAATTATTTGTCATCAGTTAAAAAAATCAAATATCACATTAACTTTTTAATTCACATTTTTTTATAGCAATAAACACATTAGCTTTTTTTAATTCCTAAAACAACTGACAGTCATGAAAAAGCAAAGGACTGAGATCCTCTTTATTACGTGGTTATGATGGAAATAATTATAAAAATTTGTCACTATTTTAAATTTAGAAACAATCATTACAAACTCTTAGATAATGTAACATTACCGGTTCGTTTGGTTTGTGTTTCTGAAAAAAATTTCGGAAATTTTCTCTACAAATAAGTTTTCAAAAGTAATCAAACCAAACAAATTTTCCCAAAACACACAAACCAAACAAGTTTTCCAAACAAATCTCTCTCACACACACATCAAATCAATCACTTTTTCCAAAACTCTCTCTCAAAACAATTTTCCAAAACAAATTTCCCAAAAAACCAAACCAAACATGTTTTCGTACTTTTTATCTCTAAAACACATCTCTCAAACACAAACCAAACATACCCTACAACTTTGAAATGGGTTGCGGGAGGGTGCTGTCATAGCAAACCACAACCTTTTATTGTTTAGTTAAAAAAAAGAAAAAAAGAAACATAAACGCCAGCTGTTATGTTCAGGAATGAGTGAAAATAGAATAGAATGATCATCTCTTAAACTCTCATATGGAATGATTATTGTTTTGAAATGGTGAATAATGATTCTTTTTGTAATGTATTTTGTCACTATTTTTGTTAGTCAACTAAATATGAAAATGAATATTTTGATGAAATAATTATTCCATTCCGTTTTATTTTAGTGAACCAAATACTACCTTAGAGTCAAGCAAAATGTTTATTTGTTTCCCATTATATATAGATGTGGAAAACTTGGGAACTTAGAGAACTTGAAATTTTCATTAAAAAAAAAAAAAGCTTCCAATTCTTTGTTTGTTTATTTTTTTTATTGATTTTATTTGGTAGTTGTATGTATGTATTTTTTTTTGTATTATATGGTTGCTACAGGTTATATAATTAAAGTGCTATTTATTTCAAGTGCTTTTATTTCAACATTAGTTTGTTTTTAAAATTTATTTTTACAGAGAAATGATTTTGAGATAAATAAAAATATTATAGAACTCAATTTTCATATAATTTTTTACTTATTTTTTTCCCTTAATCAAACCCATTCATTTTTTTTAATAGATGTGAATTTCATTCAATTTTATTTTATTATTATTATTTTTTTTGTAAGTAAACCCATTTACCTAATCAAACCCATTCATAGGAATTGGGATTGGTATTGTTGCAAGCACCCGTGCTGTGAGATCTTGTGTGTGTCCTAAACTTATTTCGATAAGCCACACATTCATAATGCAATGTTCATCAAGCATCTCATCCATAACAAATAAAGAAATAAAATAAAACAGGTTAATCGAACATATGTAACTTTATGATCATGAGCTAATTGATTTTATTTTTTTTTATAAATTAAAATTAGATTAAACCTTTTATTTTTTAAAAAACAAAAATGTGATATTATTATGAGATTAAAAATGTATAATTAATCTATTTTTTTTTTTTTTTATAAATAATTTACTGGACCAACCTTATAACATGAATAATTTATATCATCGAAATAGATGGAAAAAAAATACTTGCACGGAGCCTCACAACATTGGTGCTCCCATATCTCCTTCATGTTACCTTTTTCTGAGCTCACGACATGAGTTTTTTCTTTTTAATAATAAAATATTGCCGTTTGCGTTACAGCACCCTATTGTGACAACCCCCATTCCCAACCCCTTTAAAATAGAGATGATCACAATCATAAGGAAATATCAAATACTCACTGTGTACTATTGTAAATACGAAACCTTTTTTATGATGTAAAACTGAAGCTCAAATTACACTTGCTTAACAAAATCAACAACACTCAATATGCATTAAAGAAGAGGTAATGTGATAGACCCATTTAAGGGCCCAAGGACTCTCTATCTCCAAAAATTTTTTATCTCCCTGCCCTAAATTACTTACAATCATTGAATTATATGAGAATTTCAAAAACATATTCAATGGTTGTGAGTAATTTGAGACAGATGGATAAATTTTTTTATAGACAGAAGATCTTTGCTGCATTTAAGAGGACATGGCACAACAGTAATTGTTGTGCCTCAATTGGAGGTTTATTATGGCCTTATTTTTATGATCCGAACCATTCATTTTATAGGATTCGTTGAGTATTTCGTACTTACCAAAAATTATATTCATCGGATATTAATAACTATGCAATCAGATTGTATATTTTTTATGCTATTTCTCAAAAGAAAAATTTATTGTTTATTTTTTTTATGATAAATGTAATTGAATTATATAATTATTAATATCCAATTAATATAATTTTTGATAGATATGAAGTACCCAACCAACCTTATATATATTGGTTGCACTGTGCCATCCTATGGTAAGGAGCAATTGTGATTAAATACGGCGCTATGAGAATGGACTAGACCAGAAAAGAATGTCCAGATGACAAAGTAAGAGAGAGGCCAACTGAACAGGACTGGTAATCAGAAAAAAGTGTGTGAATTAAATTCGTGAGGATAAGAAGAACAAGACCATGACCAAAAGAAATTACGGATCAAAAGGAAGAATGCAAGTTTGGGTGATAAAAGCTAGACTTTTTTGTTTATTACGAACTTTTTGAAAAGTGGGGTTAAAAGTTATTTTTCAATTTTTAATTCATTTTGAGTTAGATCATTCCTTACAATTTTTTACACGTTTTCCTAAAAAACAATCAAAAAAAATTAAAAATTTAAATTTTAACCATCTTTTCAAAATAACTCTAAATTTAATTGAGGTTTCGATTTTGAGCAGCTCTTCATAGATGCTTGAAAACGTTGGAACCACGACTGAGCTACTTTAAAGCAAATTTGTTGAAATGATGACATTGTATAAAAATGGGAGAAAGAAGAGGAAAGGGTATGAACAATCAATAGCACCATTATTGAATTCCTATTCTACATTCCTATACAAGAATGCCTAGTAATTTAAACAAAAAATATATTGTTATATAAAGATAAGGAATGATTTTAATTTTGAACTATATATATTGTTAATTTAAATTTAGGAAAAAATTAGAAGATAAATTGCAACGAAACTTCCTCCATTAAGAAGCATGATTCGGCCCATGGATGACAGTTAACTAATAAAAATATAATTCCAATTAATAAAATATAAATTAATAGAATTTCTATCACTTTTTATTTTATAGAATATTATAAAACTGACAATATATAAAATATGAATTAATGGCTCAGCCTTCTTGAATGCGAACTTTGTCGGTGACAAAACGTCTCACACATGCAGCCAGTGGCAAACTAAGGGGTTGTTTGGGGTGTCTTAAATAAGTGTACTTTTTATTTTTTTAGACTAAAAAATTGAGGAAGAAAATATAGATGTTTGTGTTAACTTTTTGATTTTTTATGGAAAAATATGTAGTAAAAAATTGTAAAAATTAGTTTGTAAGAGAAAATTAGGATTGAGAGTTGTGCAGCCTTAATTGTTGACTTTTGGTGAATAGTGTTAACTTTTTAACTTTTTGAGTAATTTTTTAATTTTTTGACTTTTCCTGGACATGCCAAACTTGGCCTAAAAGGGCAACTTCTTTGACTCTAATTAGAAAAAGGAGGTGGATTCCTCGGAGAGTACTGTTCAGGTTGGTGGGATCATTATTAATTTTGATTTAATAATTTGAATTTATCATTTTGTTAAGTATTTTGTGTATTCAATTCAGAGGTGGGTGGCATTGTGGTTAAGGTTTGAGGTTTAAGGCTTAAGATCACAGGTTCAATTCCTTTCTTCCTGGGCGAAGCACAGTTGGTTAAGAGATTGGATCTCAAGTTGTCTAATTAGCACTTGGTGTGAATTCAATGCTCCCCCGCTGTGCGAGTCCTGACTTAAGCGGAATTTGTCTTGGGAGGTCGGGACAAGTTCCCAAGTTATAGTCTCCTCGCTCGAAACGGCTAACAGGACACCCTGGTGTTAAGAGATTGGATCTCAAGTTGTCTAATTAGCACTAACAGGACACCCTGGTGTTGAGAGATTGGATCTCAAGTTGTCTAATTAGCACTTGGTGTGGATTCAATACTCCTCCGCTGTGCGAGTCCTAACTTAAGCGGAGCTTGTCTTGGGAGGTCGGGACAAGTTCCCAGGTTATAGTCTCCTCGCTTGAAACGGCTAACAGGACATCCTGGTAATCTCTGCAAAAGGCACTGCCTTGGACCTGCGGGAGGGTAGGGAGGATTTTCTTGTAACAAAAAAAAAAAAAAAAAATTTGTGTATTTTATAAAAAAATTAAGTTAATTTGATAATTGTTATTTATTAAATTTATCGTGTTTATCATTAAAAAAATAGACAATAATTTTGTTTTTATGAATATTTTTTTTTTTTGTGACAAACATGTTAAATTGAATATATTATAATGATTGAATCGATCTAATTTTTTTTATGAATAATATACACTGAGTACCTAACAAAATGAATAATTTGAATCATTAAAATGAGACCCGTGATAAATCTTACAAGCTCAAACAACGCCCTCTAATCCAAAAAATTAAAAAGAAAAAAATTAAATAAACTGAGAATAACTCATCCCACGTGAATTTTCCTGCATTTTCTCTACATACAAACAGACTTTTCCCAGTTACAACCTTGAGCAATTTGCCAAGGTTTATTAACTGCTGCTGCTGTGTCCCGCTGTACACGATAGGCTGGCTCAGTTGCTGTTTGGCTGCAGGATTTGGTAAAATAATTTTATTATACTTTCTTCGGTAATGCTAAAAGGATATATACTTATAAATAAGTTATGATATTTGTGGTGTTATTTATTACAAATATCATAATTAGATATTTTTTAATTATAAAACAAATAAAATAAAATGAGGTATAACCAAACACTATATGAAATATAACTAAATTAATGTCCTAACTAACATCACTCTGAGTCATAATCAATATCACAACATGTATAGCTAAGTCATAACTAATCTCTATTAAGAAGAAAAAATAATTCTCTTCTCTTTATAGATGTTTTGCACAATAGGAATATATAAGCAAATGTTGAATTTTATGATAATATATAGGACAAATTACAATGGTAATCTTTATATTTTGTCCTTATCTTATTTTGGTCTTTATAATTTCAGTTGGCTTAATTTTGACTATAAATTTATCATTTTATCTTAATTTGATCCAATGATTACAATTATCAATTTATTTATTTATTTTTATGAAAAATGAGCACATAAACATTATATGTTATGTTTTTATTGACAAAATTGTAAATTTATTCAACTCAGTGTGTTAACTCTAAATAAACTCAATGATTGTTTTTCTTTTAAAAACTCATAATTGATGTTATTAATTGGACTAAATTGACAAAATTTAAAATTAAGAGTTAAAATTACATAGACTATAACAATACAAGGACTACTTATGTAATTTATTATAATTGTTATTCTTCTTTCAATTAATAAAAGTTTAGAATTATTTTATATTTAACTATTCAGTCTATTAAAGTGGACAGCCCTAACCTGAATTTAAATACTACTGTGTATGTATTTATTTATTTATTTATTTTTATCAAAAAAAAATATATTCTGAAATATTAGCACTGCATCCGTGGCTCAAACCCAAGTAACCAGTTGCCAGCCTGTCTATGTACTTGGTGAACTAAAATCAATCCTATCCTAAATTTATGTAATGCAGTTGAGTACATGGATGGTATGGTCGTCCAAGTTTGAATAACTGGAGGAGTGTTCCCATTACTACACGCGTGTGTCACATGGCTTTCAGACCCAAAAATAGCTGGCCTTTTGCACAACAAAATTGCTTTGCAAGTGGTATATCTGTAATTTTATACAAGATCATGGGTTCATTTGCTTAGATGATTGATAGGGAGCTCCCTCCCTAAGAGCATCTCCAACGGAGAACCAAATGTTTCATCAGATTTAAGTAAAAAAGTAGTAATTTCCTTCATTTGATACTTCACGCTCCAACGGTTCAGCATCAAATTTTTTCATCAAATTTGCGCCGGGCAACCGGTTGGTTGACCGGACCGGTCGACCGGCCGGTCAACCGGGTAACGGCAAATTTTTTTTTTTTTTTTTTTTTACCGGTTTGAACCCTTTTTTTTGAACTTTTTGAACTCTTTGGTGGTCGACCGGGTGGTCAACCGGCCGGTCGACCGGGTGGTCGACCACCTAGGCAAAAATATATATATATATATATTTTTGACTGGTTTGAACCTTTTCAGTGAACGGTCTGAACTTTTTCCGAGGCGACCGGTTGGGCAACCGGTTGGTCAACCGGATGGTCGGCCGGTTCGTCTCATCTCAACGGTCAGGAACAGTGATTTGGTGAAATTTGGTGAAATGCTTCGCCTGTACTCAGTTTGGTGAAAGATTTGCTGAATTCTCGATTTGATATTGATTTGGTGCCACCGTTGGAGCCTCAAAAAGTGAGTTTTTCATCAAATTTCAAATTTGATGTTGGATTTGGTTCTCCGTTGGAGATGATCTAAGATGCCTCTATTTACACATAAGTTATCATCTCAAAACACATTATTAATTAATTTTTTTATTACAATTTTAACTGAAGATAAAATGACCACTGTAAATCATAAAGCATTATAACGCAGCGGATAAAATGTTTAGATCATACCTTTTAGCGAAAAACCTCGTGGGTAAATCACGTGCTTCCCGAATCTGGTCAATCATCCCAGCAATGGGGTGATATTACAATAGTGAATATCACCCACACAAATCACAGTGCAAATGGCTTGATCGTTGTTTTTGGGAGAGAGTCAGTATATGGGAAAAACTGAAATATACGTTGTTTCTCTCTTAATCACCCATATCCTATATATCAGATATATAATATGTTTTTTTTATCATATATCCATATCAGTTAATGGTGATAATATATGTATCCTGAGTGGTTATCCAAATAGGTTTGAATTTGAATTCGAAACCTATTTGGATAAGGTTCAAATTCAAATTCAAATGGTCATGCCACATGAGCGCCCATTTCTAACAACCACAAAGGATAAAGGTTATAATACACACCATTTATATAATTACCATAAAGGACAATACTAAATATAATACACATCTTTATTCTCAAATACGTATCTTGTCTGTCAAGAATCTAAAAATCCCAAAACAAAACCCAAAATCCTTGAAAGAAACAATAAAAAATATACATATTATTGAAGATTTTGATTGGATTGAATGATGGATGCATCTGGCAACACTGATTTAAAACAATGGAGCACGAAAAATGTTATTTTTTCATTTTCGTGTACTTGTTGAGGGGGTAAACCGTTTGTATTAATTTAGTTATCTAGAGTCGAATATTATTCTTATGTTCGACTATCCACCGCTGTACAAATTGGTTTTGTTCGATCTATTACTGTCGAGCTTATTCAATTTTTTGGTTTCTATGTGTCGAACACAAACTATCTATTCGGCTATCAATAGTCGAACATATGTGCTTTGTTCGACCCTGTATTGTCGAACAAGTATAGTTTTTTTTTTTTTTTTGCTTTTTCCAGAACCATGCATCCACGGAATGTAGTAATGTTGGATCCGAGTGTCTTGTTGACTATATAAGTCAATTTACTACTAATGAGGTACTCTCATGTCGAAAATTATTATTATTATTATTATTATTATTATTTTTTTTTTTTTTTTCTTCCCGCATGTTAAATGACTTTGGTTAATTTGACACATAGGTTTTCAAGAGCAAAGAAGAATTGCTCAGTTGGGTACGGGATGTTGGAAGAAAAAATGGTTTTGTGATTGTCATCAAGACATGGGACTATAGTGGTGGTCATAGGACACCAAGGATATTTCTTGCTTGTGAGAGAAGTGGTCAATACAGAGCTCATAAGAAATTAAAAGGAGATGATTCAAACAAAAAAATTGTGAAGATAACGGGTACAAAGAAATGCGGGTGTCCCTTTGAGTTGAGGGCTCGTAAATTGATGGCTAATGATGATTGGATGGTAGATATAGCATGTGGAATGCATAACCATGCTCCTGCTAAACATTTTGAAGGACATTCATTTGCAGGGAGATTATCTGAAGAGGAAATATCATTATTAGTGGATATGTCCAAAAGCATGGTCAGACCAAAAGAGATTTTGGTTACCTTGAAACAAAAGGATGCTTTGAATGTAACCACTATGAAAACCATTTACAATGTACGTCATATGAATAATGTTATTGAGAAAGCTGGGAGATCACAGGTGCAACAGTTGTTGGGTGAATTAGAAAAGGATAATTACATTGAGCAGCATAGGTGTGACAACAACACGATGACTGTCACAGACTTGTTTTGGGCACATCCTGTCAGTTTAGATTTGCTCCGTTCATTTCCAAAGGTGTTGATCATGGACTACACATATAAGACAGATCGATATCGTTTTCCTCTTCTTGAGATAGTTGGTGTGACATCCACTAATATGTCATTCTCCGTAACCTTTGTATATCTCCAATTTGAGCGGATTGATAACTACGTTTGGGTGTTAACTACATTGCATAGTCTCTTTGATGACATTACTATTCCTGAGGTGATTGTCATGGACATGGAGCTTGCTTTGTTGAATGCTATTGATAGTGTATTTTCTACATCTCGATATTTATTATGCCGATGGCATATTAGTAGATATGTACTGGCAAAATACAAGAAAATGTTTAAGAGTACGGAAGAATGGGACAAGTTTATCTCTTTATGAAATTTCTTAGTACTCTCCTTAACTGAGTTTGAATACAATGAACATCTTGCTAGGCTACTTGCGGATTTTGATACATATCCTCAAGCAGTGCAATACGTGTCACAAAGTTGGTTAAATCCATATAAGGATAAGTTTGTTGCCGTATGGATAGATATTTGTATGCACTTCGGGAATGTTACAACCAACAGGTAATATATATTTGTCTATCTTACACTATTAGTCATTATGATTTTGATTATTTAAACTTAATTATGTTAATTGTTTCCATTGTACACAGGGCTGAAAGTGCACATGCAAAACTTAAACGGCAACTTGGTTCTAACCAAGTCAATTTTGAGTGTTCTTGGATCAAGATCCATAGTTTGCTTGAGTTGCAACATGTTGATATTAAGGCATTGTTTGAGAAGAGTTTAACCATTGTACAACACCAGTTCAAACCATTCCATTTTAGAGAGCTCCAAGGTAATATCTCCATAACTGCATTAGATCATGTCTTAGCGGAGAGTAAGCGAGCGAATGATGTTGGCATTGATGCTTCAATATGTGGATGTGTTGTTCGATGAACACAAGGGTTACCTTGTGCCCATGAGATTAAGGATTACATCCGACAGGGTCGTCCAATACCACTTGATAGCATTAACCCGCACTGGAAGACTCCTGAGCTAGTACAAAAGTTGAAGAATGATAAAGTGGAATTGAGTTGTGAACCAAAGTTTGATCTCATACTTAAGCGATTCAATGTATCTAATTACACTATGCAGTTGGAAATTCTACATAAGTTAGGAGATATTGCAAATCTGCAAAGTACTTTTCTTATTGAGCCAGATGTGAAGCCTAACTCTCGAGATAAGAGACATAAGAAGATAGATGTATCTACGCGTCGAGACCCATGTGCATTTGAGTTGGTTCAGTCTGGACATGATAGCCACTCACCTATGGGCACCCAAATCCCCACACAAGATTCTGTCAAAGTACATAAAAAAACGGCCTGCCAAAGAGAAAGTATATGTAATCATTTTTTACTTACATTTTGTTGATGATAAATTACATGTTTTGTTGTTCATGTGTTGAAGCCTTCTCTGTTGCATAGGTATATCGGACTTGTACAACTACGACTTATTCATATGTTGATGCCCTTCCAGTTGGATTGAAGCCGTATATATGTCTTATCAAAGATGTAGATGTCGATGGCAATTGCGGGTTTGATAGGCTTACAGAGGCTGAATGGGGTCAAGTCAGGCGTGATCTCCTACAGGAATTGCACACACACATAGACCATTACACTCATCTATACGGTTCACATGACAGGATTGAAGAGTTGACCCATATTCTATCATACTTTGAGCCCAATCCAGGGTATCACTATTGGATGACTATGCCTAACATGGGTCATCTTATTGGATCTTGTTATAATGTGGTATTGTACCACTTATCTGCACAACAATGCCTTACATTCCTCTAGGGGTGAGCATGGTCCGGATTGGGAGAAAAACCAGGACCAATCCGTTATCTACGGTTCCTAAAAAATTAAAACCAATCCAATCCGTTTAAATTGTGGAACCATTCCGAACCAATCTGTTGAAACACGGATTGGATCGGTTTAGGACCACAGATTTAAATAATTAAATAACAAAAAAAATATAGACAACAATATAAGTAAATTGACAAAAATATTGGAACAAAAATATAGACAAAAATATATATTGAAAACCTATAAACAATATAAGTAAACAACACCCATTCCAATAGCATCTAAACTGGAGCAAGTTCAGCGAACAACATCCATTCCAATATAAGTAAACAACATCCATTCCAATAAGTAAACAACATCCATTCCAATAGCTCAGCGAACAACATCCATTCTAAGCAAACATCCATTCCAAGCAAACACACATCAACAATAGTAGCTAACAACAACCAAATTCAATAGTAGTAGACATTACATTTCTCTTTTCCACAAATTCTAAGCACACATATATAAAGTAGTTTTAGACAAAAACAAATAAACAAACAAAGGCATGTTGATAGCAGCACAGCTTAAGGATGACAAACAAAAGCACCACAACAGCACAGTGGCAGCAGCAGCGCAACAGCAGCAGTAATAGGTGATTTCCAGCAGACCAAATCACTTTCCAGCAGCTATGTTAACATTGGTTAGAGCTGCAAAAAAATTAATTTCAATTTAAAGTAAAAAATAACACAATACATAAATGAAATTTAAATGATTAATTGAATATTAGAATTCTATTACCTCTTTCTATGTCCTCCAAATCTGCAAAGTTTTCTTCCATCTGAAGTGGCAATGGTGAAGCACGCAACCAATCTTGTGTACAAATTAAACTTTCAACAAGTTTTGGAGTAAGAGAACTACGAAATTGGACAAGGATACGACCTCCTGTGTTGAAAGTAGACTCGGAAGCAACAGTAGAGACATGAATGGCCAAAATATCCCTAGCAACTTGAGAAAGAATTTTATATCTTGAAGAATTTGTCTTCCACCAACTTAAGATGTCAAAGTTTACAACTTCCTTTTCACAATATTCTTCCAAATACCTATCTACTTCTGACTTTCCTCCATCACCTTCTTCTTCCTCCAAAAGCTTTTGAAATTTTGTCATAAGAGACACTTGGTGCTCACTTGCACCAATGTTTACTTGATCAACAATGTCTACCTCATGAACCATTTCATTGGAAGATGAAGCAACTGTATCAAACTGTTTATACTCATCAAAAATGTTATTCAAAGTTTTTCTTACTTTTTGAGTGAGCTCACTCACCATGGCAGGTTAATAAACTTCAAAATAACAAAACCTCACATACTTCAACTTATAATGATGATCTAACACAACAACAATCAATAACATCATATTTATTTTTTCAAATTTTCCTCAATACTTGTCAAATTTAGTCTTCATTTTTATTGCCATGGTTTTCAAAGAAGGATCTAAACTCTTTCCCCATTCAATTAAGGCACTTTCTATAGCACAAACTTCAATGAAGTACAAGTTGGAAGTGACATACAAAGAACCAAACAAGCGAACAGTTGCATCATAAAACTTTTGCAAAAATTGTGTAAAAACATGAGCATCTTCCCAATCTTGAGAGGTAGGAGGTCCATGATTAAGTTCTAGTTTGAAATGTGGGCCCTCATCCTCTAATCTCTCAAATACTTTTTGAAACTTTGTTGCAACATCTAGACACAACAAGCTTTTACATGTTACCCTCTCTGTTTCAGCACATGTCTTGAAAAATTGCTCTCGTTGTGGAGAACTCCTTACATACTTCACCGCATCACGAATTCGAGTTATTGAATCTTTTATTTCACTTAACCCATCATGGACAATTAAATTAATTATATGGGCACAACACCTCATATGCAAGTACTCACCCTATAAAATCAAAGAGTCACTGTTTTTTGAAAACTTCCTTTTCAAATATGCAATAGCTACATCATTTGCACTTGCATTATCCACAGTGATTGTACTAATCTTCTCTATACCCCAATCAACTAAACATGATTCCACTGCCTTACCAATTGCCTCCCATTTGTGACTAGAAATCATACTAAAGTTGAGAATTCTTTTTTGCAAATTCCAGTCTTTATCAATAAAGTGGGCTGTTAGGCACATGTATGAAACATTTTGTAGAGATGTCCATGAATCCGTAGTGAGACAAAGTCTATAGTTTGGATTCTTCAATACATTTTTCAATTTTTTCTTCTCACTACAATATAAATCCACAATATCCCTTGCTACTGTAAAGCGTGAAAACTTTTGAAATTAGGTTGCATCACACTACAAAATTGACGGAATCCTTCACGCTCTACAAACCTAAATGGCAACTCATCAGTGATTACTATTTTAACAAGTGAATCCCTACATGCTTGTTGATCAAATTTCCAAACTCCAAGAGTTTTTTCACCTTTGGTTACAGATTGAAATGCCAAAATCTTTTGTTTTTTATTTTCTTTATTCTGAGGGGACTTAGGACAATTTACAATAAGTTTTCTCAAAGTGCTAGTTCCATTTGCACTAATCCAAGTATAAGAAGCTTTACAATGGTTACATTTAACACATGCAGCAGTCTTACTCCCTTCTTTAAAAATTTTGGTAAAATGCTCCCAAACTTCAGAATATTGTCGAGCTTTTGGCTTAGGAAGAGGGGGGCATACCTTTGAACCTGAAGGAGTTTCAAGTTGAGGATCATGTTCTTTATCAGATTGAGACTGAGAGAGGTCAATTACATCATTTGTGTCTCTGGTACTTGACATCTATGAAACAAAAGAAATAAATAAATCAAAAAAAAAATACAGCCTGTGAAAATAATATGTTTTAAAATGGGTTAAACTGGAAGCTGTTTTATAATAAAGTTGCATCACTATTATAAAGCTACTATCACATATTTACATCATTTTTGTAAAGCTACTATCACATATTTACCATCTTGATAATCAATTACCATTTTTGTAAAGCTACTGGAATCTGTTCTATAATCAATTACATCATTTTTGTAAAGCTACTATCACATATTTACCATCTTGATAAAGCTGCATCACTATTATAAAGCTCCTAAAGATTAATATTTACCATTGTAAGAATGGACCCCTGTTCTATAATCTTTTTCCCCTCATTAATAAAAGATGGAAAAATAGAGAAAATCTCTACATTTTGGTTAAACTGGAAACTGTTCTATAATAAAGCTGCATCACTATTATAAAGCTACTATCACATATTTACATCATTTTTGTAAAGCTACTATCACATATTTTCCATCTTGATAATCAATTACCATTTTTACCATTTGTGTAAAGCTACTGGAATCTGTTCTATAATCAATTACATCCTTTTTGTAAAGCTACTATCACATATTTACCATCTTGATAAATCTGCATCACTATTATAAAGCTCCTAAAGATTAATATTTACCATTGTAAGAATGGACCCCTGTTCTATAATCTTTTTCTCCTCATTAATAAAAGATGGAAAAACAGAGAAAATATCTACATTTTTTCCTCTCTATTTTCCATTTGCTTTTCTGTAGAAATATTTGGGAGAACTTTTTTAGAAGAGCTCAAACAATTTCAGATTGATTAAAATGCAACGGAAACACAATGGTCTGAATTACAAATACTACATGAAATACAATCAGACTGATCAAATTCTCATTAATTATCCATTACCAAAAAACAAAGAAAAAAAATAAAAAGAAGATACGTATTCACACTAAAAAATAAAATTGGGATATCAATATTTACCATTTTTGAAATTAGGTTGCATCACTAATCAAAGAAAAAACATACACTCTGGATTAATTTTTTTTACTTAACATTTAAAAATAAAACAAACAACAGAAAATAGAGATGAAATCAGAAAAAATAAAATAAAAATAAAAACAGAACATGGAAATAGAAATAGAAAACAGGAAAAAAAAAGTATAAAAATAAAATGAAAACAGAAAACATAATAAAAATAAAAATAAAAACAGAAAAAAAAAATCTCTTACTTACATTTACCGAATCCATTGTAGATGACATGAACAATTGATTTGAGATTAAATCTACTGATCTGAGATGAAATCACGGCAGTGTATTATGTATGTTTTTTCTTTGAGATTAAACCCATTTCAGAGTGTTAGAGAGAGAGAGAGAGAGAGAGAGAGGAGCTTACCGAAAAAGAGAGACAACAACTATAGCTATCGATCTAATCTAAGATGGATGATCTGGGAACAAAGGAACAAAAATAGTCACCGAGAGAGAGAGAGAGAGAGAGCTCACCGACAGAGAGAGACGAGCAGCAGTACACTGATCTGATCTGAGATGGATGAGAGTGTGAGAGAGAACTCAGTCTGAGATGATAAAGAGAAGAGAGAGAGACACCATCGATAGAGAGCTGAGATGAGAGTGAGAGACCTGAAAGAGGCGTGAATAAGTGAGGCTGGATGAGGTTACATTTTAGTTTTTATATGAGACAAGAAATTATATGGTGTGGGAAGGTATATAGTATAAAAATATAGATTATTTCTAGATAGTCCGGATCGGTTCCAATCCAGAACCGATTCGTGGCCTACGGATTTTGAAATTTCCAATTCGGAACGGAACCACGGATTCAAAAAACCAATCCAAACCTATCGGATTGGACTGGACCGGATCGGATTACGGATTTTACGGATTCCTTGCTCAGCCCTACATTCCTCCCCCTACGATCAGTGCCAATATCACAAGTTCAGCGGCGTAAGATTGCTATTAGGTTTGTTAATGGGAATCATTTTGTCCAGGTATAGCATTATGATTTGTGTAATACATTTATCATTTTGTATTGCATGCTCTCATACTTAAAGCTTTGTCAATGTAGGTGTTCATGTTACCGGGTCATCTAGTTCCACCGATAGCTACCAATTAGTGCAAGTTTCATCATTCTTGTGTGGCCAGATTGAGCATTTTAAAGAAGTTGTTCATTCAAGAGTAGCTACTAGAGAGACATTTGATTTTATTAACCTTGATGAGTAATGATGTATGTGAGTTGAGTTGTAGTTATGCAATTTAAATAGTTACCGATACATTCTTTTGCGGATTAGCATTTAAATAGTTAAGTTGGATTAAGCTTTGAGTTAATTTAATGCACATGGTACTACTTGTTCATTGCGGTGTATGAAATGCATTGGCATAATACTTTCTGTTAATTACCAAAAATACAAACCATGAATACTTGTTTATTACGAAATATTGGTAGAGTAATTCTTGTTCATTACAAAACAACAAAAACATCAAAAGAG
The DNA here is from genome assembly GCA_036172215.1 of Camellia granthamiana. Classification (NCBI taxonomy): domain Eukaryota; kingdom Viridiplantae; phylum Streptophyta; class Magnoliopsida; order Ericales; family Theaceae; genus Camellia; species Camellia granthamiana. The sequence continues at coordinate 107,828,394 of CM069907.1, forward strand.
TACTTCTTTTCCACTAAAAAATAACAAAACAAGATTACCACAAAACCAACTACCTATTATCTACTTGTCTTCTATGATTGTATGTTCGAAATGGAATAGAACTAGGTCTAACCTCATCGATTTGTTGATCCTGAAGAACATGTGACATCCTCTCAATGGCCTCATATAACCTATCTAGCTCACGAACACTAGCATCATGGCCTGCCTCGATGATAGGATGCACAATCCGTAGTGCGTGATCAATATGCTACATTAAGAACAAATACAATTGTAATTAGCACGTGTCATCTTCAAAAAAAATGTAAACGATGTGTGCGTAATATTGTCATACTTCAGCATCCTACACATTACATCGACTATCCTGTGCACGTGGGTCAAAACCAGACCGATGTCTAGGGTTCTGGATATATAAGTGTGTGATGTTTGTATATCATTGCATGTAACCATCAACACAATCAGCTGGACATTTGACTGGGGTATTCCTCCTCCGAGCAGATAAAACATGATTATCTCAACTCTCTCATATTTGATCAAGATACTGATACATCACTCTATATCAGCCTGCGGTGACACCTTTAACAACACGAACAGGGTCGAGTGGCGTAGGTGGGATGGTCTGAACCCTACCAAACTGTCTAAGAACCCTTTCAGGATGATAGGGTTCAACTACATCCAAACACTTCAAATAGCTGGTATAGAATATGATCTCATGACATGGGTGATATTGACGGCAATCTCGATATGGATCCTAAGTAACCTAACAGAGAAACTCAAATGAAATCTTGATGAGTGACATGTAATGAGAAAACTTAATTAAACTAACATTAATTGGTATACCTCATCAAATGCCAATCTATCAAGCTCTTCCCGTAATGCTTATAGGTGCGATATCGTTGAACCAGTTTCCCAACAAGGAGTCCATCGATGCATGTAAGGTAATTGCACAGTATATTCCATGTTTTGGTGAGGTCTAAATGGCCGAAAATGCTCATAAATCCATGCCTCCAACAATGTCATGTAACTAGCCATCTGTCAAACAACTGATCTCGTGGCAAATCCTAACTGTCGGTATAAATATGCCAATGCAGCTACACCCCAAGTGCATGTATGAATATCATACAAATCCATCAACAACTGCAAGTACACAACAGGAACTCTCATCCCACTCTTGTCGCTGAACAGTGTACATCCCAATAGAAAGAGCAAATACACTCTAGCGGCACAAGCTATGGATTCCTCAGTGTCTGAATCTTTGCAACAACTGAATTTGCTCCGTAACCACTCCAGCTTTATTGATTGTCCCCCAGCAGATGATAGCTCCTCAGTTGCTTCAGCATCATCAACCCCCAAGGCAGCTACCATAAGTGCATGTGCCTGTTGATTTGTCAAAATTACAGCACTAATTGATCTAGCTATGATAGGGATCCCCAAGATGGTACCCACATCATCCAATGTCATTGTTATCTCACCAACTGACAAATGGAAAGTATTTGTCTCTGGTTGCCATCGCTCAACAAATGCAGATATGACAATCCTATTCATAAACCGATATGTGCAATGGACCAAAGAAGTTAGGCCTGACTGCTGCATAATGTCTCTAAACCTTCTATTGTCCATTCTTGACCACCACCGCCACTCAAGAATCTTGGTCGCATGATTATAACACCTTAAGGGATTCCTCTCCTGCAAGGTAAGTCATAATTTACATAAATAATTTGGTTTAATAAAGAATCATGGAAAAAAATATATACTACCTTTTGCTTCTATATAGCTGCTGCAATATGTGCCTTGAAGCTCTTCAGCACTGATGGATTTGATGGGCCCCTAGGAAACGGACCAGTGAGTACCTCCTCAGTCTACTCAACATCAGCAGTATCATCATCATCCCCTGAATCATTATCAATCACATCCTCTTCCAAGATTTAAGGTGCTTCCTCCAACACATTATCATCAGCCCGACTTGTACCTTGACCCAGACCTCGACCTCAACCTCGACCTCGGCCATGAGTAGGATTTGTTAATGCACGATGTCGTCTCTCTGATGTAGTGGGTGAAATACACGAAGGGTCATCCATTTTTGAAAATGAAACAGAAAACAATAATGTTAGTAGAAGGAACACAAATCATTTATGTTAAAATACTCACAATCATTCAAATTCTTCTTGGCAAACGAAAACTGATAGTGAGTTGGAATATGGGTTCAGATATTTCAATGACTTCATGATGTTGATGAAGCAATACATTCGTGTTTGTGTTATTCATAAATGTTATTATGCTTAGATAACGGTCACTATTTCATGTAAAATTTGTGTACATATCTGACCTACGAGGATGAACTACATGGAAAAAACGTTTTTACAGGATGACCTGCAAATCCAATGAAAATAGCATGTGCATCCACAGTTGGGACAAAGGCATTATGAGGAAAAGCAAGTCTGTGTTGGCCCCAATACTTCATCTACAACAGGTTATAGCAATCTGGGTTTAGACCAGTATCATATGTATTGTACATGTATATACCATTGCAACATTTGTAGTTGAGTGCTCAGTTTGTCCAAAAAAAAAAAAAAAAAATAGAAAAAAAATATTGGCAAAAAGAATTTCGACAACGAAATTTTGCGAAAACTGTTTATCTTATGTTTTGTTGCATCCTTGAATACTAATTGACTAGTTATTGTATTAGTGGTGGGAATGATGGGGAGGTGGAGGTGGTGGACCCCTAGTACTGATGGTAATTTTAGTATTGACTCAGCTTGGAACCAATGGAGAAAGAAATGGCCTTTTGTTAGGTGGGCTGGTATTTTGTGGGGTCCTTACTCTATACCTAGAGCCAGCTTTATAGTTTAGATGGCTATTCTTGGCAGGTTGAATACATGGGACGTACTTGCAATGTTTGGGCTAAATCCTAACCCTGTTTTTCCCTCTATGTGGTTATGATGGGGAGAACCATGATCACCTATTCTTCCAATGTCTTTTCTTTTCACAGGTGTGGGCTGTTGTTCTTGCCAAGTGTAATGCTTTAGCACCACTTGGCTAGGTTTGACTGATATGGTGTCTAAGGAGTGTAAGGGCAAATCCCTGGCTACTAATATCAGGAAACTAAGTTTTTGTTGCATTGTTGGTTAGAGATTGTTTTTAGCAAGGAAAGGAAACCTGAAGAGGTTGTTCTTCAAAATCATTTCTATGGTCAGATATAGAGCTCTTGCTTTCAAGAATATTAAGAGGTCTCTATCTGATGCTTGGTTCCTTCAAGAATGGAGGCTACCCACAACTATCATCAAAACCTGAGTAGAGATTATATTGAGGGTTGAGTGTAGTGAGCAGATATTGAGGGTTGAGTGAAGTGAGCTTCTAAAGGGAGGTCTATTATAAACTGCTGTACTAATTTTGCTTGCAGGGACATACAAATGAAGATGACTTCCATACATGAGTGTTGTGAGAATATATTATGTGGATCGAGTGATGTAAGCTGGATAGTGAATACTAATTATTTGCTGTATTTTGCAGGAACTAATCCAAGCTAGTACAGTGGTAAGGGAGTTTTTTTTGTAGAGGGTTGATTGATGTGAGCCATAAATTTGCTTTTCGTGTTTTTTCGTGTTTTTTTTTTTTTTTTTGAAATGAATTGTATCCATCTGTACTTTGTTTGGTGTGGGTTGAGTGATTTAGCTACTAAAATAGTAAGGCTAAGTACATATCGTTTAGGCTGTGGTGTCTTTATGATATACTTCACCTGTGTGTGCTTGTTTTTCTCAGGTCTAAGTGACATCTCCTAGGATAAGTTGGACTGTGAAGCTGTAAAGCTAGCTGGCTGTTCACATAGTAGAGATTGGGAGGGCATCCGTGGATCCAGGCTACAGCTATGCGCCAGACCCAATGCAGCTCCTAATGGAAAATTCGGTGTCTTTAAATTTATTCGATATTTATATCCTCATCACTCCCACCCCTCCCACCGGTTGTGTATTTTGTTAGTGCATGTGGATCTTCTAGTTATGAAAGGATCTAATAGTATGTTTCTTTTGAGGCTTACTCATAGGGGCTGTATATGGGGTTATTCTAAACAGGTTGTTGATAGTTTTCAAGTGCTGTTTAAGCTAGGTGGTATTTGCTGCTATCTGGTTTGGCAAGTTGATGCCATTTTAAAGATTGTTGATCCCAACAGTGTTGGCCTGGCTAGGTTTTTGTTTGTTTTGTATTTTGTTCTTTAGGCAGGGTTTGGAGCTTAGGTTCTGTTCATTATCCACATCCCAAGGGATGGGGCACATGAACATGCTTCTCTATAATCCTTGCAGTTTTTTAGTTCTATGGTGTCTGTTTGGAGGTTTCTATGTCTTTTCCTTCATGTTGGTTGTTTTTCTTTTTAGTTGCCCCTGTATAGCTTTGGTAGGGCTTGAGGTATGTCCCTTTTAATTTTGTTATGTCTCTTTGTTTTATTTATGACTTATTCACCCAAAAAAAATAAAATAACTTAGTGCAAAACTTTCATACCCATGTTTTTGGTGAATAAAATAAAATGTCTGTAATGCTTAATATCTTTAGTTGGATTTGTATCTGTACTAATTCTGCTTTTTATTTGAGTAGTTTTTTCTTTGCTAAATTGCCTGAGACATATGCTTTTTTTAACCCAATTGTAAATGTTGTACCAATTATACTTTTGCCTTTTGTTTTCTTTCTCTTAGCCTTTGTTTGGCAAGCTGTCATAAGTTTTCGATGAGATCATTAATGCTATCCCAAAAAGTTCCGAAACGGGGGAGGTGCTGTCACAGAACCATGTTATGACAGCAGAACGGCGTCGTTTAATTTATTAAAAAAAAATTAATAAAACACAGAGATTGTTCCATTTTATCAGAGGAATTGGTTTGGCCCTCTAGCTACTGTTCACAACAAAGAAATCAATAAGACAGAAAGAGAAAAAGAAAAAAAAAGACTGTTCAACAGTACAACATCAAACATGTTGTTAGTGTTCGATGGTCTAGATCCGAATTACACAAAAGGGTTTGACACTAAGATGTCGAACATGTTCAACATAAATACACCGGACACAATGATATTATTCGAAATTCAAGTGTCGAACCACATGTTGTTCAACAGTAATCGACCGTATAGATGATTGGGGTTCGAAATTCCAGTGTCAAACGCTTCAGAAACTGTATGGTGCTAATACAAATTTCATGGCAATGGGAAAAAGTGCATAAAACCCTAAAATCTAAGCCGAATGAGAACTCACCTACTGTATCTCCAATGTGGACTTCTTTTCAACTGTGTTGAGCACCACCAACGACGTCTTTGATGAGAAAAAAGTGTGTTCAGCAATGGCTCTTCACCGGTTTAAACAGAGAATGGAAGGGAAGACGGAATATCGTTGGTGGGTGGAGTGTGTGAGTGAGTGAGGGTAAAGATGGAAGATTGTGGGTAGATTGTGTGTGGGGTGTGTGAGTAAGGATAAAGATGGAAGATTATGGTGTGTATTGAGTCAAATATTTATTTATCAAATTATTAATGGTGTGCCTTGAGTAATGGTTTGCCTTGAGATAAAATGTGGTGTGTGAATAGAGGCACCCCCCTCCTCAGCCCGCTTTTCCCACCTGCAATCCCCCTCTTCTGACGACCCACCTTTCTAACTCTCTCTCTTCCTTTTCCTTCTCCATTGGCGATTCTCTACCTCATTTCTTTCATCCAAATCTCTCTTTCCGCTAATCTCACCCATTTCTTGTTGTTGCCGCCCATACAACTACACTCGAGCCCTCCCTCATCTTGCTCATGTTCGATTCCTCTTCATTTGAAACCATCACACATGTTTGGAAAATCAATATCGAACAAATGCTAGAAATTTAGCTTAAACCACTGAGCAAATGTGGTAGTTCACGTAGACTACCGAACAAATGGTGGTGTTTCAAACCTAGACAACCAAACTGGACCTAGGGAGATTGCAAGAGAGGTAGCGGTTATGACGATTGTGCGAAAAGAGAGGGTTGCCACTGCGACTGATCCTCTACAATCACGATTGTAATCTCGCACGTGCAAGAAAGAGAGAGAGAGAGAGAGAGAGAGAGAGAGAGATCACGATGGTGGGTGAAGATGAACTGAAAAGAGTTTTCGAAACATAGAGGGTAGGATGGAAAGGTCTAAAAGTGGTGTAGGTTGTGGTTGGTGATTGGGGGTAGGGCTGATGGTAGTTAGAGTTGGAGTTGCTATTGGTGTTGGCAGCAAAGGTTGTTAGCTAGAGTAGGAATGTAGTGGGTTAGGATTAGGGTTTGAGAGAGTAGTAATGGAGATAAATTTATAATTTAATGTTAGGAAAAAATTATAATAAAATAAATAAATAAATAGAAAGAAGTGAGGGGATCAAAGGTAAATATTGGGGTGCTATTAGTAGCACTTTATATTTCACAAACCCCAACCATAAGAAAAAGAAACAATTTTTACCTCTATTTGCTAATTATACCCATTTTATCTCTTTATATACATCAAAATTCTACTAATATTATCTTTTCTAGCTTCCCAACTTCTAATTGCACCCTTATTTTCTCAAATCTTAACTCTACCCCAGTTCCCAACCAACATCTTCGACCACTACTGCTCCATCTCTAACTTAGTCTCTCTTTGCTGTGCAACACTTCATCCCCCTGTAAGAAAGAGAGTTTATAGATTTGATGAAGAAGAAGAAGAAGAAGAAGGATAAGGAAGATAATGAGAAGGGTAGGGATAGGGAGAGGATATATGAGAAGGGTGGTAGGGAGGAGTTATGGGGTGGTGTCGGGGGGTAGAAGCGGTGGTGAATGGGTGGGTGTAAAGAAAATTAGGGTTGGGGTTGAATTACTTTTTGGTAATTTTAGATTGGGATAAAATTGTAATAAAAAAAATTAAAAATAAATGGTGTTATGATAATTTTTTTTTCCCGCACTGCTACAAATCCAAAAAAATTCTTTAGAAAAAGGAATCAATAGTCTACCTCCATTGTGAATGTAGCTCACATCTACTTACTTTAAAATTACACCACACTCATTTTTGAAATAAAATTTGAGCTAAATTTTCACCTTCCATACCAAATTTTTTTTTTTTTGGTTGGCGTGTGTAGATAGAAGCTATATATAGACAAAATTGAGAAATGTCAAATATGTTAGACAGTGAAAAACAGATATCTCGATAATGAAATCTGTAGGGGACTGCATTGACAAGAACAAAATGGTGAACAACTGCCCAAAAGAAAAACCACCGAAGCACAGGGGGAAGGTAAGGGGGAGCTAGGATGCACGTCGGTCATTGCCTATAGGCCCGTTTGGTAGAGTTGTGGGAAAGTGATTATAACTTATAGCCTAACAGCTTATACTTTATAACTGTGAACATAAGCTGATTTTTGACTTATAAATTAAGTTTCTCCTCCCCCACTCAAAGAATAAGTTGATTTTTGACTTACAAAAAGTTATAAGCTGTATTATTAAGCTGAACCAAACACATCAAAATAACTTAAATTAAGTTAAAAACTGAAATAAGCTGGAAATAAGCTCTACCAAACAGGGCGTATGTTTAGTAAGTTTTTTTGGTTTATCAAACTTACACCCAAAAGATTTTCATATATAGCACACTTTTTTTGGAGGACTATCCCACTAATAAACAAATATCACATTAAAAAAAAAAAATTCATAATTTAAAACAGAATAATGTGCTTTAATATAAATTTTTTACATTCAAATAAAATGTTTATAAAAATAATTTTTATTTATAAAATTCTCAATATAGCACCCGTTCATGATCTAGACTCAAAGTGCTATTTGAGCTCGTGATCACGAGGCCTTTTTGATAATTTAAACCATTAGTTTTGTAAGATTTTTTTGTGTATATCATTTATAAAAAAAATTAATTCAATTCTATATTCATAACTTATTTAATTTAATGCATTTGTCACCAAAAAAAAAAATAATAATTTAATTTTTGGAGATAAATACAATATATTAAATAATATACGATTATCGAATCAATCTAATTTTTTTTTTTAAATAAAAGTCCCAAGAAATTTTTTGTAAACTAAAAAGTCCTATTAAATTTGAAAAGGTATACCGTGAGATCATTTTACTGTATTTTTTAGAGACAATAAATGTGGATATGTTTTATTTGTACACCATTGTCTTATTAAATTTTTGTCAAATGTAACAATGAGTCTTTTTAAAATGGGACATTGGACAGTTATGCACTGTTATCTTATTAAATTTTTACTAAATGTGTCATTTTTAAAATGTGACAATATGACATCACTGTAATATGTGCACTATTATTTTATTAAACTTTTGTCAAATATGACAATGGGCCTTCTTAAAATGTGACAATCGACATTTGTGCATTATTGTCTTATTAGACTTTTGCCAAATGTGTTTTTTTTTTTTCTTTAAATGTGACAATGAGACATTTGTGAACTGTTGTCTTACTTAACTTTATCAAATGTATCATTCTTAAAATGTGATAATGGGATATTATTATAATGTGTGCATTATTGTCTTATTATATTTCTAAATGTGAGCATACTTTGTTTTGAAGGTTTTAATGTGAAATAAGATTGATGAGTTCGTAAGATTATTTATGAGAGTAAATGATCCATAAATAATAAATATAGAATTTATTAATAGATTTCCCATTATTAAAACAAGATATATGATAAGAGTAATGCTAAAAAATTTTAAAAATTTTATCAAAAATTCTATCAAATGTCTCACATGAGTGTGTGACTCACACAATATGGGTCGTACACCCATATGAGAAATTTGATAAAATTTATGATAAAATTTTTGGGTCTAGCATTTTTGATATGATAAATTTATACGACCTTAAATAACACTCTCTAGTTTAGAGGTGGGACCAGTGTTAATCAAAGTAGTGAGATACTTGATCAAATATTTGATAAAAATATTGGGCTTATATCATTTTTCCTTCTTTGATAAAAATATTACGTTTTTTTATAGAGAGGAATTCTAATATAAACCCTTTAAGAAAAGGTATATCATATGCATCTTTAGTTGTGTCATTTTCTTATTTAATTATGATATTATTTTAATTATGATTTATGAATTTTTTAATTATACTTTATATTGTGCATAGTTATGACATTTTTTAAATTACAATTCAAAAATTAAAATTATGTATTCTTTTAAGGGTAAATTAAGGTACATATGGTGGACTTCCATATTGTATGTTTTGTTTTAATTAGTGGTGTAACTTGAGCAGGTTGTGAGATTGTTCAAATCCAGCTCAAGTTGTGCCGAGACTTGTCCAGGTCCGCCCAATTCTGAATTGTAACCTGAGATTATCTGTTCAAGTCCGACCCGAGTTAAACCTGAATTGTTCAAGTTGTCCGAATTGTAAATGAATTTTAGTATTTTTTTTGGATAAACTACCAATATATCCTAATAGTTGAATTTAATTCCCATCAAGTCCTATTGAAAATAAGTCTTGGTAAAATTGTCGTTAAAAATAATTTTTTTGTGATAATTTTTTATGTATGACACTAAAAATTGACAATTAGTGACTTTTTTTGTTATTATTTTTATAAATTGTCGGTAAAACTTACAATTAAGACTTTTTTATGATAATTTTTTTTTATAGGACCTATTGAACAATAAATCCACTTATTAAGATTCACACGTAAGTTTTTTTTTTTTTTTTGCAACGAAATTATTAAATTATTAAAATTAGACTTTATTTACATTTTTTTAAGCAAATTATTAATAACATCAAAACAAATAATTTATATTATGTAAGAGAGATGCCACTATAGTAGTCTTTGCAATTGATGAGTGAGAATAAAAAATATGAGATTTTGTACTACTTGTATATAATATATATCAAATATGATTTAATAATCTAAATTACATTAATATCATGGAATGGTTAATAATTTATATATATTTAGTATTTTTATATATTTATATATGTATAATTCAAGTTTCGAGTTACTCAGATTATTTGATATTTGTATCCAAACGAATAATGCTATATGCACAAATTGGTATATCAATTAGTGTACTAACAGATGATATGACATAATTTTAAAAGTTTTGAATATTTATAATTTGTATAATGGGTGGGGTAAGTAATAATGACATAAGGTATGTTGGTACCTTAAATGGTATACCAATTGATGCATGTAATTAGGGACGTAATCGGTCCGGTACGGTCGGTATTTAGGTAAAAAATTACACCGAACTGATAATGTCAGTTTTATTATTTTGAATATCGATATAGACCACTTTTTCTATCAAACCGCATTGAACCGAAACCGATTAAAACGGTTCGGTTTGATGCGATGTAATCGGTTTAGGATTTTTTAAACTTGAGCAAGTTTTAAATATAATCATTAATTTATATAAAAACATTAAATTAGTTATTTGTCTGCTATTTCAAACATATCCAATCCATCTATTTAATACATGTTTTTCAATTCCTAAATTAACAAAAATAAAAACACAAAAAAAGTTTAAAAATACTAAGATTTCAAGAATAGTGAGTTAGAGTTACAAAATTAGGTTATAAAGATGATAAGATTAATTAATTAAGGTTAATAATTTATTAGGAAAAATTACCAGTAAATCCTATATGGTAGAAAGTTAAACCATTTAGTCCTATAAATTTTCTTATGCACCATTTAGTCCCATTATCTACATCAGGAACATCAATAACATCATTAACATCACCAAAAACATTAACTACATCACAGTAAAATACATTATTAAATTGGAACAGTGATCTTCCCTGTGTTGTTCATCACTCATCATTGTGATTTCGGATCAATCTAGATTCAAACCTAGATTCAAATCACAGTGATCTTCCCTGTGTTGTTTAACCTAGATTCATCATCATCACAGTGATCTTCCCTGTGTTGTTCATCACTGTCTGACGTTCTTGAATGTTAATGTTCTTGATAGTCGATGTTAATGTGTTGATGATGAACATCACAGTGATCTTCCCTCAAATCCCTCCAAATCGAAGAAGAACGTTAGACCGACTGAATGTGGCGTCGATGACGCTGAAACCACCGCCGAGTCCCATGGAGATTGCACTGGCGGCGACCTCGGCGATGCCGGCGGTGAGAATGATGGAGGAGGACGCGTTGGCACCGGAGAGACCGGCGGCGAGAGCGAAGTGGACGGTGAGGCCGTGGGATCTCTCTGTAGCCGGCGATCAGATCGGATCAGATCGGAGTTGTTGTCCATGGAAGACGACGCAGAAATCCAGTCACAACCCTTGCCTGACACCGGATGGCCTCGCCAGGTACGAACGGTAGAATCACGGTCACCGTCGCCGCCGCGCCGTCACAGAAACACCATTAATATATATTGATGATGTTCATATACATTAGTATATATTCCTAATGAAGGGAGAGATTTAGATCTTGATATATATGAAGGGAGAGATTCAGTTTCTCCTCCATTTCCAGATATACAAACAAAGCACTACAGTCATACACATTTGTTTCGTATATACAAATGGGTCTCCCTTCATATATACATCATCATCAAACAAAGCATGGGTCTGGAAACATCATCATCATCAAACTGAATACATTAGATGTTGATAAACAAAATACATCATCATCATCAAACATTTGTTTCCTAGTTCAGGGTCTCTCTTTGATTCAGTTCAGGGTTTCGTATATATATACAAATGGGTTTGTAAACTGAATTTCGGTTTCGTAATGAAGGGAGAGATTCAGATGGGGTTGATGATGAGAATTTCAGATCTGGCCATAGCGACGGGTTGATGATGAGAATTTCAGATCAGATGCCTTGCCATGATGTTTAATGTTTAATATTGATGATGAATAATGTTTAATGTTTGATGATGATGAATAATGTTTAATGTTGAAGAATAATGTTTTATGTTTGATGTTTGATGTTTGATGTTGATGATGAATAATGTTTAATTTGATGATGATGTTTAATGTTTAATGTTTAATGTTTGATGATGATGAATAATGTTTAATGTTGAAGAATAATGTTTTATGTCTGATGTTTAATGTTTAATGTTGATGATGAATATTGTTTAATGTTTGATGATGTTTAATATTTAATGTTGATGATGATATTTAATGTTTAATGTTTGATGATTATGAATAATGTTTAATGTGATGTTTGAAGTTGTTTTGATGATGATGTGTTTAATGTTTTAATGGTCATTAACATTGTGATAGGACCTAATGGTTCATAAGAAAATTCATAGGACCAAATGGATTACAAGATACAAATTTGGGATTTATTGGTGCATCCCCCAATTTATTATACGTATTAATATCATTATATTATTAGATTATATATATTATAAATATAATATATATTAAAACGGTCGGTTTCGGTTTAAATCGGTGCACAAGGTATTTAAATCGATATTGAACCAAAAATTGAAAAAAAATAAAATTTAAAAACCATACAAACCGATTATTGTTAAAAAATAAACTAAATATAATTGATTTGATCCGATTCAATTGGTTTGACCAATTTTTTTAATCTTTCTTGCCTCCTCCATGTAATACTATCATATTCAAACCCGTCTAAATTCAATGTAAACTTTAAAATTTTTACTTAGGGGTTGTTTGGAGTGACCTAAATAAGTGTACTTTTTGTCTTTTTACGAAAAGATGTACAGAAAAGTAGAGAGGTGATGTGATGAAAAAATGACTTTTCTTAAGTGTGCAACCCTCAAGGTTGCACACCATGTGCCACTTACACAAAAAGTGTAAGTGGAAGGTGAAAACAAAAGCAGGACTGTAAACAGAAAAGGCGTAAGTGTAAGGCGTAAGTTGCACACCATAACAGTACCCATGAGAAAAAGATAAAAAGATAAAAGATAGATTATTTTTAAATTGCCAAACTTAGCCTTAAATTCATACCAAATTAAAAATATATTGTTTAAACCTTAAAAAAATTCAGATTGAAGTGGAATTGCTCGGGTTGAGTGCATCGACGTTCCACCCCTAGTTTTAATACTATGATCTGTAAGCGAGTGAAGTGATTATGTTGAAGTGGGGGGAAGTGTTTTTGGTGTGCAGTAATAGAAGGTTCCTCTCCGTTTCCATCTGAAAGCGAGTGAAGGCATTTATAGACAACAACCACTGCTCTCCAATCCACCCAACCCCAAACACCCAACCCCTCTCCCTCTCTCATCTTCCTTCTTATACCCCTCTATCCATCTACACTTTCTTCCCACTTCATTGCTCAAAAACAGACGTACAACTATACACACACACACTCTCTCTCTCTCTCTCTCTCTCCCCAAAACATTACACAAATTCTATCAAATGGCGTACCCCCCAGACACCAGTAAAACCACAAAGCTCGAGCGATACAACAGCTACATCAGAAGACTCAACACCACTAAACTCTTAGCCGCTTCCTCCAACCTTCTCTTCCGCCTCACTCTCTTCGTCTCTCTCCTCCTCATAATCTTCTTCACCTTAAATTACCCTCCTCTCTCCACCACCCCCAACAACAACAAACACCACCACATCCACACCACCACTCGCAACTTCCTCTCCTCCGCCTTCTACGCCGGCGCCACCGCCGCCTGGGAAAAACAAGTCCGCCACTCCGCCACCCCTCGCCGCCCCCACGGCTTCTCCATCCTCGTCACCGGCGCCGCCGGCTTCGTCGGCACCCACTCCTCCCTCGCGTTGAAAAAACGCGGCGATGGTGTCCTCGGCTTAGACAACTTCAATTCCTACTACGACCCATCTCTCAAACGGGCTCGCCAAGAGCTCTTGTCTCAGCACCAGATCTTCATCGTCGAAGGAGACCTAAACGACGCCCAATTGCTCTCCAAGCTCTTCGACATTGTCCCCTTTACCCACATCCTCCACCTCGCCGCTCAAGCCGGCGTTCGCTACGCCATGAAAAACCCCCAATCCTATATCAATTCCAACATCGCTGGCTTCGTGAACCTCCTCGAGATCGCCAAATCGGCAGATCCTCAACCGTCGATTGTCTGGGCTTCATCGAGCTCTGTCTACGGACTCAACACCCAAAACCCATTCTCCGAATCGGACCGAACAGACCAGCCGGCGAGTCTCTACGCCGCCACGAAAAAAGCCGGTGAAGAAATCGCTCACACCTACAATCACATCTACGGACTTTCGATTACTGGGTTGAGATTTTTCACTGTTTATGGACCTTGGGGAAGACCAGACATGGCTTATTTCTTCTTCACCAAGGACATTCTTCAAGGGAAACCCATCAACATTTATGAGGCTCACGACGGCGCTGCGGTGGCGCGTGACTTCACGTACATCGACGACGTGGTTAAAGGGTGCGTAGGAGCGATCGATACGGCGAAGAAGAGCACCGGAAGCGGCGGAAAGAAGAAGGCGGCGGCGGAGCTGAGGATCTACAACCTCGGGAACACGGCGCCGGTGACGGTGGCGAAGCTGGTGGCGATTTTGGAGTCGCTGTTGAATGTGAAGGCCAAGAAGCACGTGATCAAGATGCCGCGAAACGGCGACGTTCCGTTCACTCATGCTAACGTGAGCCTGGCGTACAAGGACTTCGGGTACAAGCCCACCACCGACTTGGCCACTGGGTTGAGAAAGTTCGTAAAGTGGTATGTTAGTTATTATGGGATTGAATCGAGGGTAAAAAAGGAAAAACACAATACCCCCAAAACTAATTAATAGTATTTTTTAATTTTTTTTTGAAGTTGTTATTGTTGCATTGGATCAAAATTGGGTGTTATTAGTGTTTGTACTATATAGATATAGATTTTTATATGGACATAACACCATAAAATGAGGGAAAAAGGGTGGGAGAAGTGTAGATCTGTGAGGTGGAGGGTAATAATGTACTTTTAATTGTAAGGTAGAGAGTGAGAGAGGTTGGATTCTGCTCAAAAAAGGGTGCAGATCAACACTTGGATTTGAAAATAAAATCAAGATTGTGATTGAATTGGACTTCAATGATGAAATCAAAATGATGATGACTCTTCTTATTATGCCTTTTGTGTTACGTTAATATTCAATTCATTCATTTTGTTTTTGTAGTTTAACTTTTTTTTATTCCTTTTTTTTTTTTGGGTATAATTGGCTTTGCCCTTTATTGGGTTGCCAGTGAATGAGGTGAGATCTTCAATTGCTTTTTAAAAGATGCCTTCATCAATGATGAGGAGTAGGGTGCAAATAGTGTCAGTTTTTTATTTGGCGGCTTTGGTCTAGTACAAGATCGGATTGGACCGTGCTATTAGGTCTGTGGAAGTTTATCACGGGTCCCGTTTTAATAATCTGAACCGTTCAATATGTAGAATTCGTCGAGTACTATATACCTGCAAAAAATCACGTTGATCGGATATCGATAGTTACGTGAACAAAATAGTTTTTTATCAACCGTTAATTTTTTCACCGTCCATTTTTTTTTATACAAAATTGATTTGATCACATAGCTATTAATATCCGATCAACGTGATTTTTTACAGACATATAGTACTCGACGAGTTCTACACATTAACGGTTCGGATTATCAAAACGGACCCAAAAATGGGCCCTATAGGCCGAACTGGACAGATCCAGTTTTGATCTCAACTTGTGACAAGCTAGACCCTTTTATTTTTATTTATTCTTTTTAGTGCTTCGCTTCGATTAATTTGTGGGTACTTAATTTTTTGCCTACATATATAAAACAATTATTAGATTAAAATTTTAACATTAATCTTACTGTTATATATGGTTTGCTGAAATATTTTTTTGGATTGTATTCTAAATGATCATTCACTTACAATAGTAAAAGATAATTTCATTTGCTTGTAATGTTATTCATTTTTTTAATAAATCAAATGCGACAATGGACATTCTTATAAAGTGATTATTCAGTTTTACCTTCATTGCAATGAACTAAACATTACACACGTAAAATACTTAATATTTTCTATTTTAAGAGCTTAATTGAATTGAGTTATTAAACATTCCTTTAGATTCTAACTAGTGAACTTGGTGAAATTTTTGGATTGGTAACTCTAGGCATATATTATGACTAATTAGTAAAGTAAGATGACAAAAATAAAGAGAAAATTAACTTTAAAATCATTAAAATTGGAGAATATTATAAAGTACTTGTTAATTACCTATATCAATGCTTGTAATGTCTTTCTAAATCCCATTTTACCACAACTTTTGCTTAATTTATGGCATTGTCACAATAAATAAATAAAAACAAAAGAAAAGAAGAAAAGAGAAAAACTTTTGTCTTATTAATCTTTCAAACTCATATGGTATTGATCCAAGATTGACTAATGCTATATGCACTAATTAATGCACTGACTAGTGTATTAATTAATGATGTGGTATAATTTAAAATATTTTTTGTATTTGTAATTTGTATAAAGAGTGGGGTCAATAATAATGTCATAACTAGTATTAGTACATTAGTTAATACATTAATTAGTGCATGTACCACTATTCATCCAAGATTATATGGCCATTCATTTTTATTTATTTATTTATTTTTTTGATCCATATGGTCATTCATTTAATTATTGTTTTTATGCAAGCTAAGAAGAGGTTGGGTTTCCTTTGACATTAAGTTGAGAATCTAATCTAATGCCACTTGGCTTACAAATTAGCGGTGATATATAAATCATAAGGCTGATCAATTTTGTCTATCTTCACTACTTGCTTCCTTGAAATCTACTCTTAACAAAATACATGTGCTCATGAATAGAGAGTATCACTGAGCAAGATAGAGTTGGATTTGAGAGAAAGCACATGCCCAAATTTAATCCATTTCTTATCTTTTACATTGCGTTTGGATTTAAAGAAAAAATTTAAAAACACAAAAAATTGATTATAAATTGTGACTTAATTTTTTCATAGACGAGTTTCGTCTTTTTACGAGTCTTACACATATATGATAAAGTTGTATTTAATTATATGATTATTTTTTTGTGTAAATAAAAGAACTAATAGGATGAGTAATCAATAAAAAATGTTATCCTCATTGAGTAACGAAAGCAAAGAAAGAATTGTTAGAATTTGGTTTATATAGGCTTATTTTGGGCCAATTTTAAGCTTAAATTTGAGTGGGTCCCAAGCATCTTTTGGGATAAGTCCGAAGAACTGACGTGTTCCTTGCCGCATGGCAAGTCACATGTGAAAACGGTTCGTCAAAACCATTTATGAGTGAATGAGCACTTGACGTCGTTTTCAGATTTGTGGAATAGACATTTAAAGAAGTAATATGTGGATTTCTTTGTAAGGCTTGTCTCACATTGAAAACTTAAGAGAACTTATGTGTGTATATAAGTTCTAGGTAGTAACACTTGGGTTGAGCCCCAAAGGGCACCCCAAGTTTGTAGAAGGGAGGAGTTGTGGGTCGAGTCGGTTCTAAATTTAATTTTTTAGACAAAATTTATTTGAATTTTATAAAATTCTTATAGGAAATTATTTGAATTTCAAATTGAAATTAATTCAAATTTTTTGTCTATAATTTGTGCCTCTTCCAAACAGATTAATCTGTCCAAATAGTTTTTGAAACTGTTTTGCACCTGACAGATTCTATTATTTCCCAAACAAATTTAAATCTGTCCAGATAGATTTGAATAGATTCAAACTGGGTTTCTACAGATCTAAGTTTGAATTCTTCTTGTTCATTTGGTTCCACAACAGATTAAAATTTCAAACAGATTTAAACTGGTTTTTTGATAGGTTTAAAACTGCCAGAAACTGCGAGCAGTTATACAGTTTCAAATTGCTGCAGACCTATTCAAAATTTGAATTGTATCTGTTCATTCATATCTATACCTGTTCAATTCAAAACTGGATCTGTTCAGACAGATCTATTGGTCACCATTTTGCCTATAAATACCAGCATATTCCAGCAGTTTGGGGGTTGAAAAATATCCAAGAAAAATTTATTTTGTTGCTTTCATTTTGCTTTCTTGCTTCATTATTCTTCATACTAGTTTTAGAATTAAATTTAGAAAGTATAGAATATAGGTTTGGTTCGCCGTATAAATTGTTTGGAGTACTACTACAATTTGTGAAGATCATTCTATCCTGGAAGATAGACGCCTTTTATCCGTAAGCACTATAACGGGGTGAATCTGTCTTAAAGACATAGTGTCACACACGCAACTTGATCTTTTAAATATTTATTTGGTTCGGTAAAATAAATTCGGTAAGTAATTTATTTTATTTGTTTGATTTGTTTCAATTTATTTATTTTACACAGAAAATTGTTCCAACAAGAATCAAGTTAAGGAATGCTCTAGATTTAGTAAAGACTTATTTATGATCTTCAACCACTTTCTAAGTAGCCATGCCCACCCCTTTAAATTAGATCTCCTCAGTCTGTTTAAGTTTTCAAAGTTTTTCAAAAACTATTTTGCTGAAAAAAATTTTAAAAAATAAAAAATTATTATTTTCATATGATTTTCTATTTTTTTTTGGATGAAAATAATTTTACAAAATTCAAAAATTAAAATTTTTAGACTTATTTTTATCAAACTAATATGTAATTTTTTGAAATTTTTTTAAAGACAAATTCTAAAAACTCATCTCTTAAGAAAGAAAAGAGAATAAAAAAGACGTCACTTTATTGGCCCCATTAGTTGGAGGAGCCCACCCTTCCAATCCAAGTCCACTAAACGACCCCAATAGGAAAATGAGAAATTATCCATATGTTTTTATAGTTAAATTTAGTTTTTATTAAGTTTTATTAAGGGAAATTTATTGATAAATCCCATCTAGAGATGTTTTATCCCAATAAGTCCACAAAGAAAAATTATATCCCAATGAGTCCTATATAGTTTTCTGATTATTCCATAAAGTCCATTTTTTAAATTTCATATTTATACGTGGACTATTATACCCTTATATATATATACACTGTGTTATATATATATACACTGTGTTAAAAAAGGAACCTGAATGAACCAAAAAAAACCTCCATGGAAGCCAGTCATCAACTCCGGCGAAACACCCACACCCAACGTCAGAAGAGAGAACCCAACGAGGAACCCCAACACCAGCGCCGGAATCGCTTAGTGAATTTGTTGATGTTGTTGACCTCAACGACTTTCTTTTTATATTTAGATACATATCCAGTGAAGTTCACCATTTTTATATATCAGTCCATTCTAATCTTATGTTGCTCTGAGGGATTTTGCCAAATTTCCATAAATTTGCCCTTGATCTAGCATAATGGCAAAACATGATCCATTTAGCTAACCTCCAATAGTTGGGTTGTGTACCCCCAAACAGATTCAGATTTTTGATATGGTGCTTCGTTTAAAGTTTAAGAAAAAAAAAAAAAAAAACAGAGCAAAGTATGTAGAGATGTGTTCAGTGCTTATGTTGTTGCTACTTCCAAGTATGATAGCCACCAAAATCAACATTTCAAGCAAATTTTGATTACATTTCTTTGAATCACCAAGGCATAAGTTTCACTAGGAATCACAAAATTAAATTAATCTTCCTTTCTCTGCAAGAGATTTACCACAAGTGACAATTCTTTTGTTTTGGTGCTATGTACAATCAACAATTTCAATATGCAAAGGATTTATACTAACAAATGTCTCCTGAACTCCCACAAATCTTAAGAACACTATGACACAGATTAAATTCTTAGCTGAGAAAAGATTGAAATGCAACAAAAACAATATATGCAAAATTAAAACACAAACCCAGCCATGCCTAAGAATAGCCGGACTAGATTAATTAAAACACATGACTTTTCCATTTCCCAATTCAACTAACCATAATTTAGAATTCGAATCTTATCACTTTCATGTGATTAGCGTAGTGGAACAGATGTGAACATTCACAGCATTTCCACTGATGTGCATGTTCACAGTTGTGTGCGTGGGTGTGAATGCCCAGAGTTTGTGTCTGGTTGTGAACATTCACATCATGTTGACTGTGTCAGGACAAACACAATGTACATATGTTGTGTCACTGTGTGTGTGTGAAAAATGGAGCGCGTTATCTACTGATTGTGTTTCATTGTTCTATCGACTAGTTGGGATTAATAGGTGTTATTTTGGACAGTGATGATGAGTTTCAAAGTATGTTCTTGCTTGCCAAATCAATAAGGGTTCAACATGCAGAGGTTGTTGTTGGATTGACGTAATGTTAGAATTGCATGGTAGTGATAATGATGAAGATGACGAAGATGAGAATGTGGGTGATGGTTTTTTTTTGTTTTTGGAGAGTTTGAGATTTTATGGGTTTTTTTGTTTCTGGATTTCTGGTTTTTTGTACTAGAATTTTGTCATATGTATTGTCAATTAATGTTAATATTTACACTTTTATATAATATTGAATGGTGTATATGTTTTTGTTGTGTTCATTACCATTATGCAATATTGATGATATGAATATTCAAGGACCATTTTGTTTTAGACACAAACATGATGTGAATATTCACAACGCAATAAATAAATGTGAAGATTCACATTAATGATGATATGTTTGTTCATGGGTCGTACACCTAATTAATGTATAATGTGAATATTAACATTTGTAGTCAACCACATTTTGATGTGAATATTCACAATGCAATAAATAGACGTGAAGATTCACGTTTATTCTAATATGATCATACATATAATTAATGTACAATGTGAATATTAACATATGTAGTCAACCACAATAAACATAAGACATAATTTGAACATTCACATTTATTAAACATAAATTAAGATGTAAACATTCACACAAACTTCAACATAAGAAAACAGATGTGAATGTTCACAGTCTATATTGTTTAGCACACGCAACACATCAACATCAAATATACCATCAAAAGACATAGGCATGTGAGAAGTATATCATTGATTTATATATATGCTGTCAAGTGTTTTCAACTGCAAGTTATGAAAGTTACAAAAAAAAAAAAAAAAAAAACTAGCACTATATTCTGGTATAGCTAGTGAATAGTAGACAACCCCAACTATCGAACAACGAAGTTTTCCTTAAGTAGTCCAGCTGAAAATCCGAGAACTTGTTGCTTCTCATCGGTTTTACTAAGCCTGTGATGGTTGATCGATAATTGACATGTCGCATATCGATGTGGGTGTTGCTCTCTAGAGGCATGCTCTCTTCTTTGACATAATAATCCTCCCTCTTTCTTTTTGTGCAAAATTTAGATGCAACATCTGTTACATGGGCATGCACAAATAGTGAGTGTTTGTATGAACATTAAATTTGATTTCAATAGAATTTGTAGGGTAGGCATGTACATTAACATCAGCACATCATTAATCAGTGTGGATGTTCACATTCAACGATATTCATATAAGCAAAAGTAACAAAGTGCTATTTAAGTGACAAACATAGCAATGTGAACATTTACATCATTGGAGATGTGAATATTCACATTACTACTAGGGTACAAATAGTAGTGGTCACACCAGATGTTAATAGTTAAACATCCATATAATATTTGGTATGTCTATGTGTATAGAAGAGAATGTTAAAGTTCACATCAATATTTGGTTACAACAATTCACAGTATGACAATATTAACATTACAAGGGAGCAGTGATCTTTATATGAAGATGATTCAAGTTAGTTTGAAAGTAAATGGTCAAACAAGCTCCAACCATGCAGGAAGAATCAAGTACAATGACCATGTAAAGAACCTCACCAGTGCATGAGACTCAAAATTGATAAATTGGTAGAGTTTAAAAAAAAATTTTAGAACCTTCGATCATCAGAACCCAGTAATGTGAACATTCACATCATTATACACTGATGTGAATGTTCACATCAGTGTCTACTAATGTAAGTTTATCCAGTAATGAACAGTAATGTGAATGTTCGCATCATCTATGTTTGCAAAATCAATTCCGAAAACAACAACAGTTATAAGGCAATATAAATGTTTACATAGGTGATCACATTATGTTATAATTGGCTGAAAAATAAAGGGTGGAACCAACAGCACCAAACAACACCCAATAACACCAACAAGTTTGACATTGATGTCACAATGTGAATGTTTACATCATATTCCATCACATTGTTAAGTGAAGATTGAGGGTTCTATGGACATCAACAATCAACAATATCAACAGTGACAGTAATGTGAATATTCACATCATTATACACTGATGTGAATGTTCACATCAGTGTCTACTAATGTAAGTTTATCCAGTAATGAACAGTAATGTGAATGTTCACATCATCTATGTTTACAAAATCAATTCCGAAAACAACAACAGTTATAGGACAATGTAAATGTTTACATTGGTTATCACATTATGTTATAATTGGCTGAAAAATAAAGGGTGGAACCAACAGCACCAAACACACCCAACAACACCAACAAGTGTGACATTGATGTCACAATGCGAATGTTTACATCATATTCCATCACATTGTTGAGTGAAGATTGGTGGTTCTATGGACATCAACAATCAACAATATCAAAAGTGACAGTAATGTAAACATTCACATCATTATACACTGATGTGAATGTTTACATCAGTATCTACTAATGTAAGTTTATCTAGTAATGAGCAGTAATGTGAATATTCACATCATCTATGTTTGCAAAATCAATTCCGAAAACAACAACAATTATAGGGCAATGTAAATGTTTACACAGGTGATCACATTATGTTATAATTGGCTGAAAAACAAAGGGTGGAACCAATAGCACCAAACAACACCCAACAACACCAACAAGTCTGACATTGATGTCACAATGTGAATGTTTACATCATATTCCATCACATTGTTGAGTGAAGATTGGGGGTTCTATGGACATCAACAATCAACAATATCAAAAGTGGAACATGGGTGACCACATTATGTTATAATTGGCTGAAAAACAAAGAGTGGAGCCAACAGCACCAAACAACACCCAACAACACCAGCAAGTCTGACATTGATGTCACAATGTGAATGTTTACATCATATTCCATCACATTGTTGAGTGAAGATTGGGGGTTCTATGGATATCAACAATCAACAATATCAAAAGTGACAGTAATGTGAACATTCACATCATTATACACTGATGTGAATGTTCACATCAGTGTCTACTAATGTTAGTTTATCTAGTAATGAACAGTAATGTGAATATTCACATCATCTATGTTTGCAAAATCAATTCCGAAAACAACAACAGTTACAGGGCAATGTAAATGTTTACATGGGTGATCACATTATGTTATAATGGGCTGAAAAACAAAAGGTGGAACCAACAGCACCAAACAACACCCAACAACACAATCAAGTCTGACATTGATGTCACAATGTGAATGTTTACATCATATTCCATCACATTGTTGAGTGAAGATTAGGGGTTCTATGGATATCAACAATCAACAATATCAAAAGTGACAGTAAT